>CM040240.1:198961633-199561633 GCA_022545495.1 Chrysanthemum lavandulifolium | reverse complement strand
GCAGATAGCCGAGTATTTGTCTAGGAGGGCCCCGGGAATCAAGAGCAACAACCACATTTGTGGAGGACATTTTGTGACAAGATTGGCGAAAAATCTTGGGTATTATGTTGATGAGGAATTGGCTAAGTGTGGAGAGCCAAAGTATAGTGATACGTGGACTGCACAAGGTTTCGGGAACGCTTTGAATAGGAGATTGAAAACCTTGGGGTTATGGATTGAACCGAAACAACAACAACAACCACCACAACAAAAATAGGGAGTATACCAATGGAGAACGTGCAAATGGGTACGCCCAGAGTTTTGATTCAGTTGGGAGAGTGGAACCAACATTTAGATGAGATTCAATGTAGGGATGTATGGAGAGACTCGATGATGTTGAGAAACAACTACATCAATGATTATTCCATGCCTATCTTTCAACACATGGCTCGTGAAGCCAATTACGAGTTGCCACCCTACAATCCACCCAATGTTCCACCATATCCTTTCCTTACACTTTATCCCGGACCCTATCCGTATCCATATCCTCGGTACGCACCATTTCCGATCCAAAGGCCCCCATATGGTCGACACCGAGGTTGGTGGAGCAAGCTACGATGTTGGAGGATCGCCATCGAGTTGGAGGAAAGAAGAAAAGAGGAGAGTTCGCTCGAGATTGTGGACGAAAACTACGAACCGAAAGTGATGATGATGAGTATGATGATGAAGAAGGGATGACATGAGCGAGGACGATGAGTGATCGTGGATCATTCGTGAATTATGGTTTCAAAGACATTGGTTATGATGTGTTAAACAATATTATTTCTATCTTTTTAGGATGATTAACATGTTTTGTTTGGTTTTATCTAGTTTTTAGTAGCATTTGCATTTGTTTGGTTTTGTGTGTTGCAGTTTTTTGTTTGCAGGATGGATGTGTCGGAAGCTTATTGATGGTCAAATGTTTGGAGTTGGATAACTCACATGCTTTCTTATGACTCAATATGCATATTGCATATTCTATCCCGTGGTATCTTTTAACTATTTCTTTTTCCCATTTTCTTTACTTTGAAGTTCATTTTCATTACATTGAGGACAATGCAAAACTTAAGTATGGGGAGGAAGAAAATAGGAAAATGATGCGCATTTTTTTTTTTAGATAACTTTGGATGCAAGTGATTAGAAGAAATTCGCCTTGATGGTCTAGTTGTTTTCACGCATTATTGATATAAATAAAATATATAACTTGGAATTTCAATGGTAAAATGAGGTTTTGAAAATTTTGATTTGAACCAAATTACTAAGTAATTCATTTTGGATTCGATAGCATTTTCTAGCATGCATAATAGCCTTTTTCCACACATTTGTGAGGTTTCTTTTTGTATAAAACACATCTTTTGTTTTATATTTGCTATGAGTGTGCCGGTGATTATGTCGATTCTAGAACTTGTACTAGTTATGCATTACGGTTAAAATCACTTTCGAGTGATCTAAATATGTTCAAGTGATAAGAGGCACCTTAGGAATAAAACCAAATGGCCTTCCGTTTACATCTAATGATATATTAGCTAACCACATCGGTTAGTTAACCACCTTTATATGGACCCATTTGTTAGTGCTCATTTTTAGCACTAGATACCCTTAGTACACCCTTCCGAGCCAATCTTTTCGTTTTTGATAAATTCAGAAAAATACAAAAATATTTTACACTTTAAACTTTAGCCAACCCTTGTCATGTCTATTGGTTTGTTGCTAGTTGTTTGGAATGTTGGATCGTTTTTGATGATTATGAAGAAGCTACACTTTGTTTATAGTGTGTACCATTCTCCATCTTGGATGAAAGAGACGTCTTTCTCGATTTTTTTTTGTGTATGCTTACACTAAGTGTGGGGAACTTTGTTATGTTAAAAAAAAATGGTTATAGCCAATGAGCTATATGAAGGATATTGATTAGCCAATGAGCTAAATTGAGTTATACATATTTATGGAGATCGATATGTGAAGAGGTGAAATAATCATTTTCGGATTGTGGTTTGTATGATGGCTAGCAACATGGAGGTTTAGACTTGATTTTATTTTTCTTTAACACCAATTTCATAAACTATCCCATGCCTTATCCATACCTTTTATGAACCCTTAGCCTTAACGTTATAACCCGAATAAAAGCCCTCTTTGATGAATTTATTTTCTTTGTTTTGATACTTGTACAAGCTTATGGTAAAAGCATTGATCATGACTAGGCATTGAGTGATTTACATATACCCACCAATATATGAGTGTTGAGTGAATTCTTAAAATCATTCGTGAGGTGTTCTAGTTATGTTATCTAAAGTGTTTGGTTCATTTTAAAAGTTTTCACATATTATAAGCAAACCGATGATTATCTCTTTTGGGATAATTGTTACATTTTGGAACCATGGTGTCAAGACCATTGAAATCAATCTTTGCAATGTTAGACCTACTCGAGGGCTAGTAGAGCTTAAGTGTGGGGAATTTGATAACGCCTAAAATGAACATGTTTTTAGTAGCGTTATTGTTAGTTTTGTGCATGATAATCGGCTATATTTACTCATAATCATGCAAAAGTGCAAAGATGCGATTGTGTATGTATATGTAGCCGTGTATCACGAATAGTGAAGAAATGAAGTTTTATGCACATTTGGAAGATTCTCGAGGAAGGAAGTCGAGCTAGGAAGCTTTTGGATTCAATGATTGGGAAGCACAATGATTTCTAAGTATCTACAAAGAAGGAAAGATCAAGTTTTGCCTTGGAAATCATCACGAGAGCAAAGAATGAAGCACATAGGCGAAAAGTCAACAAAAGTCAAAACAAGACAAACCCACCGATCGGTCACAACCCGAACCGGATCCGGTCAAGGCGATTGGTCAAAATACAACCGATCCGGTTGAGTCGAAACCGATCCGGTTTCGTGACCGCAGCTACACAAAGTTGCATTTATTGTTGCCTTAACTCCCATAATCATTGAGTCCGATCATTTCTTGATATTTACTTGTTGGGAACGTTTTGGTCAGTTGAGCAAGCACATTTGGCTATATAATGAACCTAGTCCTAGTATACTAGGTGTGACACAACCAAAATTGTATTAGTTTACACCTAAACTAATACCAACCATATTATTCAGCCCAAAAGCTTAGTACTTACCGAAAAACGCCCAGAGCAAGGAGGAACAATTCTCATCCATAGTTTTGGTAGTTTGAGTTGTACGGTGAATCTAGGTGATTGAGGCGCGTGGTTGCTACAATCCACTAATTCTAATTCTTGTAATCACAAAAGTTTAGGTATTCTATGAACTTTGTTATGGAATTCTATTCTCTTGAATTGTTGGAATTACTTTGTTATGATTTGTGTTTAGTTATTATTATTATCATGGAGTAGTTTTGGGATATACTTGTGTGTTGGGATGTAGTTAATCATATTAGTGTTCTCAAAATGTGATGCATGTACATATGATCTTGTTTAAATGAGTTTGTTGGAAAAATACTAGTCTTGGTTTGATTTGTTGATAAAACATGTTTTAAGAAAAAGGACCGAAAGGATTTCTCTTGTGTTTTATTCCAAAAAGTGAAGTGACAAACTAGTATGGGGATATGGTGATTGACAACCACCATGTTTGCTTATTAAAACAAGACTAGGAACATTTTCATCACGAAAGGGTCGAAAGATTCGTAAGAACAAATTTAATAAGAACATGTTGCAAACAAATGGAATTTCTATAGGATAATCATTGGGATAAGGACCAAAGGATTACCTAAATGTTTTTGTTCTTAGAATGATTTTTACAAACATATACCATGGTTGGGGAATCATTTGCTTATGATTTGTGCATCATATTAAGAGTATACACCAAACCTTCATGAATACTATTTATGATTGATTATAGACTACACACAAGTATATATATATTTCTTATTGAATTTCACTAGAACATAATTATTTGAGGAAGCCTTGACAAGCTTTCTTGTTGGAATCTTTTCAAACAAATCAATTTCAAACACAAAATCCTTGGGACGATCTCGACTTACCAAACTTTGCTATTACGGACGAGTATACTTGCTCGTATGTGTTAATAGGTTAGACGGTTAAATCGTGTTTATAAATTTTAAAACTTGCACCAACGTAGCACATCAAAACCGCTGGCGCGTTCGTAAAAACCAAACGACATCACTTGGAATTCATAGTGTCCATAACGAGTTCTAAACGCAGTCTTAGGGATATCCTCCTCTCGAACTCTAAGCTGGTGATAACCAAATCGTAAATCGATCTTACAAAAGACACTAGCTCCTTGGAATTGGTCGAATAGATCATCTATTCTAGGTAACGGATATCGGTTCTTCACTGTCAACTTATTCAATTCCCTATAATCAATACACATCCGAAATGATCCATCCTTCTTCTTCACAAACAACACCGGTGCTCCCCACGGTGACGAACTTGGTCGAATGAATCCCTTCTCTCGACAATTTCGCTTAACTGCTTAGAGCAGTTCCTCCAATTCTCTTGGAGCAAGTCGATAAGGTGCCCTGCTACGGGTGCCGCACCGGTATCAACTCTATTTGGAATTCCACTTGTCGGACGGTGGAATCCACGCATCGCCGGAAACACATCCGAAATTCTCTAACAACGGGTACATCGTTAAGGTGTCTTTCACTCTTCTCCTCACTTTTCTTTTCGTAAATTGAGCCAAGAAAGACAACCTCCTCTATCGATGTACTTCTAGGCCTTAATACAGGAGATGATGCTCGACCGGGAAGGACTTCCACAGTCGCTCCGATCTCCTTGTATGCTTAGAACTTTTCTGCCATACGGTAAACGCACAATCTTCTCATCACAAATGATGTGTGCACCGTTCTTCGATAACCAATCCATTCCGATAATGACGCCAAAACTTCCTAAGGTAACGGCAATAAGTCTATACTAAACGGGCGGTCTAGGAAACTTAAGTACAACCTCGAACTCGTTGTCTATCTTCTTCTCTATTCCCATTCGCTAATTCCACATCGTAACTAAACCCTAGAGGTGTTTGGGAGATTCCTAGTAATGGCATAAAATTGGTGGATACTGAAACTCATATCCGCACCAAGATCAAAAAGTATGGAAGCATAGCGATTATTGAGAAGAACGCACAGTAACTACGTTAGGGTCCTCACCACTTCCTTCCCAATAGCGTAAACACGCTGATGTTCCCATGTCTCTCTGCGATTCCTAGCACCATGGTTTCCGGTTTTCCACAACCTCACGCTTCACTGTGGTTTAAGCCATTACTTCCTACATCTCGGTTAGCAAATCCTCCTACATTACCGGATTTCCTCTCATCCACGGCTCTCGGCACTCATTCTTAAAGTGTCCCTTCTTCCCAAATCCAAAACAGTGACAAGTGGCCTTCCAGTCGCCTCCTCATGCGGTTTGAGCTGCAGGCAAGTGGTCGGGACCTCACAGTCTTTGGCCAAGTGTCCTACCTTAGAGCACTTCCTACATACATTCGAGCACAGATCCATGGTGGTGTCGGTTACAACGACCACACACAGGCTTACTACCTTCATAATCTTTCCTACCTCCATTTCCTATGGCGAACACTCTGACTGTCTCTTGCCGTTTGTTGCTATTCCCTTTTGCAACTTTGTTCCTCTTCCTCTTATCACTCCTATCATTCTTACCCTTGTCTCCTTATTCTAGCATACAAGAGTCCATCAAACTCGAGCCACGATGGTGCCTCTTGCAAATTAACGGCTTGGCAAATGATAACATCATTTCGGTAGCCAAAGGCAATCCATCAAGATACCTTTCAATCTTAAGTTCTTGGTCACGAACCATTTCGTGGCAAAGCAATGATAACTCTTGAAAACGGCAGTATAAGTCGCCATGTCGCACCACTTAACCTTATGGTTCCGAACTCACTCTCTAACTTCTTAACTTCATTCCTAGGACAGTAAGTCTTAATCAGGAGAGTTTTAAACTGAGTCCAAGTCATACTATAAGCTACATCAATTCCTACTGATATGTGATAGTTGTTCCACCAGGTCAACGCTTCGTCCTTCAAGGTATATGTTGCATACTTAACCTTATAATCCTCCTCACAATTACTAACCGCAAACACAGATTCAGTTTTCTCCAACCACCTAGTTAGGTAAACTACTCCCTCAGTTCCTCCGAACTCAATGGGACCACAGAATCGGAACTCTTTGTAGGTACAACCTTGAGTCCAATTCAGCATTGGGGTTCCACTAGAGGTGTTAGAGAGATTAGTCTCAGCTAGCAGTTCAGCGACACGCTGTGACACTAGCTGGTCAATATGGGCTGGGTTCACAGGTGGAGGGTTTTGTGGAACAGGACCATTCTCAGCAAGGTCGTTTACATTAAGGTTCCCTACAGCTGGATTATCAATGTTCGGGTTCTCAACATGTGGTGTGGTCGGGGCCGGATGACGACCTCGACGAACCGGAGGCAAGAACAGCAGCAGGAGCTGCTCGGTTGTTCCTAAGCGAGTTTCGTCTTGTTGCCACCATTCTGGAGGCAAGAAGAACAGTTTCATAAGTTCGCAATTCACGTTCTAAAATAGAGTTGGGTTCCAAGGGTCGCCCAATAACGCCTGAATACATAATCAAGGTCAACAAGGACAACGCTATACCAAAGCAAAACAATCAGATACCGCATCATAACTAAAGGATGCATGTTCCCATAACCATAACTCATAGGTTTCAAAAGTGGAAATACATGGAAGGATACGTAGAAATCAAAACGATCCTAATAACGAAACTAGTAAACAACTAGGATAATTGTTGGGAATTTTAGAAGTTCCTACCGATGAAGTTCTCTTGACAGTTCCTCTCCAAGCTATTGATGGTTTCGTGATGACATGGTTCCCGCCGATATTGTATTACTTGGATATAGTTATTCAAGATTAGTTTGTTAGGATTTGCATGAGCTATTTTAGGTAGTTATATGCATTTATTTTATATTTATTGTTTATTTAGGGTTCCTTGGGTATAAAAGGAACGATGTCTTTGTATTAGAGAACTCCGAGCAAAACATTCCGGAAAAACATCTTTAAGAGAGAGTAATAGAGATCCATAGAGGATCATTGTTTTATCAGAAAAACCTTGTTGGTAACTTTGATTGTGTTCTTATTATTCTGCTGTGCATATTCAATCATTATTATTACATACCCTAGTTGAGTTCTGATATGGGTTTCAACAATTGGTATCAGAGCCTTGTGGCTCTTGATCTAGGGTTTATAAGGTTTTTCTCTAATTAGGGTTTATACCCTAATTCATGAATTGAAGCAGTTTTAAAGAACATGCATATTCTATTTTGACGTATCGATTATTCTTCGTTTGTCAATCGACATTTAATTGGTCAAATACATATTGGTATATTATTGAATTTGGGTCATACTGGTTCCACTCGTTTTGCTGGTCCCACTCCCACATTTGGTACTAATTACGTTATTTTAATGACCACGTGAAGTTGTTCTTTCATTGGTCCCACTCTTGATAAATTGGCCGTTGCCACTGTTGATACTCAATTGATGTGAATTGTAATTGGTCGGTGATCTATTGTTAATAGTGGTCATTCATTGGTTCAAGGTCATGTGGGTCAGTGGTATCTCATGGGACGGTACAAATTATCAGCAGCATTGTGATTCTTTTGTTTCAGGTGACAAGGGTTGATTCTTGGTCACGTGGGTTCTTGGTCACATGTGATATAAATTGGTCAGTACATGTTTCATAAATACTGCTTTTAATATTTCATTGAATACTAGTGATCACATGGGTTGATAGTACAAGCTTTGGATGTCATCAGTACATGATACGAGGTCACGTGATAAGATTTTCATTCTATTGGTTTGATGCTATTCGGATTAGGTGTTATGTGGTACATGGGTGTTATGCTAGTCTTGCGTATTTGATTGGTCCAAATTATAATAGCTACTGATCATTGTGATGCTCTTCTTGTGGGGCTCATCTAATTCATTTGATTAGTCACTGCTTGTACACGTTTTCACATAGTCTACATTCGAAGTATAACTAATTGTTGGTCAAGAGGTTTTAATTGGCTCATTTGATTGGCTCGTTTGGTAACTGATCATATTATTGCTGCTATCACATCTTTACTGCTGCATTCAGCTCTTTACAAACCTCTCAACCAAATGTTTCCTTACTTGATGAATGATGAGTACGAGGTCTGGGCTAAGAAGATGGAACACTGGATCATGAATAATGATATGAATATCTGGAAGGTGATCCAAAATGGCAACAGCAAGAAAAGGACTGGAAGAGATCACGATGGACAAATAATTATTCTTCCTCCAACGACTGCAGATGAACACATTGCTGTACAAAGAGAGTCAAAGGCCAGAACTACCTTGCTTAAATCTATTCCTGATGATCATGTAGCAGATTTTCGTTATATGGATGATGCACGTGGTATATGGAATGCACTCAAAGCATGGTATGGTGGAAAGGCTGAATTCAAGAAGAGGAGCAAGGAAGCCTATACTATAGGTGATACTGAATAATTTGCATTTATGGGCATCTCTCAGGTACATAATTGTGTCTCTAGTTGTGATGTAAAATATAATGCACTTAAAGAGTCATATGATGAGTTGAAACCTAAATATAATGAATGTTATCTAGAGGTTCGATCTTACAAGAATTCTTTAAAACCTTAGAAAATGTAAATTTTGGTTTCAAAAGAATCAGCTTGCTTATGAAGAAAAGATAAGAGTTCTAGAAAGAGATCTAACAAATGCTAAAAATGAGTTAAAATATTCTGAGAAAGAAAGAGCTAAAGTAGAGCTATAAAAACATGAAGTGCAAGATAAGTTGGATGAGGAAGTAGCTAGACATAAAGAATGGTTAGTATCAGGTGACAAATTAGCTCGCTTTCTCTATGGTAGTCAATCTGTGAACTCTGGGTTAGGTTTAGGTTTTAAAAAATATGTTGGCTTAGAAGCTAGGAATGATATGCGTAAATCTACACCAGCAGGATTAGCTAATTATGTAAAAGAAGGAGAATTACATGTTGTACCTGGACCTATTAGAGGAGAACATATGCCCACTGACCTTTCAACCACTACCTCAGACTTTGATGGATCACACCATTTATATGGCAAAAAGTCAAGTGACTTGCCAGACCTTAGTAGCAACACTAATGACTCTGTCTCTTGTTCTAAAAGTGACAAGTCTTCAGACCTACAGTCCACTGACTATGCCTCATGTGATTCAAGTGAAAAGTCTGACTCACCTAGGCACATACCCAAGACCACACCCAAGTCCAAAGTAGCTGATGATGAGCCCAAAACAAAGCTGTACTTATTCATTAAACACAATTTTGATTCTACTGCTTTCGATAAGTTTATGTGTAATAAACAAAGTTGTGTTAAAATGAGTCTTTAAGAAGAAATCTTGTTTTGTGTGTGGTAGTAAACTCCATCTTATTAAACACCGTGATTATCATGAGAAAAGGATGGGTGTTTCCTATGGCCAATGACCTTTAGACCCACATGGACTAATGTTGCTAGTATTCCTCCATTTGTTCCCAAAGTCGTATATGTGAGAGCGGGTAAACCGGCCCTCTTGGTAAGCCAAAGGTGTATGCATCTATTTCTCACGATAGGCTTAATAGGCCTTTTCAGTTCCTACGGTGGAGGATATTCTCCACCGCCATTACTAGGTGGTGGAACAAGATCGCTAGACTTATGCCCTATAGACCTACAAGTTCTTATTTTCACTCATACACACTTATGTCTCTCATATGAATATGGAACATGGTGGAGTAAGAGTGGCAACTATTTGTTAAGCCCTCAACAGTTATTCTTGGAAAACTCAAAGGAAAGGTTCATTCGGGTACCCAAGAACAATAGTATTTGTCGGTGCATTGATTGAGGGGAGGCATAAGCCTAGGGAGGCTTATTGTTGTATTTTCTTGTATTCTAACCATTTTGCAAATTGTTGGATCCTCATAAGCCTAAGGGAGGCTTAGTGTTTCACGACACTACATATTTCTTTGGTTTCTACCGCTTGATGGTATATTTTACATGTTTTGTATATTTTATTCTTTCTTTATTTTATATTTATTAAAAAAAAAATAAATAAATAAAAAAAAATAAAAAAAAAACTCTTTCTTGCTTGCAGGTTTTGGTGTTGGTTAATTACCACACATCTAATGGTTTTCATCTCACCATGTCTTGCTGACACAAGAGTTGACTAGCCCACAAGATTATGGCTTGTGGTAAAGGTCATGAAATCCATAAATGGTAATCAACTCACCATGATGATGTCGGCATTCCATCAAAGAGTTGGCTAGTCCAAAAGCAAACGGTTTTTGGTAAAGACATCTCAATTCCATTGATAGCTGTAATGGTTTGCTCAAAACCATAGGGTACTCAACTCACTCATGATTCATTGCTGAGAGTTGAAATGGTCATCAATTCACCATGGTTGTAGCCCTATTGGGTGACCAAAGGATTGGCTAGTCGTGAGCAAACGACTACAGGTAAAGACATGTCAAATCCGTTTATGGCTGTGATGATTTGCCTAAAATCATTAGGGTTCTCCAACATACCATTGATTCACGTTCTAAGTGTTGGACTGGTAACTGGTTCACCAAGGTGATGTCATGATTCCACCAAAGGACTAGCTAGCCCAAGAGTGAGTAGCTACTTGGTAAAGGCTTATCAAATCTACTCATGATGCTATTGATTCATTCTTTGCTCAAAGATAGGAGTTCTTTGAGAATATTGTTCTTCGTAGATGGTTTCTAGTTCTTTGATATATATAGTCTTGGTTGCTACTTGGTTACTTTATTTTGATGCGAAGTTCAAGTATCGTCCTCATGCTTTGGTAGTTACACATCTAATTGAAACTTGAAGTTAACAGTGTCAACTTCAAGTTTAGGGAGGATTGTTGGAATTTTAGAAGTTCCTCTTGATGAAGTTCTACCGACAGTTCCTACCAAGCTATTGATGGTTTCACGATGACATGGTTCCTAGCGATATTGTATTACTTCGGATATAGTTATTCAGTATTAGTTTGTTAGGATTTGCTTGAGCTATTTTAGGTAGTTATATGCATTTATTTTATATTTATTGTTTATTTAGGGTTCCTTGGGTATAAAAGGAACTGATGTCTTTTGTATTAGAGAACTCCTGAGCAAAACATTCCAGGAACATCTTTAAGAGAGAGTAATAGAGATCCATAGAGGATCATTGTTTTATCAGAAAAACCTTGTTGGTAACTTTGATTGTGTTCTTATTATTTCGCTGTGCATATTCAATCATTGTTATTATATACCCTAGTTGAGTTCGGATCTGGGTTTCAACAATAATCCTACATCTCGAACCAAGTACTACTTAGTTTCAAGATGGTACAAAACCATAAATCTAATACTATCTAGCCACGTCTACAATACCACTCACTGACCTCCTAACATCGTCAACCTCTCTCCACAATGATGCTAACTTAACACGTCGAGCATCGCGATCACTCTTAAGCTCTACGACCTCTCTCTCCAACTCACCAATCCTACGCCAAATCGCTCTATCAGCATCACGAGTTGTCGTGAACCTCCTCAGCAGTCCCCAACCTCGCTCCTCGAGCTCGACATACCTCACGCAAAACCCTAGTCCTCCCGACTCGAGGCCCATATCAACTCTCGGATCCTCAATACTAGCCATAGATACTCCAACCAATCGATCCGCCAACCGACTAAGCCTAATACCCCGCGATGTAATCCTCTCCACATCGGACCTGCCTCACCATACTCCTGGCTCGAAACAATCTCGATGGTATCTCGATCCTATCGGGCTACCTATATAAGGTGAGTAAGGTGGTGAGTTGATGTCTAAAGGCTGTCTAGGGGACTCAGGCTCAGGCAAAGAAGAACCTGGTCCCGGAGAATGTGCAGGACTCTGTAATGGAGGAGTACCCCTTTCTGGGATATCCTCATCATCCTCCTCCTGAGGATCCTCGTCCTCATCAACATACTGCTCCTCAATCTCATCCTCCTCCTCAACCTCATGCTCCTCCTCAACCTCATGCTCTTCCTCGCCCTCATCCATAGGGGGAGAGTCCATGAGTCGGAGTCTCTGTGCAGGTAAATCCTGAGGTGGTATACTAGGAGATCTAGGCCTCCTAAGACATGGTGATGCTGCTAAACGGATAGGTGATATGGTTGTCTCACGGACATGCGGGCAGTGCTATAAGCAAGCCTAGGAGTCTGTGCTCGCGCTAAAACCTGATGTAAAGTGAGTCGCCTAGATGAGCTAGGGCGATCGATGATGATGAACTAGTGTGACGGAAATCTCATAAGGATCACCTGCGCAACCGTCATGAGAGTCAATGTTGGCGAACTAGCAAAGAAGGACCTCCTCGAGACACATCAAAATCTAGTGAAGGCATAGTCTGTGACAATGGCATAGGGTAAGTATAAGTGTTCGAAACAACTAGTTTTAATAAGTGCATCAACTTAACCAAAACACATATCACATAAAGAAGCTTTAAAAGTATAGGTACCGCATTACTGAAAACATGCCTTTAATAAAACACATAAGTTCCGTTCCATCACAAAATTCCATATCAAATCAATCGAGTTCAAATTTCCAAAACCACAATATATCGTTTACTCAAATCAAATTCCGTAATATCTCGATAATCACATCTCATTTTCCAAAACCAATAATCATATCTCATTTCCAAAATCAATAATCGTATCTCATTTCCAAAATCAATAATCGTATCTCATTTCCAAAATCAATAATCATATCTCGAATTAATAACGTTTCCATAATCAGTTCACAATATCCCTTAACATATCATCTCATAATTCAATTCGCAGTTCATACCATAATCAAATAAGAAGCTTGACTTGCAGCGGCGTCGTCGGTCGAGGATCAATTTTTCTTAAAAGTGGTTGTAGTTTAGGGTTTATAAAATACCTAGTTCTCTATAACCTTGAGCTCGATACCAATCTGTAACACCCCAAATCTCGATGCAGTGGAAGACATAATCAAGTTTTGGGCGTTACTATTGGATTGGTATCGCATACAAGTATAGCAAAAGATAGTCATTTAACATTCAAAACCAATCCTAATTTAGTTAATCCAAACATTTAATCCAAAAGAGTAATTATTAGGCCCAAAACATAGTTTAATAAAATAGGTCCCCATAGTTTATCGTAGTCGAAATGATCCTTGAACCCCGCTTCTTGCCAAACTTCCACCGATCAAGTAATCCAAACCTCTCTCAATACGAGAAATCATGCTAAAATGTCACCACTGTTGGTGAGTTCATAGGTTTAAGTTCAACAAAATCATAGTGGACTGTAGAGTTGATTTGATATGCAAGACCTTAGATAGATAAATACCGTTTGCACACCGATCCTACCCGGGTCACCAATCATAACACATGTCCCGCATCCAGGGACTACTCGGGCCCAGCGACTCTAGTCCAGCACTGTCGTGGCAAAATCTAGAACAATTGCCAACCCCGGACTAGGTCGAGGTAGAATTCTATTCTTAGTTAGGCACGGTTAAACCTAGACTAAGACAACAACTACCGCACATCTATCTAAACAGTCAAGCATATAAGCAAATCCAAATAGTTTTAACGGCCCAAAAACAGCAACATGATTCTCACCCCAAAATAGTTCAAAACGTAGTTAAAACATGGATAAAAGTGGGGCTATGAAACTCACCTCAAGCAATCAACGCACAAATAAACACTAGCAGAAGATAACGGTATCACAGCAAAGCAACTATCGACTCGGCACAACCTATTAATGTAGACCAACTTTAATATATATATTCCTCAAATCAACGTTATCCACCCCAATATATTCCATCTCTTTATTTCCAAAAACGTCTCGTTCCACCATTTAATCCTAGTGTTTGGTATTCCTCATGTGGGTGTATCGACTCAATATGATGCCATGAATGCACACAAACAACCAATATATAGCTCAATGCAACACAATGAGACCTCTAAACGATAAGCTCCATAGTCCAATAAGTTTCGGAATAAATAGTAGACCTTATCGAATTCGTCAACTCGATAAACTCATTTATTTACTCGTGTCGCTTATTATCCCATAAATCAATCGTATCCTTAAGGAGTCATAAGGATAAGTAACCCATTAAAAGGGTTGCCCAACGTACCTAGCGGGCACTTATTAGATTCGTCAACCTAATAAGTCCGCTACCCACGTGGATCAACACTATTAATGCTAGGTTATCCGTAACCCATGCACACAACGTAAGCAAATAAATACTTAAACTAGTATTAAATGTCTACAATTGACATTTATTGATAAACGTGTACTCGAAACATTAATTACTTATTTATTACAAAACATTTCTAATTTAGTCGTTAGTTTCCATTTAAAAATAGTAAATAACAAGATAAGACTTGTTATCAACATTTTTGGTACAAAAGCCCATTTATTAGTTCTATTTCATAGTTTATTAGCATTTTCATATGTATATATATATATATATATATATATATATATATATATTCATCAAATTCAATATTAATCTCATATCGTTATTCGTTTGAGTCCATAAGCACGAGTCATAACTTCTCGGCTTTTAATCAATCAATAGTCCAAATTAAACTAAAGTCCATATTACGGCTTTGTCGAGTCAACTATTGACTAAAAGTCAAAGTAACACCGACGTAGCTCAAAGTCAACAATATATATATATATATATATATATATATATATATATATATATATATAGGGAAGGGTTATTTTCGAACCAAGAAAAATGCGAACTGCGAGAACCAAAGATCAACCAATCGATTTTTTCTTATATTAATTTTTATTATTTAATTTAAAAGGGTATAATAGTAAAAGTACTTTTTATATTTGATTTTTTTCTTCAAAAAACGTTTTTTTTAGTTCCTGTAATTTTAGGAACTTTTTTTTTTTTTTTTTACATTGTGTGCACATGTGTTTTGCATTATGTGATAATTGTATTTTCCGTTTATACATAGGTGTTTTGTATTTGCACATGTATCTATAAAAAATATTAAATAATTATGTATACAAACAACCAAACTTTATTAATACACTTATGCAATTTTATACAGACAACAAAACATTATTAAAAAGTATTACATAAATATGTTATATTACAAATATATGAAGCGTGCACATGTGCATAATACAATGTCTTTAAGAGTTGGTTCATCTTTTAGGCGTACGCATGTATTCCTCGTCTTGTTCAAAAACCCATGAAATCTACACACGTGTTTTTAATCCTTGTGCACATGTGTTTTTCCTCAATGGCCACTCTCGATCTCTTTGTATGCATATGTGCAGTTGAGTTCGTCCATATATGCCTTTATATATACGTATGTGCATTATTCATATTGCTCATTATACTCGAACCTGTAATCACAAACAAATAATAGAGGAATTATTTAATCATAATAACTAACAAAACATATATGCACATTCCTTTCATAACAACTGAAATTAAACAAAAGAAACAAGTAAACACATATGCATAGAATTTGTATAAGACACATGCAGACTTTTCATACGAAAAGTGTCACACATATTTTGATACAACATTTCTCGACAACATATATGTTTTTTTGTCTTTCTTTTCTCAAAATTTTTTATTGCCTAGCTTATCTAAGAGCATTAAATAAATAATTTTGATATCTACCTATACGTTATAAGGGAACATACAAATACATGACACTTACTTACGTTTAGAGTATGACAAATATATAACACGTGTAATGCTATGTTTCACATATATAATAAATTCAATCTCTCATTTGTTAGACAATTCTTTCTATAATCTATTATCTGGTTTGCTTAACATTTTTATTGCTTTCAATTAAACATCGTCTTTGTTATAAAAAATAAAAAATACACATCGTCTAGTATTCCCTTTAATATAAAAACCAATGACAGATGCATATATATTATAGTTTATCCTAAAGGGGACCTTATATCAAAACAATTGAAACATATGAGATATCAAAGATTTTAAATTTATCCTAAAGGGGACCTTAAATCAAAACAAAAAACATATATGCATTTATTTTAAACAAGCTGACAAATCTTCAAGTTCCAAAAACTATAGTTAAAAAAAATAAAAAAAATAAAAGGCACTTACCAAAAATTGATAGTAGAAGCCATGAAGGCGTGCTACGAACCATACTTTTGCTCCGTCATGACACTGCCGGCGACGACGACGTTGAGGGCACTCCGTCAACGACAGAACTAACAACTGAAGAATACGTTACTGGCAACATCACTATCAACATGCAGTCCTTTTAACCAACATAATTGTCGCAAACAAAAGTTCCAAAATATATTAGATATATATAATCATTATAAATTGTAAATATATATAAAAAATACGGAGTAGTTACCATGAAGGATTAATTAAATAATACTCGTAGCAGTTAACTTGTGTCGGTAACACACTTTAATGCACACCAAACTTAATGTTACGACTTTCAACAATAGATAAACAAATAATGCATATGGATTTGAATAGAATATTAGAATAAAAAGAGGATGGACAAATAAATGGTATTGTTGCTAATACGCAGATCTTGAGGTTTCTGGAATGTGATTAATAGGGGTGGGCGGCTAGGTATTTGGGGTATGAGAGGAGGAGAGATCAAAAGTGTGAGAGTGATAGTTGTACAAAGAAAGATTTGAGGAAACTATAATTGTAAATGAGATCCTATTATTATGAAAAATTAAATTCCTAATTTGCCCCTAATTTAAGTTATTCTTTGAAATTAAGTTGCATATATTTTCAAAATTGCCATCATGCATTAACATGTAGTATATTATGTTTTATTAGGAGTACAATGGTGGTTCTCATGATTCTCGCATTTTCTTGGTTCGAAAATAACTCTACACTATATATATATATATATATATATATATATATATATATATATATATATATATATATATATAGAAGTACCAGCGCCTTAGCGGCGCCGATGTCTAGTTTTCTAAAGTTCCGACGACCCATAAGTTTCTTTCAACAAACTGTATTTGTAGCATTAGAGAATTGTTTTCGAATAACTACAATTCGATGCGTTGGTTGCATAGCGAGATTAATATATAGTTTTAAAAAATTATGTGAGTCGATCTAAGTATGTGAGTATATTTTCTAATATGATTGTTTTAAGTTATTAAGATTTTTAGTAATAATATATTCAAGCATTACAAAAAGCAACGGTATTATGTAGTTGACAGTATTATATTGTAGTTTAGAGGTATAGTCAACATGTGTGACCGCTTTTTCTTATTTTGTCAATAATTTAGGCAGTGATAACTATTTTTTTTACATGTGTAACGTTTATCATTTGGTGTGTGGCTTTTAAAATTGTAACTTTGCAAATTGGATATCACCATATAAGATTATTTTGTACTGTCAATTTGTATAGATATTTATGCATTGTTCAAAGCTATTTGTTTGAGGTACAAATAATTATCGCTAAAGATAACAATACTATTTATTTTTTGTGATTTTAATAAACTTACATAACATTATTGATACACCGGACAAAGGGCTATACAATATATATTAACTTTTAAACGATTTATCATATATGCTAGTCCTTAAATGGTGCAAGAGCAACATTTTTAAAATAACATTATACAAATGACAAATTACATGTGTCAAAACAAAATAAACCAAAACTACAATTACTTGGTCTCTCCTTTCAAAAAAATTATCACGGGTTCCACAACTACTTCATCATTTCTCATATAATTTTGTCAAATTTGAAACCCGATTTCACCCGGGTGATTCAACTGGTTGAACCGCTCCGATAAAAAAACAGTCGATTTAAACCGAGTCAAACCGATAGGTTGGGTCGAAAAATGTCAAATTAAACGGTCACCACGGGTTTGAAGCGTCCGGGTCAACCCCAGATCGGTTTCAACAGTCAACCTGTATCGGTTTCAATTGGTTGTTTTTAATTTGTGATTTTAATAAACTTACATAACATTATTGATACACCGGACAAAGGGCTATACAATATATATTAACTTTTAAACGATTTATTCATATATATGCTAGTCCCTTAAATGGTGCAAGAGCAACATTTTTAAAATAACATTATACAAATGACAAATTACATGTGTCAAAGCAAAATAAACCAAAACTACAATTACTTGGTCTCATTTCAAAAAATTATCACGGGTTCCACAACTACTTCATCATTTCTCATATAATTTTGTCAAATTTGAAACCCGATTTCACCCGGGTGATTCAACTGGTTGAACTGTTCCGATAAAAACAGTCGATTAAAACCGATAGGTTGGGTTGAAAAAATGTCAAATTAAACCGGGTCACCCACCGGGTTTGAAGCGTCCCGGTCAACCGCATCGGTTTCAATTGGTTGTTTTAATTTGGTAGATGTGTTTTAATTGGGTGTACAATGTGAATAAATTATTGTACTTTTAAGTAATGGGGTGTTTTAATAAGAGTATTAATTATATTATTTATTTCTCCATCGACCATGTTTTCAACATTCAACTTTCAACATTTTTCGCTTTTTCCACTTGACCATTTTTCCATTTTATATAGTATAGATTATATATATGGTGAGGCATTTGACATTAATGGCACCTCAATGCCACGTCAATGCCACCTCAATGCCACCTCAATTTTATGTCCACCTAAGCAATACTATTTAATTTTCCGATTTTATGTATTAATTTTCGGATTTTATTAGAATTTTCGGAATTTTTTTTTCTTTTATTAAAATTTCGTTTTTTTTATTCTTCAAAAAATCATGCATGCAGCTGGATTCGAACCTGGGTCTGTTAGTCTACAAACAAGCATGATTACCACTAGACTAACACATTTTTTTTTATTATAACTTGGAAAACCAAATTTATAAATCTCTACAACCAATCATTGACTATTTTGATTAGTTTGAAAAGGAATGTATTTATCTACAAAACATAATTATAAAAATCCCTACAACAAATTATACGGTTCATTATATTTTTCTCATAAACCCTAATATCCTTTTTCCTCACAATCTCATCTAATGATGTTTTCTTCATCACAGGTTTGTAAGAAAACGTGTATTATGTTACGTTTGTGCATATGTCATCTTCGAAATATTTGAATCCTGGTATGTATACATACACGTTCCATAAATTAACAATTTATAACGTTTAATGATCTATTATGTTCACAATTGTTTTATAACGTTTGTTTTGTTGTATATATTTGTTTATAGCTTTTGTGTTTGATAAATCTCACTCAATGCCAATCAGGTAATAACCTTTGTATCACATTTGAGGGTTTTTTCTGGATCACGTACAAGATCATACTTTTATTTTCCTTCTTTAATGATCTATTATGTTCACAATTGTTTTATAACGTTTGTTTCGATTTCATGGAACTCACTGGTGTTGGTTGGCAGTCTTTGAACTGTATATGTGGCCGGATCCGCTTAGCATGCAGGAATGCAAAAATTAATGTTTACATGATTGTTTATGTGCTGTGGCACTTTATGGTTATACGAATTCAATTATCATTCAACCTTAAATCAAAACCCTAATATCATCTTTTCATAGACATATATAATGATCGTGACCTTTTTTTTATAAAAGATGTGAAGCAACAAAACTTTTTTACTAATGTATGTGTTGATTATGTAATGGCAGATCACAAGTGCCTGGATGGCCACCAGTTAGAAGATACAGGAACAAAGATATTCGATATGCATGTAGAACATCAGGTATATTACAATTTGTATTCATCTTTTATTTATTATCGAACGAACAATTGAATGTATAATTAAGATTAGTAGGATATAGCATTACCGAAAATTGTGAAACTGCACTTCACATAGCAACTCCAGCCCAAAACATTAAATTTGTAGATCTTCTTGTGGTATTAGTGGAAAAGGAGGACCTAGAGCATCTAAATAAAACTGGTAACACTGCCCTTTGTTTAGCAGCTGCTGCTGGGAACACCAGAATGGCTGAAATCATGGTGGAGGAGTTTGATCTACTTAGAATTAACCTTATTTATGATTTTTTTAAAACCTTTGCAGATTTTGCAATACAAGTTTTTGATTGATGGTAGTCTCGGAATTAATTGGTTAAAAGGAGCTGGCTACAAGTCATTATTCCAAGATGATGCGGTATGTAAATCTGTGCTAATGGCTTTAATCTTTTTAGTCTGATGTATAACTATGTTGTTTAATCTTTTAAACTAGAAGTTATTCAAAGGCTTAGCGAATCCTTTCGTGGAAAGGATCATGCATTCTCCTTTTGGCTTCAGTGATGATTCGTAATACGCTTATGAATTGGTGGATTTGGTTATCAGTATCCGTGCACTCCATGACATCTTCCTAAACTTTAATTTGTATAATTGCTAATTAAATTTGGCAAGTGTCTTGGTTTTAGCACTCTGATAAGCTTAAAATTTTATTATCTGTAAATTGGTATACGAACCAGTGTTTATGCTAATTTGTGTTTGGATTTCAGTTGAGATATGCCAAACACCTTCTGTCATTTCATCCGTAGAGTTATTGAGCCAACAGGAACAACGACTCCACTAATACACTTATCTTGCAACATAGACCAAAGAAAATGTGTATCGATGTGCGGTGAACGATATGTATGCGTAAGTGCGGTCGTATTACCGGGCAATGTCTATGGTGACGAGTGTGAACGACGCCTTTTTCCCCGCTACCATTCGTGAAAGTGCGTTGCAATGCCATGCGCTACGCTTTTACTCTGTCAACAACGAGCAAAGTAGTAACTATATGTGAGTATACATTCGATTCATTGTTCAACTCGTGTGTGTATTAAGTAGTTGTGATTTTGATTTTTTGGGTTGCGCCGTGGTGACCGGATGCCTAATTTGTTTGTTAACGACATCGGTGTTGTACAAAATGTTGTTGCTCAACAACATCCGTTTGAGCAGCCAACTGATGCATTTAATCCTATTGGACGTCAAACTGAATTTGAAAAAAACTTGCGTTCCGCTAATAGTTCTGAGATAAGGGTGGTACTACCTTTGTGAGTGATGTCTGATGTGTGGCAATCACGACTATGTCCTGACAGCGGCAAAAAGATTGATGTGACACTTCACAC
This sequence comes from Chrysanthemum lavandulifolium, assembly GCA_022545495.1. Lineage (NCBI taxonomy): Eukaryota > Viridiplantae > Streptophyta > Magnoliopsida > Asterales > Asteraceae > Chrysanthemum > Chrysanthemum lavandulifolium. The sequence goes on along the minus strand of CM040240.1, from coordinate 199,540,524 downwards.
CGTTTGATCCCACCACTGTTGGTGGAAAAAGTTGTAACTACATACGTAAGTATACGTCCACTTCATTATTCAACTCTGTGTATGTATTTAGAAGTTTTGGATGTCATTTTATTAAAACCTTTGATGTTCCTTCAAATTCCTTGAGTATTTATCCACATGACCAAGCTCCACCATCTTCATGCACCCTCGGTTGGCACCATTGCCACTACCACCACCACCACATGGCGGTTCCTTGCCACGATATCAACGAATCATTTGCCTCTTTCAACTAACTATCTTTTTGAAATTTGTCAAACCATTCCCTATGAACTACCAGATACCCTAACAACCCAAAGGTTCTTATGAATGTACCGGTTTGTTTCTTCAAATTCGGTCTTCTTGCAGACCCACCACCGCCACCACCAGGTATGATACAATCATTCTCGGTAAAACGTAACTAGAACATCCGATTTTGCGTCGAAAACCTCGAGCCACTACAATTTATGCATCAACCTTGATCAACCAATGAATACACATTTCGATTACGGTGTCATAAATCAAGATACATTGACATTTTGAGTAATCAATATGGTTCTTCATCTACCAAAATCACGTACCCGACATTGGCAAATGCGTCGGTTTCTACAAGGTAATCAATATGATCCATCGTCCGACGATAATTCGACTCCTCTTTTGAGTACACCCAGAATGCAATCCTTTCGTCCATCATCATATCTGCTGTGATCGGTTTAATAGATTACGAAGCAGCATAAGTTTTGTACCTTACTTTTGCCTTATGAAACAGGTCGCGATGTTCATGTACAATGTAGATTTCAAGCAAATGCACCAAAGAACAACATAATGACACGTTTTACATCATAGAACGATTTAATAGATACGATGTTTACAGATTGGATATACCGTCGGTTGAAGGAGTTGACCGCATACAAGGCCGACCATTCGATTTTTATGAGCAATTATGTACACTTTAGGTTTGAAACAACTTTGTATTTAACTATTTATATTAGTTCTTTAAATAAAAATATTTACGAGTTTGTGCTCGATTCCTTGCTTAGCCGTGTCCAACGGGTTTGGGTCGATTGGGTTTTAGTTCCATTCTTTTGTCGGTATCGCTTGTTTCAACATGGCGGACATCATTATGAGAACTTCATATGTATAGCAACACCATATGTGGAGAAAGTTTTAATGGTGTACAAGACATGCCATGCGTAGAGTTAGCCATGGACACCGGTGATCTTGAGGTTGTAAATGCGATTATAGCCGAGTATTTTTCAAAGTCATTTACAAGTTTATCTTATTGTTTGCATACGATGCCCCGATACATAAGGTAATCGCAAATAATCCCATTGTGAATGTGAAACATTTTGAATTACCTATTTAATGCTTTACGGCTCTTTAGTGACTTGGAATTGCATTTTTAATCTCTGTAATGTTGGTGGTTGGACTCCGAAATGGTAGAAATCCAGAGGCATAATTTTGCGGTATTAAGCCCCTCATTGATGTAATGGTTGATCAAATGAAACCTTTATCGCTTATTTGAACTACCTTATGGTGAACAAGGTGGATGGGCTTCATAGCGCACAACTACCCATCTTTTGTTATTGATCCAAACCATCTTGCACCGGACATGGCACCCGGACATGATAAGACACCTTATCCTCCATGAAGTTTTACTTGAATTCTTAAAGTAACAAAGAGCGGTACCATTTGCGGGAATAACAACAACAACAACAAGAGCTCAATGATAGAAACAATGATCAACTTTGTAAGCTCAAAGGCGGTAGAACCATGGGATGATACGGATGTATCATGGGTAATCGCCATGTGTCTAACGTCTGTAACGTAACAAGACGTGTCCAAAATGGTTTTCTCAAACCATTGGCGCCACCACGCATAATTACAATCAGATTTGAAGGTATTTGTTTAGCAACCAGATTTAACAACCACATTATTATTATGTGGTTGCTATAATATTGTATTGGGCATGCTATAATATTCAAATGGGCTTAATAGTGACATGGTTTTTCTACCTTCCATGGTATCAGTTGTTGAAAGAACTTGAGGTTTGTTATACATTATCCCTTGATCATTGGAGTGTATCGTAAGCATCATTAACATGGTGTAGTTATTTTAATGACAAAAAAGAGAAGTTACAAAGCCAGACCAAGTTCAAGACAACAAAGATGCGACCAAGTTCAAGACAACAAAGATGCGAAAATGGATAATGAAAAAGATAACAATGAGGATACAAAGACAATTGTTTTCACTTTTCACCTCTTAGCCATTGACAGATAGAACATACGTCCATGACAGCTTAATTAAGAAATAATTTTATGCTAACTTTAAAGTAACAAGTATTATTACATGGTAGAAAAATCTTCATTATTATGATTTATTATGTCAAAACTTAAGTACCAATAATGTCATTTTTGTAGCTTTTTATTTTCTTTTTTTTTGGTAATGAACAACTGTTGCACATTGTTCACCAAGTATTTTTGGTAATTTGGAACTAACGGGGTGTTTGGATATACAATATAATACTCATTTTTTTGTTCCACGATTCAACATGCCTATTGTTGGTTTATTTAGGTACTAGAATCTCTATACAAAACAAACTTGATGTCTGCTATTTGCCAAGGTGAGGCTTAAAAGGTGATACGAAGAAGCAATAATATGACAACGTGTGTGGAAAGAATGTAGTGAGTCCCATTGAGGTATCTTGATTCAAACTATATGTTTGTAGTATCTACAACGTCAAAGAGTAAACGTACAGCAGCGAATACATAGTCTACAACGTCAAAGAGTAAACGTACAGGAGCGAATACATAGTCGTTGCAGAAACTACTCAAAGACTAAGGCTTCCAAAAGACGGCGAGTTTTATCACGACGCTCCCTTGATATAGAGAAAATGAGTGTTTTATCACTACGGTCCCTCGATGGTACACTTACCGGTATTACAATAAGCTCAAACTCAAGCAACTACACAAGACAACAAAGAGTTTGCTGAACGCCCGTCGAGGAAGCATTCATAATTTAATGCATCATTTTTTGTAAAGTACAGAATGGGAGAAGATCAAAGCAAACATGCCTAATGTTGTCTACAAAGAAGCTTTGTTTAGAACCGGGTTTAATGTTATATCACTTTAATACATTCTCATTATCTACAACTTTACAAACATATATAAAATTCATATTGTTGAAAAAATTATATATGTTGTGTTATTAACCATCCACGCAAACCATACAATTATTTAAAATTTTTACAAAAAAAAAAAAACAAAACAAAAACCAACTAAAACCAAATAAACAATTGTTTTATAATATTGTTTGACAATTCAAAAAAGTATTTCAGGTTAACAAAAACAACAAAAAAATAATTATAAGTCATGCCGCCATTGGCGGCTTCAAAACTAGTATATATATATATATATATATATATATATATATATATATATATATATATATATATATATATATATATATATATATCAAGTCCAATGTAAAAGTCACAATATCACAATTCAATCCCAAACCAACTCAAAACAATCTCGCCAACCAATCAATCAACCAAATATACTCGAAACCAATGTTATGACCCTAATGGTCATGACACGGTCGCGGTTAAGACCACGTGAACCAAACAAGCTCTAGAAGCTTTTCGGCTCCACGGGTCTCATCCAAACCTCAACTACATCAACCAACAAGCTACCAACTCGACCCGACCCGAACCCATGGCCCAAGTGGGTCACGTACGCAAGCCAAGGGCCACGTACGTGCCCTATGTGGCTCGTACACCCATTCAAACCACTCAAACATTACCCAAATCCATTCCACAACATCCAAATCCAATCATTCAAGCTCCAAACAATAACAAAACACAAAACCCATCGTCTATCTTAACCAAAAATATGAAACTAGACCTAAAATGCATAAACCCATCAAATTGATATACCACACACTTACCAAACACTAATTACTTGTTTATTTGGTCACTAATTAGACTCAATTTTATGTTTAAACCAAAAGCCCCAAATTTCAAGATTGGGTCGAAACCCTAATTACCCATACGTGGGTTATTATTGCCCAAACAAGCTCAAAACTTGTTCCATTTACCTTAATCAAGCACCAATTGCAAAACCCACTTGAAACCCTAAAAATCCGAATCTTAATCTTTAAATTTGAAGGTGTTATTGAAGTCCAAATGGAGCGTGTAATATAAGGTTGGAAAGAGGAGAAAGAGAGCTTCAAGATGGTGGTGGAGGTGTATGGTGTGCATCAACGCAGCAGTAGTGGCCGGAATGTTGGTCGGCAGTGGTGGGTTCTAGGGTTAGGGTTTTAGAGATGGTGTAGAGAGAAAGATATGTTGTGTGTATTTTTAGTGAGAGAATGAAAGAGGTGAAATGGGGAATTGATGGGGTATATCTACTAGGACACTAGGGACCTCAAAATAAATAAATTTTGGGGAGGGGGTGGCCGGCCTAGGAGAAGTGGAGGGGTCGTGGTCGCCATTTTTCGTAAACTATCCCGTTTACCCATTCCCGAGCTCATATATTGTCCCACGAGTGTCCCACAACGTGCATTCAACTTTCTAACATTATTATTTACGTTTTTCCACGAGTTTTGACGATTTATTTGTCAATTTTCGAGTTACGGTCTAAAAGTTACAATAATTCTTGTTTTAGGCTTTTCTAGTGCCGAATCGAATAGTGCCTACCAAATAGAGTTAAAACTCATACGATAACTCATTTAATAATGAAATAAACCATAAAAACCAATAGACTATATAAAATCAAGTCATGGTTTATAAAAATAGTGATAAAGGCAAAAGCTCGGTTTAATTTAACGTAATGCGGTTACCTAAAATTGACTCCCTAAATTGTCAGTTGTCACACTTCTTCTTTGTTAGGATCGTTTCTATGGTTGATATGGTGAATCGGGAGGTCTTGGAAGATGGAAGAAACCCATCTTCAAGTTAGAGAGAGAAAGCTAGAGAGAGAAGGGAAATACTATGTGTTTATTGAAAGGAAAAGTGAATTACACAAAGAGATCTCACCCCTCCATGGAAGTATGGAGGGGTTTATATACCCAAACACATACATCTATGGGTAATTGACATAACAAGCCCATGTGTTTAAGGTAACAAAGATAGAAAATGTAATCCCGTCAATGTCGTTCCATTTACGAGTTAGGAGCGATTCCAACAATCTTCCCCCAATGGGACGACATAAGGGATTACTTACAACATTTACTACAAATATAGAAAACAAATAAAGAAAGGTCTTCATAAGCTCTTCAAGTCTTGAGGATGATGAAAGTTTACGCTCTTTGTCTTCTTTTGTACCTTGACTTGAGAACCGTTTTTCTTCTTGTAGGCAAATGATGTAATATGCATAAATTGGATTAACTTCCCCAATTCATGCTTGCATGTCTTTAGCGACTTCTCCGTACACTCCTTTTGGCAAAGTTTCAATCGCTTCCCCAAACCGACAACCGCTCTTCAGCAGATTCAAACTTTGATGTAATGGTATTTCTCTAACTTTTGAAGTTTTCGATCTGTGCGAATTTGTAGATGAGCAATAAACCACACAAGGTAACTCGACTTGTTGCGGAAAATCCGTTCGGGGTAACATGCAAGAAATCAACAAGATCTTCTCACGTATGTAGATGCTTCACACCAAACAGAACTACGAAAGACGAAATGAAACGACTTCCCCGAATGTTGCGGATCTATCGAATAGTAGTTACCGTTAATCTGCAATTACACGATAAAATGACCGTGTGTAAGGCATCATAACATCCTATTTAGGTAATCTTCACACACGATAACTCGCGTGAAAGTGAGACGATAACACCAAAGTGAGACGTTTGAACCACAAATCGTCTCATTTCTTCCCCGATTGAAGAAATTCATGAAAGGAAACGGGTTTTGAAAAAATCCAAAAACATCAAAGAAGCAAGGAACACCTATACTCTCTTCCCCGATGTTTTCAACGAATCGAATCATACACCACGTATGTTGATGATGAAATTGGAGACATCGAAACCATGTATGTTCAATTAATCGAACAAGTGTGAAGTACCATAAATATCTTGTGAGAATCACCATGATAAAAACTTCTCTACTCGTGTATACTCTTCTCACTAACTCTTTACCGACCCCATTATCATTCCGACGCTTTTTGTAGTGACTACGATGGAGAAAACCCAATATGACGAACTTGAGATCAAGTAAAATAACCCAACTTGTGACTTAAACTTGCACTATTGTCGACGAAGAACCCTTTTTCGAATCCCGATCGAAAAAAAAGGTAAACTTATAGTTTCTCAAATTATCCACACCTAAGTGTGACACTTGAGCACAACAACGTAACTCCTTAAAAGTGATAGTTATAGTGCATGAGAGCACAACAACGTAACTCCTTACATCGGGTTCAACTAGATAATTCAAGTCTTTGTCAATCGAAACGGTTAAAGCTCGAACAAGGATCTCGAAGAATCATGCATCCAACCAACCCCGATATCTTCAGATACTAAGTACACGCACCCGTGATATCCCACTTCAACCTCAAATAAATAATAGTGAATTCATGCCGTAGTCACATCTTGCGGTTACATGCTCAAAACTAGCCTTCATTCGGTTTAAATGAACTTTGATAATAGTTTCCCGATCTTGTCAAAAATGTATCCCCGTGAAAATTATAATACCAAAATACCACACTCTTATAATAGCAAAAATTGTATCCATATTTTTTATAAAAAATACGGATGACAACTTTCATGTTATATCCATTACAGCTTATGTTAAACCAAGCGACCCAGTGTGTTAAATAATCATCAGGCCCAAATAAAAATTGATATCAGCTTAAGCCCACGATCCAATAGGAAAATCCAACCCGATCCATCTAAAATCTTATAACCAGATAGTGATAAAACTTCAACTCACGTGCACATGTCTAGACCTATCCCTAAACACACACCTTGAATAATCCGCCTCCCATCTAACATTTCCTCTCACCAAACTGATCTGAAGAAAGACGCTTTATATCAATCATTCACACTCATTTCAGTCATCAACCACACAACATAAGCAGTTCCGATTCACAAACACCACACCTTGTCGTTCTATCTTTATGATCCAATCGAGCACAAACGAGTCTTCAAGATCATTTTTAAAATGGTCTCAGGTAGGTATTGTGATGTTTATGTTTATTGATAATATCTTTGAACGAACGAAAGAAAAAGATTATAACACCGTTGTTATCAATCTTTTCTTATTTTGGTTCGGATATTAAAAAGCAAAGCTTTATAAGATCAATGAAAGATTGGTTTCATCCGAAAAATCTTTAAAAATATTGTCATGAGTGATGAAAAATACTGAGATCTTGAATAACTTTCCTTGTTGTCGTGTCTAGTGAGATTCAGAAGTAGGTTGAGACATGAAAAACGTTTGGTTTAATTGAATGAGTTAATGATAACGTGAGGTTTGGACCTACGATGGTTGGAGACAAGCTGAGGTCGAGTGATGGTATTTGTCATGGTCATGGTTGAGTCTACGCGTAACTTTTTTTTTCATTTCCTTATGCGTAAAAATATCAGTTACGCGTAACTTTTGGTTTTATGCGTAAACTGCTTGGTCTTACGCGTAAGCCAGTTGCATATGCGTAAACCCAGGTCAAGTTTATGCGTAAGCAAGGGCTTATGCGTAAAGACTTACGCGTAACAATTCCTACGCGTAACTTCACAGCTACGCGTAATATTCCTGAAGATTCTCTTTATGCGTAGAAAAAGGGTTTTGACCCTTTGACCACTTTTTCCGGCGACCTTTTTCCGACCATATTCCGTCCAGATTCATGTAGACCCAGAAAAGTGATAAAGAAATAGCATATTTTAACCCGCTTGACCATGAGACTAATTTTCACCGAGATATGAGACAAAACGAGAGTGAAACAAAGATAATACAACCGTTGTTCAAAATGCTTTTGACCTTTGTTTTTCTCGTTAACCCATATAATTTTGACATTAAACTTGAATAAAAAAAACTGTTAAACACTAAAATAATGTTAAAAGTTAACAACTTTGGTGAAAAAACAGATTTTTATACAAGGATTTGACAAGATAAAATCACCAAAAATCAACCACAAATAAAAAATCCGACCTTGCTCTTGATACCAATGTTAGGATCGTTTCTATGGTTGATATGGTGAATCGGGAGGTCTTGGAAGATGGAAGAAACCCATCTTCAAGTTAGAGAGAGAAAGCTAGAGAGAGAAGGGAAATACTATGTGTTTATTGAAAGGAAAAGTGAATTACACAAAGAGATCTCACCCCTCCATGGAAGTATGGAGGGGTTTATATACCCAAACACATACATCTATGGGTAATTGACATAACAAGCCCATGTGTTTAAGGTAACAAAGATAGAAAATGTAATCCCGTCAATGTCGTTCCATTTACGAGTTAGGAGCGATTCCAACAATCTTGATGATATAACCCCGAATGGAGAACCTCGATCATCGTTCTTAAAAGGAGCAGCGGGATTTATGATAATGGTGTGCTTCTCTGTGCACCTGGCTAAGGCAAGCTTGTAAGAAAGGTTAGAATCTGCTCAATAAGAAGATTTACGATTTGGGGGGAAGCTACCAAAGTCTCACTTTCAAATGGCTCAATTTCTCTCTTCGATTCAAGAGCCTTGGAAGCTTTGGTGGTGAATGTTTAAGAGATGATGACTTCTATCTTCTACAACGGGGCTGTTCGATATCTTTATCTAGGTACTCATATCATCATCTTTCTTATACTATATCATCTATTCTATCTCTGTAAATATTTATCAAAAACAAAATACAAAAATAGAAAACCAACAAAAACATAATAGACAAATATAAAATCAACAAAAACCCATAAAAATCAGAAAAATTTAAAAATACCAAAAATATGTTTTCTTAAGACATGTCTTCTGATATCGATAACATCTACGGTCTTAGAAATGTCATTCAATAATGGCACGGGACCATAGATGAAGTTCGAGCGGGAGGTGTAATTTTTTTTTTCAAAACATGTCTCAAAATATGGCTTGCAGTTACTTCTGACTGTAACTCGTGCTTAAACCATGGTTTGCTATTATTTAAGATAGCAACTCGTTCTTCAAGAAAGGAAAGTGCTGCGCTAAACCATTTTTCAAAATTCGTGCACTTATCCTAAATACAAATTGAGGAAAGTATGTCAAGGACCTGTTGTTCCTACATAAATGTTTTCCTTCATAAATTCTTCGGAAAAATATTTGTTGTTTTCAAAATGGTGGTAATTGTGTTGCTTGTAAATCAATCAACTTCAGAGTTTTCGTAAAAAATTGAAAACTCAATCAATGACTTCAGCGCATTTAAACTTTTTAGAAAATAAGTCATTGATTGAGGGGGAGAATGTTTTCAAATCTATATCATCTAATGAGCTTTTCTAATTATCCTCGTGCTTAACTAAAAACATGTTAACCTACGTTGAAGGACTAGGTGCCTAGGATATGATTGTTAGGATTAGATGATTAGAGTTTGATGAACACTTAAACCCCATGCCTTATATGAACTGATTGATATGTTGAATTGACTTTTATTAGTCGATTCTTTGTTTGGTGTTGTCGACCACCATATATCTTTTGTATGTCTACTAACGATGCGATATCATGGATTATAAGAATGTTCCCGATCCGGATCCCACAAATGATGATTGGATGCCGAAAGGAAAGGGCAACTATCTCTTGGGTCGACAAATGAAGAAACAGAGCTTAATTAGATCTCTCTATTGATAGTTGGCACGATAGATGCAACTTCAGAGGTCTCACTGCATCAGCAGATGGTTTTTCTTCAAGCCTTCAGCGACAACAACAAAAGCAGGTTAACCACCTAACGTATCTTTGTGCAGGATAAGTAGTGATGATACCATTTTTTTTAAAACAATTTTTGAAAAATATTTTTTTGAAAAATGAAAAAGCATTGGTTTTGAAAATAAATTGGACTTAATTTTGAAAATCACCGGACTTCATTTTGTCAAAACTTAAGTCACTCAATCATCGACTACGGTCATCGATTGAGGGGGAGAGTGATTTAAAATAAAATATTTTCAAACGATATTTCTTCATAAAAGTTCCGTTTTGTACGATAATATGTGGTGATCTAAAGATTTAATGTTATGTCATGGTATGATTTTCTTTAAAACTCAAAGATCTTACAAAATGAAATTTTTTCAGTTCTTGTTTGATTGTGAAACTGTTTTATTTTACTTAAATATCTCTTAAAACTATCATACCTGATACTAACAATCTTTAATGTCTTAAATTGATCCTTTTCAGTCAAATTTCTAAATTAAATATTGCCACGTCTTTCCCCAAAATTTTCTAAATGATTTAAATCAATTAGGATCCAAAATCTCAATTGGTTTGAAATTTTGATCGGGAGAGATCGTGATTTAAATCTCAAATCTGTTTAAATGGAATTGATTTTAGTCCTTCAAAGGCACTCCTGCCTCCATGTGCCAAACGATTTCATATACATGATGCACATGATTGAGGAGGAGCATTTATCCAAAAACAAGATGAGAATTTAAACAAGGCCACATTTTCTCCTATGTTTTCCAAACCTTATTAAATCACTTGGGATCCAAAATATCAAAGGGTTTGATATTTTTGATCGGGGGAGAATTTGTGATTTAATATGAAATTTGATAAAAGATGATCGTTTTGATTCAATGTGCAAGTTCTTTCTAATATGTGCTAAACTCTTTCGTATATCGATGCACATATTGAGGGGGAGCGAATGGTTTCTATTGGCAATCGTGAAAAGTACTTCTAAAGAACTCTTGCCTCTATGTGCAAAATAATTTTGAAATATACAACGTACATATTGAGGGGAGAATTTACCAAGAAAATCAAAAGGCTTTTCTAAGGAAATTGTGATCAAAGAAATTATTTCAAAGAACTCTTGCCTCCATGTGCTAAACAATTTCATAATCATATGCACATGTTGAGGGGAGCATTTCTAAATGATCAAAACAATTAAGGTAAAAATGCTTTGATATTAGATCACAAGTACCTTGATTGATTTTCCAAATGATTTTTCAATTGGTTTCAAGGAAGAATGAACAATACCAAAAGACCGACCAATTTACTTTATGCATGGTATTATAAGGATGGTTAGGTTAGGTATTCGTTCCCATGATCCCTTGAGCGGAGGGATCTACCGAGACAATCCACTAGATAGTGTAGAGTCCTTAGGTATGATGAAAAGGAGAAAAATGAGAATATAGGAAGAGTGCGGATGAGATGTAGCTAATCTTGGAATAAACCCAACAAGGTTCTAGTTATGAATTCTTGGTAAGCTTGAAGGGGTTGAAGAATGAAAATGAATTGAATGTGAAAAGGGTGAAAAGAAATAGCCCTCCATTAATTCAACCATAGGCGTAAACCGGGTTCAATACATATGCTCTTGGTGCTTACTAAGGTAACATCGGTATTGAAGACAAGACGTCATAGACCCAAATGACGCTTTGCACCTAACTTCCCAAGCTACTCAAGTTCCTCTTAAAAGGACTTGTTTCATTCTCACGGGAACCGACATTATCTATCGACTTTCTCTTAGAGATTGTTGATATTGAAGAAGGAGACCCTCTCCCTAGTCTCCGGCATAGGAAACCAAATATGCACTATTGAGTCTAGAGCCAAGAGATCATCCACAATATCTCATTAGGACAAAAAAATTAATGAAGACTTGCTGTGTCACACAACGTGGAAAGTAAGTATATATTGAGAGTCCTACGCATCATCCTTGTGATTTTGCCAGAACATCCGAGTGATATATTAAATATTCACAATGAAGATGGAAATCCTTCTAGAGCCAACATCAAACAAGCTCTTGGTGGGTGACATGTGAGATCTTACATAAGATCAAGGTTGTGACAACTGGATAGAAACGATGGGGTGATTCATTCTTGAATCAACCTTGGTCCAGGAAATGAATTGATGAATACTTTTGGAAAAACCGTTCGATGTGCAAATCTTCTTTTCTCTAGCACATCGAATGTGTATTCACTTTCAAACACAAAAAGTATCTCTGATTGAAAAATACTTTTGGAAAAACCGCTCGATGTGCAAATATCTTCTTTCTCTAGAACATCGAATGTGTATTCATTTTTAAATTCAAAAGTATTTCGATTGAAAATTGATCTTTCTTATAAAACCTTTGTCGTATTGCAAAATCTTTCTTATAAGCAATACGCGATTGTTTTTCAAATCAATTTTTCATCAATCGATGAATCTCAATTCATTTGGTTCACTCACTCCGTGTTGTCTTCTTTGAGGCGCTCCGGTTTGAGAACGGCTAGAAGCAATGCGAAACCACCGTCAAGGAGATTCTTAGGAATCCTACCGATCACAGGCGATGCTTGTCGATCAACGAGGAACCGTGGGCGTGTACCTCAATTCAACGAAGTGATCAAAAACACTAGTGTGTTTTATGCTAACTATTGTTTGCGGTACATTTGGACGGTTGTAGTGATCGTAATTGAGGAGTCAATCCATAACCGCATGCTCACATCACATTCACTTCTAAAAGAAATCATGATAAGTGCATATCTTCATCAACGGCTCGATATTTTCAATCCATGCTTCGCTGTCTGTTCGCAAATATCATGAATCAACAAAGCTTCGCTACTCGATGAGAGGATATCATGATCCAAAATGTGAGCATGTTGGTCCAAATGTCACAACATCACATAAAGGCAACACTACAAAGGGTGATCCGGAGATTTCTTGTGGTGATGATCTCAAATAAAGCTCGAAGATCATCAAGATGTGGATCGGTTCAAAGACCTCCACCGAAGTACAATACTATGTGGACTTTGAAGTATCAACGCTAAAGCACAATGATGCGAAAGTTGAAGAATTAAAGTCTACGAGCTCAAGACTGAAGATTAAATAGAATGCTAGAATTCGAAATGTAAAACATGGGGTGACCTTCCTTAGGGGGAGATTGTTAGGAATTAGAAATTCCATAGTGAAGAGTCGGTCTCCCCAAATATAATCTAGCATAAGTTAGCTCGTAGACATATCGTTATTTACGTGTTTATTAGTTTAGTTATTAGCTTAGTTTAGTTTAGAGTAACACCGTGGAGGAAGGACGGTCTCTTTACCCACCAGATGCACGATCCACGATCCGAAGGAGGACGTTTAGTATGTAACTATAAATACCCTCTACCTCCCAAGGTAGAGGGTTCGACCTTTCACTCAATCTAACATTCTTTCTTTTGTTTACTTTCTCTCTCTAGAAAGGCTCCCATCTTCCACTTTCTCACTCTAAAACTCATCTTGCACGCCCCATATTATTGATGTGTTATGTGTTTATGAAATCCAATATCTAACAGCTGCAATGTAATTTTTGTTGTTAGCACTAACATGGTTTGGTTTATGCAATGTAACATTTGAATTAATGTAAACAAAATTTTATCATTGTTATCTTACATGGTTCGGTTGAGGTTTGCATGGTCGACCCTAAGGCAGCGTCTGAGTTGGTTAGTGTGTATTATTGGTCGTCTGGTTTTGGAGACTAACATCATAGATATTGTTTGGGTAATTCTAAGAATGCATCTTTTGCTCAAGGTGTCATCACTTTTAGGAAAAAAGTTTGGGTATTTCAAAATAGACTTTGAGACTTGTGACTTTCCTTCCAATGTAAGAGTGACAAGTGTCCCGACACTTTCGATTCCAATCATTTTCGTACCTATGATTTATAGTCGACTAATATCCAAATGACTTTTAAGATTCGCGCGATTTTTTTGATATTTTCGAGAAAAAGTCAAACTTTAAAAAGTAATATTTTATTCCTTTTGCTCCTTCCCAATGTCGACCGACTTAAGCGAATTAATTTGAGCGGTTTTAGGCAAATAGTACTTTTGTACTGTTATCCAATTTTTACACCACGGTAAAAATAGTTTTTACTTATCACATATCTTTCCAATGAATTAGAATAACACATACATTACACCCCCATTACAAAATTTCTCCTAGAAGTCAAGAACCATCGTCTTCTCGAAATCCTGCAAAAAAAATGTTTCGTATTCGGGTATGTATTTTTATGTTGATATATATAAATTGTTCGTATATTTGTTTTTCCCCTTATTTATTTGAAATTAATCATGTTTAATAGTAGTTTTGCAACAACAATTTTGTTTATTTAAGTTAGCAAAGGTTTTAGATTGTGTTTGGGTTTGTAATTTATCCGTGTCCGAGATGTGATTCTTTGTTGTTCTAACTTTTGAAAATATATTTGGTATTTGTTACAAAATTGTAGTGTGAGGCTTGGATGATTGAATGCGCTTTTGTTACTCATTTTATTTTTCATTTGTAGGAATATGGTAAAATCATCATCAAGTAAACCAAACTACTTTTCTTTAATAAAATCCAAGTTGGATAAAAATCGAAGGAAGTTGTTTGCAACTTGTTTTGATAAATGGTTGGACCTTTCTTATTTTGACTCTGAAGCACATATGATAGATTATGTTTACAAAACAATGTTATCCGAATGAAAATCATTATGATATGCCGATTGTATATTATATTGATGACCGTCCCTACATTTTGGTCGTCCGAGTTTTGGTTATCACCGGTTTTAATTTTGGAAAAGTAAGTTTTGAAAATATGGATCCGACACCTCAATTTTATGTCAAGGGTTTTCCCAAAACATTCGGGTTCAAAATTACAAACTTAGATATTCTTGGCTTAATTGAGGATGAAGAGGCATTTGGTATCATATGCGGCGAAGATGCGATGCGTCTTTGTCTATTGTTAGCTTTGGAGGTTATCTTCATGGCGATTATTGGTTCGGGAAGTTGATGTTTCTCTCATGCGATTAGTTGAAAACCTAGATGATTGGGATGCCTTTCCATGGGAGAGCATATTTGGAGGCATTTGTATGATGAAATTTTGGATGTTGCGATAAACACAAGTGGGATTTCCTTCAAAGTATTAACAAAGACCACAAGTTTGTTCCAACCTATACAATCGTCGGGATTCGTTTCGCTTTCAAGGTTAATATTTTATATATCAATATAAACCGGATTCATTTTGTCTATCAATATTTTATGTTATTATTTTTATTGAAATTCCAAAATCCGTATAGATTTGGATCTTGAGTCTTTGAAAGAAGCATTCTATGGTGGAGTAAAGTTCACGATATTATGCCAAGAGGAGTAGCGTGGTCAAAAATACACCCTTCAAAAGATCCGATTATAAGTTTCTTTTGGAAAGGTAAAAGTAATATATAAAATTTTCTTATTAATGCAATCTTTATTTCTACATTAATGCAATCTTTTATTGAACATTATTATTTGTTTTTAAGGATTCAATCTCGTCAAAGAACCGACACGACAATAGCCGAGAGGAGATATGATTGGTATATAAAGTTTACGGTATTTTCCATGATTACATACCTAGAACTCCACCGGTGAAAACAACACATCTCTATGACGAGTGGTTGAAGAAGATGGCAGCGACGCAAACGTGGCAAGACCGAAGGAAACATTTACCTATTATACGCGAGGAGTGAGAAGCGATATAATAGAGATCACCTAACAGGGATCGTGTTATTACAGAGTTAAATAAGCGTTTGTTCAAACTTGAGACAATTATTCGTGTTATTTAAGCATTTGTTCAAACTCATAGACCCATCAATAATCACACGACTCATCGATAATAATATACGTACCTTTTTCGTGTTCTTGCTCGAGAAAGAAATGGGGTAATATATCCTTTTTTCTTATTTTTTTTATCGTATATACTTTGACATTATCGTGAAGTCACTAGCGATGGATTGAAAACCTCTAGCGATGGTTTCATATACTCTAGCGATGGATACCGAAATTTACAAAAACACCCTTCAAGTATTATCGGAAGTCGCTAGCGATGGATTGAAAACCACTAGCGATGGTTTCATATACTCTAGCAATGGATACACGAAATTTTCAAAACAACCTTCCATTATCCATTATCGTGAAGCTTGTAGCGATGGATTGAAAACCACTAGCGGTGTTTTCATATACTCTAGCGAAGGATACACGAAATTTTCAAAACGACCCTTGAATTATCCATTATCGTGAAGGCGATAGCGGTGGATTGAAAACCACTAGCGGTGGTTTCATATACTCTAGCGATGGATACCGAAATTTTCAAAAACAATTTTGAATTATCCATTATCGTGAAGCGCTAGCGATGGATTGAAAACCACTAGCGGTGGTTTCATATACTCTAGCGATGGATACACGAAATTTTCAAAAGCGACCTTCCATTATCCATTATCTTTCGTTATATCCTTTTTATAAATACTTATTTTCATTCTTAGGAGAAATTGGAGTTAAGCAATGATCTACGGTATCTTAGTGCAGTTTTGTGATGAGCTTAATCATGATTTTCTTGACTTGTTTGAGTCAAGTCGGTCAAGCATTGATACTAGTTCATCGGTAGCGGCTAGATGAATTTTCGATGACGATCTTGCAAAGGTAATGTACAAAATCGGTGAAACAAGTGTAAAACTCTTTCCGTACCATAACATATCATAACGATAGGTTATTTATAAACGGCCGACAGAATTTATTATCCAAGAAGAATTAAGGTTGCGACATGAAGAATTAGAAAGTGCCCTAAGAAAGAAGCGTGGTTGATGCAACAACGAGAAGAGGTTAAGGATGGAAGAGGACAAGTTGATACCGAGGGAAGAGGAAAAGAGGTTGCGATGAAAATGAACGAAAGAAAAGCGGATAAGCAATCATGAACTCGGATCATATGAAAGGCGGAGAGCGTTTTGCGGTTTCAAGAGGAGTGAACAACGTTCGGGTGAAGCTAATTCAGTATTATTGGACCAATGCATATCTTGAAAAGAAAAGACGATGCTCTAGCTTACGATCCGGATATGAGTGAAAACTTAAATTTGTCACGCTTGGGTTGAGGTATGAAAATACTTCTTGACAACCTTTTAAAATATATCTTGTTAATGACAATTGATTATAAGTTTAATCGTTTCATATACTATGATGTTGCACGCTCCACCAATCTCGTCAACAAAGTTCATTTTACAAATGAATTTGACGAATTTCTTGACAAATAGGACCACTTAACGCAAGTTTCCTTGGTGTGACGATGTGTGTGTGGATAGAAGGTTTTGGGAAAGTTTGGTTTGCTTAGACCCGCCTAGGAAAGGTTGGCTAAGGGATGAGGCAAGTACTCATACAACTGCACTCTCTGATTGATTTCTTATAATGTTTATCACACTCATTCATGTTTGAAATTTGACACACATAGGTTGTGGTTAATTACCTTTGGCATGTTAGGCCCGACACGACTAATTGGGCGATGGTTAGTAGCTATTTTGTTCGACACATTAAAAATTCTTTGCCGTTGTGGTATGCTAATGGTGAAAGATACTCTATTCCATGGTCTCGACATTAAGCACGTAAGTAACGATATATATATATATATATATATATATATATATATATATATATATATATATATATATATATATATATATATATATATATATATATATATATATATATATATATATATATATATATATATCATAATACCGATTAGCTTTTGCCATATATTGATATTATGTTTGTTACCCAAAGCGTTGTAGGTTTTCATGCCTATTAATGAAACTGAAGCTCATTGGTGTCTTGCCCGTTTGGAGATGAACCGCATTGTTACCTTTTATGATAGCGGTCAAACTTTTGAAGAGGAATGGCGAGAGTTTTATATCAAACGAGGGAGTGTTTAAAGGTTTGGCTATTTATTCATATGTCATAAGAATTAATACATAACGTTTAACCGGTTTTAAAACATTAGATTTTTAAAACGATTGCTACTTTTGTCCACAACTACAATTACGAGGTCCTAGCACAAGCGCAAGTATTTGAGAAGAAAGGTATTGATCCGGCTAGTTATTTCATTACATTTACTATCGCTGAACAAGTACCGAAGCAGGCCGGGATATTTGGTGATTGTGGTATTTGGGTATGTATTTTTTTATACCGCTTGGCTTTTGGTCTACCATTGGATGTGAAGGATCGTATTCAGGCTGCGCTTTCATACCGTGAACAAATGGCTAGGTTTTTTTTTAAACACCGTGTTTGTGTTTAGCTATGTTCTATTTTTGTTGATGTATTACTTGAAACAAATTGAAAACCATATGCTCCCTTGAATGGTTTTGTATTCAACATTTTGTATTATAGTTGTGTTCAAACTAATGTAGAGACGTTCCAAATTTGTTTACTAGTAATATTTTTCTATAAAAATAAGCAAAAAATATTAACCACACACCAAATTATGGATATACAAAGTAGGCCAAACCCATGCATGCTAGTTTACAAGTCGTCCATTCGGTATGCATTATCCAACATTACATACTAGGCGACTTTTTTGGGTGAGTTTGACTATATCTTAGATATATCATTTTAGTATGGTCATAATGTACTTTTTAGACACTTTTAAGCTGTTCACTTTTTTGTACCTTTTGTATATTTTGTACCTACTATTAACCAAAACTACCCCATATTTTATCTTACATATATTTTACATTTTGGACTTCTACTAAATATGGCATCGAAAACACGTAATCAAAGGGTGTTATGAATTATGGTATCAAGAATGTGTGTGTTTGTCCATTTTATTTTTCTCATTAAATTTTATCTTAAATATCTTTTGTTTCTTTGAATTATTTCCATTGTTACATAATGTCCGAAAGCAGTCAAGATCTTGGGTTTGATGTTTATCATGGCGATCAGTTTTTTTTATCCCTTAAGTTATTTAGGTGGAGATGTTTTACATTTGAGGTTACCTAGGTTGACTAGGTTATCGATTCTCAAATGTGACATCTTGTTGAAAGAAATTAAGGAGGATATTTGGGCTTGGTATTTTTGTCTTCCAAGTAGTAGTGCGGAGGAAGGTTGACCCTTGTGAAGATGATAATGATGTCGAGCGTATGACATGGTTGAGCTCCATGGTCTAGTTGAGATCTATGTTTGTCATCACCCACGAGTTCATTTAGTTACCTACTATCACAAGAACTCGTCTTTTGATTCCCAGACGATGATCGACATTTAAAATTAAAAGTCACGAAAAGAAAAAAAAGATGTCGTATGTCGTGCGTTTGAAGAACTAATGGCATGGGAAGAAGAAAAAAATTCACCACCTACCTTAGGACACCTTATATCAAGCCTTTTGTTGAAGCTAGTTTATTCGGAGGAAAGTCCGAATTTGGTGGTATTAATGACCTTGACTACATTCCTCCTTGTTTAAGGACTACAATCCGACCTTATGTGTCGAATGACTTTGAAGATTCTTGGACACGTAACTCCATTCATTAAGTGTTTGTCAAACGAGCGTGGGTTGGAGATTAGTCCGTTAAGAGGTAAGAACCTTTTTAACGACTTTGAAATTGGCGATAATCATGACCTTGGGATCCACATTCAACAATATGTATACTCCATCAACTCAAAACAGCCCTTTAAAGTGTAAGAGGTTTTTAATGACATTGATGGCCTTCCTACGTTGGAAGCTCAAGCGTAGTTCATTATGTGTCCAAGAAAAGTCGTTTTGAACCGGTACCTTGAAATCTAGGAGATTATTTGATGAATTTGAAGAAGTTGGTAGTAATCAATCTGATGATATCAAGGGTGATTAGGCAATCAGTTTGGTTAATGATCAAGTGATAGTTGCAGATTCCACAGCTGATGGTTCCATGTCATACCCAGCCTCTTTTGATCCAAGTAATTCGAAGGTATTATGAAGGCTACCATGTGGTAGTTATTTGATCTTCCAGGGTGGTATGTACCCTGTTAAACAATTTGTATTTTTGTTCCTTTCCATGCATGATGACTAGTTAGTGTATGTTACAAACTACACTAACTAGTCATCATGATGAAACAATTTATTTTCAGTATGTGGTGAAGGCTTGTTAGTGTATGTTACAAACTAGTATGTGATGATGGTTCGACTACCATGTGTATGTTACATTGCTATTATTTTGATTAAATATGCTGATGTCTATCAGCACAACTATCTCGATAACAAAACTACAACAATCATCTCAATAAATTGTTTCATAGATAAGATTTACCACACAACCATTACATTGTTAAAATGTAGCCTCATAACATTTATTATTGAACCATTACATCCATTCAAACAGTACTGCTAGAACCACATCCTTCTTCAGTTGATTTCCTTTCCTTGAGTTTTTCGAAGTACTCTTCCAGATCTTTAATCCTTTTTGCCAATGCCCTAACTTTTTCTGGTGTAATGCCATCTTGCTTCTCCTTACACGTAATATCACCATCTAGTTTTTTCTTCTCAGATAAATCTAAAGCCATTGTGGATTGTTGTATGTGTGCCATCAAATTGTCATCAGCATCCTCTTTCCTGTTTGGCACTTGTTCATAATTACCTTTTCCAGATAAGTTCAAAGCCATTGTGGATTGTTGTATGTGGACTATAGAATTGACTGTATTTATGCTTATTTTGTTGACTTGTGTTTAGGCGGAAAATTATTTTGGCGGAGAATAGATAAGCGTATTTTGTAGCGATATAGTATGAGCGACTTTTTAAAGAGATTTATGAAACACTAAAACCTTATCTTTAGCTATTTTGGCCACATTCAATCTCTACCCGACCAGAACCCTTGCTTTTTCGTAAATCTGTCAATTTCGGGTCAATTATTAAATTGAATTTCTGAAAAGGTTCGTGATCCTTTATTGTCATGGTCCCCCATATCAATATTGACTGTCTTTTATGTTTGAATATTCATTATCAAAATTTTAGCATTAACTTACCTTTACATGCTTGTAATTGTTTATAAGGTAATCATGGCCATCGAGTTTGTGGTGCGACCAAACAGAAATTTTTACCCTGGGTTTCTTGAGCTTCCTCGATTTGCTGACCGTGCTTTCAATGGGAATCGTCATTTCTATTTAACTGGAATACAAAGACAACGGAAGAAAGTAAGGATTGTTGCTCGGTTAGGAGGTCCCATTAGGATTGTAGGTAACAAATGGGTAGAATTTGTTCATGAAAACATGTATACGGATGTTCACATGTTACACTTTGTTCAAGAAGGTGATGACTCTTTTTACGTTACTGGCTATGATTCTAAAGGGTTGGAAGTTGAGGAATATGCTGGTGTAGAAATTCGTCATATAAGGTTTCAGAGTTATCGGCTGCCATACCCTCAATTTCCACAGGTTATATATAAGAACTCATTTTTTTGTTTACGTTTATTTAAGAATAAGTGTATTTTGTTACTGTATATGTTATAATTGTCAATCAGCAGATGGTGTTTCAGACATTGCCCGGTAATTTTCTAGACGGTATTGGGTTGCGAGGTACTGTTGTTGTTGTTGTTGAAGGAATGGAGTTTAATGTGGATGTTACTTTGGGCTATGAACGATGTCATGATCCTCGTGTTTTGTATGTTATGGATGATGAGATGTGGTCGACTGCTCTTCAATATTTCGATATTGAATTTGGCGATGTTATTGTTTTTACTAAATTGGCAAAGAATAGGTTGAATATAACCGTGTTTGGTTTCAAGTTGGGCAAAGATACGAGGCGGTTTCTTGGTGTGACGAATGGTTTTTTCCACAAAATGATCTTGATAATGAAGATGGAGGTAGGCTTGAAATCTCATAATCATATTCATAATATCATAACATTTATCTTTAAGATTTATTTTGATATTTTTGAAACAGTGATCGAGTGAATGCAACACATTTGCCAATGGATTGGTCACTTGATCATTTTGGTGAGCTTAACCGATGTCTTTGAAGGTCTCACCGAAATTCTTCCGTTATGTAAACTTGTAAGTTTGTTTTTGTGTGTACTTTTTGTCTATGCATTTATATAATTTTATACAATTTTTGTAATTGTTGCACACCGGACATTCCGACCATTTTCTTCGAATCATCCTATGCATTTTTATCAAAATGCACTTTTAGGAATGATGAAGTCAAATACATGATGCAAATTCATTGACTATCATAGAGACAATCCATTCGGTGAATCATGTGAATGCATTAGGTGATCGGAACTACTTTTTAAAGATTGTGAGTTTGATCATGGAAAGATGATAAGGTTTAAGTTCATGTATGTAGAGTCTTATGATGGTTTGGTGTATCCTGCTTTCCATATTTGTTAGGAAATCGGATAAGGTTTAATTTCATGTATGTAGATTGTTATGACATTTTCTCTATTTATTTTGTTGGGTTACATGAACAAACTTTTCAAAGGTGGGTGTGTATATACTTGTATTCGATTGAATTTAGATAGTTACATTACAAATTTTAACGCTTTATGGTAAGGACTTTCACAACACAACCATTATGTTGTAATCCTTCATATTAGTTCATAATATCACTATTTTTTGACTACTTTTGGTAGATGTAATCTTGGTCAAGAGATTGGAGTGTGGTTGGTGTATCCTTTGCTAGGACATTTCAAACCCTCGCTAGAGTTGATGAAACCACTGCCAGAAGAATGAATCCAATGCTTGAATTAAACCACTGCTAGAGTTGATGAAACGTCTGCTAGAGTTGATGAAAACACTGCCAGAAGAATGAATCCAATGCTTGAATTAAACCACTGCTAATAGTGTTGTTTAACCACTGTTAGTATATTGTAAGGCTGGTCACAGTCGCGACCTAGGACGAACTGGGACAAGCTGCGCCACGTCATTTTTAACATAAACTAAAATTTCATTAATAATTAAAATTTTACAATGCTGAATAAAAACAATCAAAATACATAAATCATAAATCTAATCAATGCTCTCCGCATGCATAGTCATACGGGGTGTACGAGAACAGCAAATCCCTCGAACCGAGCCAAATCTTCCTCGTTTACACCATCGTCTACACCATCGTTTTGTTCTCCGATAGCTCAATTGATTTTGGTCTTTGAGTTGTTCGTTATATTCAAACACACCGCCACAAGTTGTCAAGAACTCGCGATCTTTGCGTGCTTGATCTTTCAAAATTTGTCGATCATGACTTTTCTTTCAAGAGTAATGTCGTTGCAACTATGGTAGCAACTCATCGATGAAGCAAAGAACTCATCGATGAAGGATCATTAAGAGACACATCAGCCAACATATCAAGAGACCCAAATTGAGGTACTTCTTGTTCTTCATCGAAGAAACCACAAGCTTCCTTTGGAGCCCCTTTGAGTTTGTCCTCTAATTCCTTGACTTGATTCTGCAGTGCTTCAATCTTACTACCAAGAAGACTTGGTCTGCAAGCTCCTTTTCGGACTAGTCACCTCGGTAGCATACCCGCTGACAAGAGCATAAACAGATGAGAGGTGTAATAGGGTCCTCGGCTCCACCGGATTGCTCGTGGTAAGGGAGCTTCATTGGACCTTCGGTAGAATCATGGTCATGCTCAAAGTGAGGAAGATCTTCATCGAGAGGATCCCTGCGAGGACTTGGTGTGGGTAGTCTGCTACGATCGACTCATCATGTGTAACTAGTGTGGGTGTTGGTGCGGGACAAGGTGGTCGGTCTCATTAATATAATATTTTGTGAAAATAAATATGAATAACACATCGAGCATCTTCAATCACAACACCCTACGGATCTTCCCACCACCATGGCTATTGATGATACAATTTTCCCAATAGCTACTCATTGTTCCTATAACATCCGCCAACAATAACGAAAAATAAATAAGATTAAAACATCACCTTTTGAATATAAAATTACAAATTTTATAGAAACCAACACATACCTACGCAATCATGTTCATGATACTCGTTATCAGATTCAAGATATGAGTGAATGGCTCATAAATAAAACCAACATAATTATCGCTATTTGCTCAACTCTGGTCACTTGGTCCCTTTGTAGAAACAAATTTTGTACGTGTGGTAACAACGGTAATCTACCACCATTTTCACCACTCCAAATTTTGAGATGATATAACATGGCCCTCTTGTAAAAGTGGTTCAAATTTAAACATCACTCTTTTTTATGTAAACTTGATTCGATTGGACTGTTTAGACAGTTATAAATGTTAGATTTTATGATCAATACTTATATATATAAATTATATGCCAGATAAATTCAAATTACCCCGCATCTTGCAAAACAAAATCAAACTATGGATCATGTTCTTCATTCAACTTGGAGAATGCCAATAGATATACATCTCCCTTTTATTACCATGTTAGTAATCATGGGATCAACATTCTCTAAAGGAGTTATTTGTTGTTCATGTATGTTTACTCCCGTAAACATTTACACATACATTTGTTGGTAAATATATTTATAAACAATGCTATTATTAATAGTAATAAATAATATGTATACCACAACCTTTGGAAATTGGCACTCTTTCTTTGAATATTTTTTCACCAAATTGAGATTTCCCTAGATTAGAGTTATTCACTCTAGAACTATTACCTTGATACTTGAAATTAAATCATGAATGGTGCATCCGGTCTTTCCAACTTGATTGATGCCGTAAAGAAGATGTTTGATAACCAAAACTCATTTTTGAGTTTCGCTTTCTTCCTATACATTATTAGGTAATGAGAAATATATAATATTTGCTAAACATTTGTCATAACAAACACAATTAAACTAACAATACTTCCAATTCCTTTCCATACTTTAGAGCCTGATTCCAAGTGTGTCACTTTCTACCATTGGCATAGACATAAACGCGATCGAGTGTTTGTCGATGGACATGTTGCGAAGATGAACAACTCGTTGTAACGTCTTATTGCCGATTGGAGCATCTAGAGTTTATAATCAAACAATACAAGATACAAATTAATACAAAAGTATATCACGGCAAGCTAATAAATCTAAATTATACTTTGGTATCTAAAGTTATATTTAAATAACAATATAAATTACACAATAGTAAAAGATTCTACCATCACACTGTTTAAGACATTCATGAACGGCTTTGAGAGTTCCTTCCTAATGTATTACTTTCAAACACTTTTTACCCATGCCAATTGTTTTCTTAATGTGACTTTTAACAATTTGTTGTTAAAATATAAAGAAACATTTTGTGTTAATTCAAATAAAACAAATTCACTTTAAAAAAATGTAAAAATTATACATGAGGCTTGTCTTCTGGTGTGTTTTCCAATATGGGAATTTTGGTTGCATTGTTTTCCTTTTCGTAACAACCTCAGAATAAATTCATATTAACGAAATTACCAAAATTACAAAACAAAACAGTTTCATTAATGACTTTTGAATGATTAATAAGCAACAAAATAACTTTTGAAAACCCTTTGTCACTTTTGTTCAGTTTAACTTCAGTCATAATTTTACCCATCAAATGTGTTTGTAGATTTCCAGTTTTAGCAGTTTCTGATAGAAAAGCAACCAAAAACATATGTTAAAACACAAAAATACGGGAAAAAACAATTAAATAGTTAAACAATACCTTGTGGGTGATTTGGTGAATCTAAAGCTTCAATTTCTGAAATAACGATACATTAATATTTAAAATTCTTTAAACATACAAAACCATATACAAAATAACATACAATACCAATACACATTAATATTTAAAATTCTTTAAACATACAAAACCATATACAAAACAACATACAATACATTTGTGGTTTTCTTGATGTCTCGATTCCAATATCTCAACATCATCAGTTCTAGCTTTATTGTACGTGATTCGCTTTGAAAAAAATATATACCTTTAGAGACCAAAACCATCACAATAATACCTTTTCAATCGAACCAATAATACAAAACAATACAAACAATACAAACATAAAATATCACAATAATACCTTTAGAAATGAAGTACCACTCTTAATATCTTTAGCTCTTGTAAGCCTTTTCGATTGTCTTTGTGGTGCACCTTTGAATAAACTGTGTATATCGACTCAAAAATATTGAATACGTTTGTATGTAATGCCAATACAATATATTATATATAGCTATAAATTTAAGATAAACTTTTATAGAATCATGCATATAATCAAATTGATAACGGGCATAAATATAGGCCTATAATATATCACCATATATATTCCTAATATATATCCACATATAATTAAGAAATATATCACATATAATTAAGAATATAAATACGAAAAGAGAAAAGTTATGTATATAGATATGATTTGGAATATGAAACTAAAAGATAAATTAGCATAGTTGGTTTCATTACTTGAGACGTTTAAATGCTATCAAACACTTAAGTTCAAACTTCACTGTGCATATTTTTGAGTTATCATACACAAACGATTGCCAACGACATACATACGTGGCATGACCTGACAAACGGGCATTGAGGTGGCATTACGGCATTTCTGTATTTAATGACATCATGTATCTCATATATATATATATATATATATATATATATATATATATATATATATATATATATATATATATATATATATAGTTGGTTCCATTGAGAATGTTTTGAGATTAAGAAGATTGAGAATTGATCCTAGCCATTCAATTATATTAATTTTGAATCATTTAATAAGGCATTTAAAATAATGGTAAGGGTAATAATAATAAGAAGAAGCCATATTTTAATTAAATATTAGACTCTACAATTTGAAGTTTCAAACTTGAACCGATAAACTACTACTAGAATGGTAGTTTTGTTTTTATATCGGATTTTTTTGGTTATTTTAAATCAATCACTATTACTTTTATTATTGTTAGATTATCAATAATATAGATTTGTAGCTACGAAGATTCACATTAAATCATGGTTTAACAGTATTAATTTACAATCGAGAAATCATATAGTTTATATTTTCTAATGAATCATATATAAATGAATCGTTAAAGTGATTAATTATTGAATATTGAATCACTAACGAACTATGATAATGAATCATAAAATCATTTAATAGTGAATCATCAATAAACTATGTTAATATTTTGATTTTGAATCATAAAAGAATTTGTGAATCATAAAAGAATCGGTGAATCATTAACAAAAAAATGTTAGTGCTTTATATGAATCATGTACGGATCATCATATATACATTAGTGACAATCATCAAAGTCCGATGACAAGTCTCACATCTTACTCCATGACGACGTCAAATTTTGTGAATCGCATAATCTAGAAAAATGAATCAAAAATAGATATATGAATAAATGCATAAAAAAGCTATTGCTAAGTTATACTTGCGATACTTGAAATATTAACATAAATTATTCTTCGATAGCTATTTTAAAACATTGGCACAATTAAATAGATAAATAAAATGAAAAAGCTGAATCAAAACAATTTAATAAGTTATTGCTAAAACTAGTTATGTGATTATAACTAATAAAATGGTTAGAGTATTCTTACTTATATTTAAATGGAATGATTAAAATTGCTAAACGAGACAAAAAGAAATGGTAGGATGAAAGTTCAGCAAGCCATTTCATCATTCAAATTGATGGAGTAAAATTTAAAACGCTTGCACTCTAATTGAAATACATATTAAATGGATAAGAAAAATCAATTAATGAAAGTTGTAAATTGTCAATCTTACCCTTAACTTGGTTTGATGAGATAAAGGGTTAAGATTTCTCAATCTTCTCAATCTCAAACTCTTCTCAATCGATCCGGATTCTATATAAAGTGGTTATTGAAAAGTCTTTAGTGATAAAAAGGATAGGAAGGTTTTCTAGTCATAGGATGAATCAATACAAAAAATTTATTGGATGAGATTTAATTGGGTTATTAATGACAACAATTAATATTAATGAGTCATTATGTGTCATTGTAAAACTTAAAAGGATATCATGGTCTTTAGTATTTGCCATGCAAAATTTAAACGTCTAACTCAAAATTTTGCATGGTTCAGATTTAATGGCCACATTCAAATTTATTGCCATGACACATTAATTTAGAATTTTAAAACATTTATTTTGGTTTATCACTAGTAACTCACGATCTTCCCTTAAAATAAAAACTTTATTTATGACACACTAATTTTTCGATACATACGCATGACACATCAATTTTTTGACACATTTGTAGTGTCACACTTGATATTGACACATCATTTTAATAAACTGTCTTAAACCGATATGTCTCATCTGCCTTAATGTGTGTTATTCGTCCCTCATTTTGCAACTTTAAGTTATAGCAAGAATAACAAATCGCCAAAATACTCCCTAGGACAACCGCTCAACAACTGTAATGCAATGTTTTTCCCACCCCAAGCTCGGTAGTAAGAAATGTCTACTTTCCAATCAACATTAAAATCTTTTTTATGTCCGCACCAGATATACCCGCTTGTAATTCCTCAATTTATCAATTAGTATGTGACCCACTAATTTTCGGTAGCATTATGATTAGGATGAATTTTTGTTCGGAACATGTATAATGTTAATGGAAGTAACATAGAAGTATCGCTAACAACACTTTTTCAGACGTTAATGTACCAGCTTACAACCTTCTACAAAACAAGCTACACCGCACCTTTCTTACATGAGTTAGTAACTTTATACTCAAACATATCAACCAACGCTTTTATTCCTATTGCATAAATGCATCCTTGCTTATCATCAAACCGACTACCCACCTTTAATTTAGATACTACCGGTGTTTATGGTTACTTAGCTTTTAATTATGGGATCACCGGAGTGGGTGGATCGTGATATTTAGAAATGTGGTTTTCGCCAACCAGGATGCACATCTACATTAATGTTTGCACCGCACCTCCTTATTATGATCTTCAACTTTGGTGTTTCAAAATAAGATTCTTGAGGCAACAAAGGAACATTAAGATCAATATCAAGAGTCTTAGAAGAAGTAGGCGCTTTACCTCAAGATTTCGATAAGTTTGATGTATAGCGTCTGGATCAAGTTCGGCTTACAAAGATATTTCATGAACGAAGAAAGAAACATCATCATCACACTCACATGAATTTTGGTTGAATCGGACATGTAGTATAAACCGATGATCTTATCTTTAACTGATATTTATTAGTGAGATAGGTAATCACCGTAGGTAGGTGATGTTAATCGGAAGTAAACTCACGACTGATGTCTCAAAATCCAAATAAAGTTTGAATTTTGGGGATTAGCCAAGTCATTTTTCTCGATTTGTGTTCGGGATTTGTGTTCACTGCTCGGGTTTGTACGAAACAATAATGGAACCAAAATAAAATTACCGAAAATAGGACCTTTAGTCGCTCAATATAAAATTCGCTAAAATTTTCCCTCCGCAATATTCATTACCCGCTCATTCACAAAGTATATTTCCGCCAAATTAGATGTGACTCTACTATAAAAGCGCCGAGTTTACTCATCAGAAATAAAACAATGGCTCCTCCTCTCGCCTCTACCTCCGCATCCAATAGAAAGCCATTGAATACTACATCAATGCTACACATCGCGAATGTCCAAAACCATTACCGTGGAAGTACAAACCTTGGACCCGGACTCATCCCGGTAGAAGATTCAAGGCATGTCCAATTTATGTAATATTATTATGCATTATACTTATTTTACTTGTTAGGTTGAATATGTGAATTTAACAAATTTTATTTTAGGACAAAAGACCAAATGTAACTTCTATGGGTTCCTAGACCCGAACTACCAACTCGAGTATTACAAAGATTTGTTTTACAAGGAACATGAGGAAAAGAAACATTTAATGAAGACGAGAAAGAGTTCATCTCTGATGAAGTTATTGAGGTTTCAAACAATGATATCATGAAAATGTTGGATGAGTTGACTTTTATCAAGTCAAGAGTGCAAGTTCATGACAAAGTTGTGTTGGTTTTCAGCTTGATTGTTCTCTTCAAGGTCAGTTTGGTTATGGTAACTGCTTACCAATAAGTGTTATGTATATGTATGTTATAGTATTTAGCAATAAGATCGCTTTTTTCAAATCAAATGGATGTTTGTAAAAAACAAACGCTTTAGCACTTTACACAACATGTTTGTTGCAAATCAACAAGATCACAACACGATATACGTAAACTAGGCATAAACAAAGCCTGCATGGGTGTTAGGAATATACCAAGTTGCGCCACACGCATATGCATAAGAAGTTGTCTTTTGATGTCCTTCACACATCCAGTTTGTGGTTACATTTGGTTGAACAACAAAAGTCTAAAACCACATACAAGCCATACCCAAATGTATGAAATGCATCTTTATTCATCACTTGTATGAATGTACCACCTTATAGTTCCAAAAGTACTCCACCATATGCTCGACACGCTAAAGCAACTTCAAGAGGGTCATCAACCTTCATACTTAAGTTGTTACCCACCTGGCAAAAAATACATACCCAAACTCCACAATCACCGTGATGCATTGGCTTGTATAGGACATCATCCGCAACTCGAAATGTGATCTTATAATCGTAAATGATATTGAGTTGGCTTGAAGAACTTTACACAAGTTTAGATACGTGGTAGCTTTCTCAAAAGTGACCTCCATTTTAAATTCTTTTCTCTCGTCTCGTGTTCCGCGCACTCTAGTGTGTCATAAATTGTTATAACTCCGCACGAATTTCCAACTCACGAGAAACCAAGGGCACTCGGCACGCTTGACACTGAAAGTATACCTAAATGTGATCAAATAATCCTTGTCATAATTCATCACATTTTGAGCATGTATATATTTACCCAAATATCTAGAAGAAAGTATGGTCTCTATATACAAACCTTCTCGACACTAGACCATGGCAATGGATAGCGCTTACCGCTGGGCGAGTAGGCACGCATAGACCCTTCAAGGATGAGGAAGAGAAAATGGTCCAGCCATAGCCCAATCGGCATTGCCCGCCCGAATCGCCACATTAGATCAACCCAGATCCAGATGTCGCAAAAATTTTTTATAAGCAAAATACCGGTAAACTAAATCAAAAAAATAATTAAATTTTTATGGAAATTAAATATCTCATAGGTACCTCATCTCCAAGCCATCCTTTTTATTGCCTCTTCCATAACCCAACAAAGCCAACCAAAATTTTCGATGAACAACGATGTCGCCAAGACCCCAAGGAAAGCTATGCGATGACTTCAAATCTTTTTATAAAGGTACCCATACACGCGGTTTAGTAATCTTGTTGATATCGCAACCTTCATGACGTGATGTATCCCGAATAAAGTTAAAACAAGATTAATGTATATGTCTTTAAGATGTCTGCTTGTAAATGTACTTCTTCTATACCTCTACCCATGTTTCCAACTCGATTATCTTCACCACGTGGTGGATTAATATCTTTTCTCGCCTTTGGAACGCTGCTTCTAAGAATCGTGGAGTCGGGGAGGAGATTCACGATGGCTCCCGCAAACACTTGCCCACCGCTTTGTCCTTTTCGACTCATCATCTTGTTTCAAAACAGAGTACTCTTGGGTAACTTTGGCATCACTCTTTGGTAACTTTGGCCTTTCTAGTTTTCTTTAATGCTACGGCATTATAAGGTGATCGTCTCGAACTTACTTGCATTTCTCTTCCTTTACCCCGCATGAAAACATACTATAGAAAAAAATTCATCATTGAAATAACATCAAACTTTTGAAGTACATGGGGTAAGTTTAATATATAATGTAGTCAGACTCGTGTCGTAGGCAAAGGCCATCGCTTGTCCGCCGAATTATGAATCATCGTCTGCCTTGCCTTCACAAAGATCATTATCAATTTTGTCTATTACCGCCTTGGTTGACAACCGATTTGCAACCGTAACTCAACCCCGCTTTCTCTCCTTAACGCGGCATCAACATTGTATGCTTCATTATGAATAACCGATCTCCAAGATGATTCATATGCTCATACCCCATCCCCGCCATTTGTGACATCGCTTCACTTACTTTCTCTCGACCTTCATGAGAATCTATAAGGTTATTTTGATTACCTTGAACCACCTCTATAGATTTCTCACCACCATTTAACATCGCCTCACGATCATGAGAGTGTTCATCAACAAAGATTGCAATCAACAATGACATTTTCATTAACTTTAACACCTTCTATAGATTTATCATCCACATTTAAAACTACTTCACCTACTTTCTCACGATCATGAGAGTGTTGATCGTTGTAATTGCAATCAACAATGGTATTTTCATTACCGTGAACGCCTTTTACGTACTTATCATCAACATTAAACACACCTTCATGAGCATGTATTTCATGTGCTTGAACCGACTCTCCACCAGTTTATCAACGTTACCAGATTTATCATCAACCTCAATCGGTGTTTCGCCATCTTCCTTTTTTCAAGAAAGATTTTGTTCATCTATCCCAACCATCGCTTGTCCTCAACTTCCGAAAATCCATAAACAGAGAAATCATCTTCTAGCTCCAATTGCTCATCTAGTCACAAATGCTTCCGTAATTATACAAGAATAACACATCTATATGGATGACCAAATATAGCAAACATGTATAGATAGTGTGTGGAATTTATATATACGCATTTCAACAAATTGATTGAGAAAATGTTTCATTCAAATTAGGTAAATTCAAATGATCGATCATGATCCGAATGTGATCATCTAACGGCAATGGTCCGTCAGGAAGACAATATTCCACAAGTCATGACATAGTTGATGGAAAAGCTGCAGTGGTCTATATAAGTAAGACCAACTTGTTCGCTTTCAAAGATTTACACAACTCGATTTGTCGCACTCAGTAGTTAACCAAACCGATTTAGGCATGTAACAAAAAACAATAAAATAAAAAAGTACTACTAAAAGGAACATAACCTTATTATAATCACCGAATGAACATCACCGAATGAAGATCAAACAAACTAGGACTACCATTCCGCTTTCATTATGAATTGACTTGACGTCTCAATTTCCATGGCATTTTGGCCAAAACAAGCCTCCTCCGATTTGCCGTCCAGATGAGTTGAAGTCTCAAATTTAAAATATACAATCAATTATACTACTAAAGAAACCTCATAAGAAGGATTCAAAACCACTAGCAAGTGGTTTGATAGACACTAGCAAAGGGTTTAATAGACACTAGCGGGTTTGATAGACACTAGCAAAGGATAGACACTAGCAAATTTACATCAAATTTACAAAAATAGCCCTCAAGTGATACATTAAAGGAACTCGCTAGCGCGGATTGAAAACCGCTAGCGTGGGATTGAAAGACCCTAGCAAGGATACATCAAATTTACAAAACAACTCCAAGGAGGAATG
Source organism: Chrysanthemum lavandulifolium (assembly GCA_022545495.1). Classification (NCBI taxonomy): domain Eukaryota; kingdom Viridiplantae; phylum Streptophyta; class Magnoliopsida; order Asterales; family Asteraceae; genus Chrysanthemum; species Chrysanthemum lavandulifolium. Next base: position 199,507,321 of record CM040240.1, on the reverse strand, counting down.
AAAATCACGTGGTGTACATTTACAACAAAGCCTCATTATACTTACGACTTACGAGTTGTTAAAAGAAGTTGTAATATACGTGTCTCATTTTCTAATTCAAAGTTCTTACTAAACATATATCCTAAAATGAATGTAAAGACCATGTTCACCTTTGACGTTGTATCTTTAGAGCTTCTCAACAACGGCAAGTCTAGTTTTAATATCATTAAGGACTCCCACATTAATGTCTAGCTTGCTCGGGTTGTATCTTTATTGGCTCGGGTTGTATGTTTAGAGCTTCCTCTACAACGGCAAGTCTATTGTTAATACCGCCAACCTCGGCATGTATGTCTAGTGATTGAACTTTGACCTTTATCGCCATCGCACATCATTATTGACTATAGCCACCTCTTTATCACCTAACGCCACATCTGTATCAGATATCACCACCTCTTTATGCACCTACAAAGCAAGATCGAAACAGAATGTGCAATGGTCAATTGTCAACGTGAATACAACCATGGTTTGCACAAACGGGCCAACTTACCTCATTAGTGGGATCATCGGTGTAATTGATCTTGTAGACTATCCAACCGCTCAAATATGCTACTTGGTGCAAACCATGGTTGTAACATTTCCGCATTTGTTGGAAGAAGATCCAAGACCGGAATAGAACCCTAGTAAACAAACAATTATAAAGTTAAAACAAATATAACGAAGTCGAACTTATTTGACAAATACAAACAAATGGAAATGCTTACAGACCAAAAAGTTTGCCATAATGGCGCTTGGCAAATGTTTTACCTTTCACCAACAAAGACAACGTGGTATCTTTGACGGTCTTTGTTCCACCATTCAAGCAGTGGATAACTCTCAAGAATCCATATCTAAAATAATCGAAAAGAATAAAACCATTGTATGAACTGCTAGTAAACAAAACTCGATATGTTCATAAATGTATACACATCTAACCTTAAAAGCCAAGAAAAGCCGTAAATATTATATGTTGCAATTGTAGAAGGGTTTTCTTGCAATTTCTCTTTGCAGTGAGCATTGTAATGCCGGGTACCAAATTGGCTAAATTTTTGTAAAACGGGTCCACAAGAACTCTCCCAAGGATATGCATTCCATGCCCCAAAATCCTCAACTAATTGCAACAAATGATCACAACAATGTACCAAGGTCCACGACCTATGAACACGACCTCAACGACTAGCAATGTACATACCCTTACCGCATCCTCACCGATAACTTTGAAAATTCCGTGTCATTCCCAAACAAATCTAAAAGCTCATTGCCTTTTACGCTACCTTTCTTATTAATTGTTTTTCAGAAAGACACGCAAAGCAAAAGGACTTCGATCAATTTGTACATGGGAGGCAACGACCAAAACGAAATCCAACCATCAATAGAAACTGCTCCCGATCGAATTTCAATACATTGTTCCCAATTTTGTATAAAATGGGGACAAGAATCAAGAAGTTTGTCGATAATTACCGGTGTTGTAAAACGAAATTAACAATATGATTGCCTTTACCTAGGTCGAATATCTAACCATGGCCCAAAAACAGCTTGTTCGAACAAATTTCATTCGATCCGGATTGCTTAACAATTTAGACTTAATTTGCGAAAACAACTTAACCTTGGAACGAACTGTTAACTTAGCATCAAAATATTGGGGAATGTAAGCCATTTTGGAGTTTATTTGACCGAATAATTAGGGATTGATTTAGGTTTCACAATTTTGAATTGTGTTTTTGTGGTAGTAGTGTTAGTGTGAGTGTTAGTGTGTTGTTTGTATTTGGGTAAAAATTTGAAAACAGGTAAAAAAGGTTTCAAAATATCGTTAAAACAAGACTTTAGGTACAAAAAGAACATAAATTAAGTCGCTTATATTGATTCGCTTAAGTCGCTCAACCCGGGAAGGAACTAAATGTATAAAAATAATTTTGTAACTTTGACTTTTTACTAAAGGACAAAAAACATTTCGCAAGATTCTAAACAAAGTCGCTTAGATTCGGTCAGTCAAAATCGTAGTCAGAAAAGTCGAAAAATGATTGGGTACACAAACTCAAGGACACTTGTCGTTTATATAAAAGTAGAAAAGTCGCAAGTCTCAAAGTCTATTTTGAAATACCCAAACTTTTTTTCCTAAAAAGTGATGACACCTTGAGCAAAACATGCATTCTCATAATTACCCTTCAGTTCGTCGTCCGAGCTTCGTGAGACTAACATCAATGTTATAGGTTTGTTTGGTTGAATTTTGAAGTGATCCAGCCGTACGTCCCGCATTTTTGATACTTATGTCAATTGGTTTGCTGGATGGTTTGGGTCCTGAACATCGTTTACTTATATCAATCGTTTGGATGGATGGTTTGGGTCCCGAACATCGCCATCGATGTCAATGTTGTTCGATTCATGGATGGTCGCCCTGTGGCGAATACTAATATCCATGTTGTTGTTTTGCATTATTGTAAATGTAGGATTTTGTTGGTAGTTTTTTTTGAAGATGTATACAATGGTTTAATAGTTTGTTTTCAATTCAAAGGATTTTTAAATTGCATGGTATTTTCGTTTCTTTGTTTCTCAAAATAGTAAATTCGCAAATTTAAAATAAGTAATAGATAATTATTATTAGGATTTGATTATTTAGTTAACGAATAATCTATTTTTTTTTTTTGTAAATTATGATTTGATAATTTAGTTAACGAATAATCTATTTTTTTAAAAAAAAGTTTATCACTTTGGAGTGTTTTATTTAAATTTTGATATATATAGTTTTTAAAACATATTTATCTTAAATTTTCAACAGTTTTAGCTAATTTAGTTAACGAATAATCTATTTTTATAAAAAGATTATTACTTTGGATTATTTTATTTGAATTTTGATATATATATAGTTTGTGTATTTTTGAAAATAATAAAGGAATAGATCATTATTAGTAGGGTTTGTTAATTTAGTAAATGAATATTTTATTTTTATAAAAATATTATTACTTTGGATCGTGTTATTTTAATTTTAATATATATATATGGTTAGTGTATTTCTAAAAATACTATATGTGTATATTTTAAAATAAGTTAATGACAATTATTATTAGGATTTTATCTCTTTGGATTGTTTAATTTTAATTTTCGGGTATATATTGTAATTAACAAACGGATATTCATTATCAAGGCCTTTATTTTTTAAAACATATTTATCCTGAATTTTCAACATGTTTAAATTAAAGTTTTAGTTTCAAATTTATAAACTGAAATTATACATTAAACAAAGAACAAAAACATATAACATAAATGTCAACATGAGTGTCTTTCAACAAACACATCATTTATTAATAAAAATTTATTTAATTCAGCAACATGAAATCTAATAAACAAAATAAAGGTAAAGGAAATTGTTCAGAAATCTTCATCGGTATCTTCGCTTTCGGTGGTCTCATAATCAGTTGTTTCGTCATTTATAAAATGGCATATGTTGTCATTAGAAGATATAGAATACCATCAGTATGCATCTCGAATCGAACTCCATGCTTCGCCTTCACCAAGTTGTTAACCACATCTTTGCCATTCAATTTTCCATCAATGTCAAGCATATCATTCCACATCTCCTCACACTCATGTTATGTTTGTGTAATGTATCTTTATCGTTATCTTCGTCAATAACTCGATATTTGTAATCACCGCATAATATACTTAATTTTAATTATTTTAATTTTAAAGTATATATTGGTCATAAAATTTAAGAAGAAATCTTTGGAAGCTTTTTGAATTGGAATACTTGTTGATGAATTTTCATGTATTTCTTCATCTGGAATTATATATTTTTGGTTATAAACTTTTAAATTGTAAAATGGTTCTTCTAGATCATTGATATTAACCCAGATGCCATCATCAGTGTTGTTTTGTTTGCTAGTAACTTTGTCATCTTCTTCTTCTTCTTCTTCATATAGCATATAGTTTTTTTTAAAACACGATGCAGATGATGATCTTGTTATTGTACGCTTAAAGATTAGTGGTTGGTCATCATCGGATATCTAAATTGTGCAATATAAAGTAATAAGCACATTATATATATTGTTTATTTAAATAGTACATATAGTTTATATTTGAAAATACTCACCTCAATAACATGTATGTCATGTCGACTATCTGAGGTTTTATTTTGTGTATTTGTAGCTACTCTTTGTTCATCAACTTTTGTATCGTCTTCTTCATCGTATAGCATATAGTTATTTTTATTAGACGATGGTAATGCATCTGAGCTTGTTTTTGTACCCTTAAACAATACTGGTTCCTCATCATCGGATATCTAAATTGCGCAATACATTATTAAATATATAGTTTTTAAAAAAAAGACATGTAGTTTATATTTGAAAATACTCACCTCAATAACATGTATGTTATTTTGAGTATTTGTCTTTTTCTTTCTGTGTTTGTAGCAACTCTTTGATCATCAGTTTTTGTATCATGATTAGTTTTTGGATGGTTAACAAAGTAGCCGTTTTTGTTTAACCGACGTCTTCTACGGGTCACATGAACACTCTGCAGTTATTATACAATTATTAACGTTACTTGTTAGTTGGATTATGTTTTTTTTAAAAGAAGATGTTAATAATACCTCTTCCTGTTCTGATATAATAATATGCTGGTTGACTTCATCAAGATCCTTGGTCTTAGTAGCTTTTAGCTTTAATGCTGTTGTGCTTTTTGTGACCTGCATATTTGCCTATAGATTGTTAATGTTTTGTATGCAATTAGAGTAGTAGTAATATAAGAATATTGTAATCTTTGAATTAATTTAAACTGACATACCTTGGGTTTTGGCTTAACCATGCTTTGCGATTTTTGTTTTGCTTTATTAGAGTTTAATATGAATAGGTTTTATGGAAAAACCAATATTTATACAGTTTACATGGCATATTATTTTTGGATTAGATATGTTTCATATATCGATTAAATTTTTTTTGGATGAATTTCATGACTATTACAATATATGTAATTATCTTATACTTATTTGGAATATTATTTTGATACGTTTTTAAAATTTAAAGTATATATGTGGATATTGGTTAGTATTAATTTAGAAAAATAATGTATCATACCTCATTTTCATTCGAAAATGTTGTTGTAAATTCATCTTCTGTTTCTTTTGTCACAAACTCGTGAGTCTCCACGTCATCCTCATTTACTACATTTTCTTCACATGGGGTCTCTTCTTCAATATATTGAGAATCCCCTGTTGCATCTTCATTTTATGATTCGGAATTTTCTAATTCATTTTCAGTTAGTTGCAAATCATTGCCAGAATCCTATTTTGTAACATATAAAACAATATTATTTTGTAAATAATATTCCAAGAGTGTTTATTAATTTGAAATTATAACAATTTCCATTAGTTTATGTTTACAAAAATATGTTATACCGTCACTTAGGAAACCATCTTTGAAGTGATTAATTATTTACATCTTCCGTGACTTTCTCACTGATATATATGCATGTTATTGTTGTGGTTAAATTCGATGTATTTGATTTTGAACAAATACGGTTTCCTATTATTGCATTGAGCTCATTCGGAAAATAATCATCTCATATCCATGCCTTGTTTTTCAATTATCTCCTACCGAAATCCTAATCATCTTATGGACATTTTTGTCAAAAATAATCACTTGTGCGGAGCCGCTTTCATCGAATATTCGAACAATGATTTTGAACCTCGCACATATATTAATGATTAAGTCGTTTTGTTTTTAAATACGATAATTGAAAACATGTTACACACTCAACAATATATTTCAACGTACAATATTCCATACATGGATGCAATCGCGTATGTTTGTCGGTGGGTTCTCGCAATGCCATAATCGATTCTTATTCTTTGAACTGGAGCTTCCTTTTCCCATTATTGGTGTTACTTTTGTATTACATGCTTTGCAACCAATGTAAGTCCAACCACTCTCATCTTGTATCAGATGTCGAACTCAGCATAAACAACGCAGCATGTATCATGTTTTTGTTATTAATGTTAGGCAAAATTTTATGTTGTTTAAACAATGACACGTTTCATTCGAAAACACCTAAATCAATAATCAGAGTAAAATTTGCAAAGTTACCGGTTCAATACTGCGAATCATGCCTACCAATCTTTTCACACATCCTTGCATGAATTCCGCTAGTGTAACTACATGGATGACCTGGTCGTATGATTCAATCTTGAATTCCCTAGGGTCATATCCCTCTTGCGATTCGTAGCTGTATTATGTATGAATTTTATTAACTTTTAACAAAGTACATACATATTTATATAAACTTTTATTATTCACGTTACCTTTTACGGAATGAAACCAACGGCGGCAGATCCATGTTAATGAAAATCTTTGTGCCAAATAAAGCGTTATGTATAGATGACGTATCTGCGTTATGTGTAAGTTTAATTAAATCATATGAATGGAAAAACATACTTATTTTAATGGTGGATATGGTGCGCTAAATTTATAAAACAATTAAAAAAAACTTACTATCCCAATATTTGACTTTCCCCAACACCAATAGAAAGTCTATATGTCCAAGTTGATCAAGTTTCTCTTCATAATCAGTCCACATTAATGCCCATTTATCCCAAAATGTACAATCAATCCTGAGAGACCTGTGTGGATTGAAATAGATTTGTGTTTATTTAAATCATAACAGCACCATTAATATAATATTTTGTGAAAATAAATATGAATAACACATACTGAGCATCTTCAATCACAACACTCCTACGGATCTTCCGGCCACCATGGCTATTGACTGATACAATTTTCCCAATAGCTACTACTGTTCCTATAACATCTGCCAACAATAACGAAAAATAAATAAGATTAAAACATCACCTTTTGAATATAAAATTACAAATTTTTATAGAAACCAACACATACTACACGCAATCATGTTCATGATACTCGTTATCTCAGATTCAAGATATGAGTGAATGGCTCATAAATAAAACCAACATAATTATCGTCTATTTGCTCAACTCGGTCACTTCACCCCTTTGTAGAAACAAATTTTGTACGTGTGGTAACAACGGTAATCTACCACCATTTTCACCACTCCAAATTTTGAGATGATATAACATGGCCCTCTTGTAAAAGTGGTTCAAATTTAAACATCGCCTCTTTTTTATGTAAACTTGATTCGATTGGACTGTTTAGACAGTTATAAATGTTAGATTTTATGATCAATACTTTTCAATATATATAAATTATCGCCAGTATAAATTCAAATTACCCCGCATCTTGCAAAACAAAATCGAAACTATATGGATCATGTTCTTCATTCAACTCCAGAGAATGCCAAATAGATATACATCTCCTTTTATTACCATGTTAGTAATCATGGGATCAACATTCTCTAAAGGAGTTATTTGTTGTTCATGTATGTTTACTCCTGTAAACATTTACACATACATTTGTTGGTAAATATATTTATAAACAATGCTATTATTAATAGTAATAAATAATATGTATACCACGTGAACTGCTTTGGAAATTGGCACTCTTTCTTTGAATATTTCTTTCACCAAATTGAGATTTCCCTAGATTAGAGTTATTCACTCTAGAACTATTACCTTGATACTTGAAATTAAAATCATGAATGGTGCATCTGGTCTTTCCAGAACTTGATTGATGCCGTAAAGAAGATGTTTGATAACCAAAACTCATTTTTGAGTTTCTGTTTCTTCCTATACATTATTAGGTAATGAGAAATTATATAATATTTGCTAAACATTTGTCATAACAAACACAATTAAACTAACAATACCTTCCAATTCCTTTCCATACTTTAGAGCCTGATTCCCAAGTGTGTCACTTTCTACCATTGGCATAGACATAAACGTCGATCGAGTGTTTGCTGATGGACATGTTGCAGAAGATGAACAACTCTGTTGTAACGTCTTATTGCTGATTGGAGCATCTAGAGTTTATAATCAAACAATACAAGATACAAATTAATACAAAAGTATATCACGGCAAGCTAATAAATCTAAATTAAACATACGCCTTTGGTATCTAAAGTTATATTTAAATAACAATATAAATTACACAATAGTAAAAAGATTCTACCATCACATACGGTCGGCACATTCCCGGAACGGCTTTGAGAGTTCCTTCCTAATGTATTACTTTCAAACACTTTTTACCCATGCCAATTGTTTTCTTAATGTGACTTTTAACATTTGTTGTTAAAATATAAAGAAAACATTTTGTGTTAATTCAAATAAAACAAATTCACTTTAAAAAAATGTAAAAATTATACATGAGGCTTGTCTTCCTGTGTGTCACTTTCCAATATGGGAATTTTGGTTGCATTGTTTTCCTTTTCGTAACAACCTCCAGAATAAATTCATATTAACGAAATTACAAAAATTACAAAACAAAACAGCCAGTTAATGACTTTTGAATGATTAATAAGCAACAAAATAACTTTTGAAAACCCTTTGTCACTTTTGTTCGCTTTAACCCGGTCCATAATTTTACCCATCAAATGTGTTTGTAGATTTCCGCTTTAGCGGTTCGATAGAAAAGCAACCAAAAACATATGTTAAAACACAAAAATACGGGAAAAACAATTAAATAGTTAAACAATACCTTGTGGGTGATTTGGTGAATCTAAAGCTTCAATTTCTGAAATAACGACAAATACACATTAATATTTAAAATTCTTTAAACATACAAAACCATATACAAAAATAACATACAATACCAAATACACATTAATATTTAAAATTCTTTAAACATACAAAACCATATACAAAAACAACATACAATACATGTTTGTGGTTTTCTTGATGTGTCTGATTCCAATATCTCAACATCAACAGTTCTAGCTTTCTTATTGGTACGTGATTCTGTTTGAAAAAAAAATATATACCTTTAGAGACCAAAACCATCACAATAATACCTTTTCAATCAGAACCAATAATACAAAAACAATACAAACAATACAAACATAAAATATCACAATAATACCTTTAGAAACAGAAGTACCACTCTTAATATCTTTAGCTCTTGTAAGCCTTTTCGATTGTCTTTGTGGCTGCACCTTTGAATAAACTGTGTGTATACTGACTCAAAAAATATTGAATACGTTTGTATGTAATGCCAATACAATATATTATATATAGCTTACAGCTTAAGATAAACTTTTATAGAATCATGCATATAATCAAATTGATAACCGGGCATAAATATAGGCCTATAATATATCACCATATATATTCCTAATATATATCCACATATAATTAAGAAATATATCCACATATAATTAAGAATATAAATACAGAAAAGAGAAAAACAGTTATGTATATAGAGTATGATTTGGAATATGAAACTAAAAGATAAATTAGCATAGTTGGTTTCATTACTTGAGACGTTTAAATGCTATCAAACATACTTAAGTTCAAACTTCACCTGTGCATATTTTTTGAGTTATCATACACAAACGATTGCCAACCCGACATTACGTGGCAATGACCGGACAAAACGTGGCATTGAGGTGGCATTACGTGGCATTTCGGTATTTAATGACATCATGTGCATCTGTTATATATGTTATATATATATATATATATATATATATATATATATATATATATATATATATATATATATATATATAGGCTTTGGTTCCATTGAGAATGTTTTGAGATTAAGAAGATTGAGAATTGATCCTAGCCATTCAATTATATTAATTTTGAATCATTTAATAAGGCATTTAAAATAATGGTAAGGGTAAATAAGTAATTAGAAGAAGCCATATTTTAATTAAATATTAGACTCCTACAATTTGAAGTTTCAAACTTGGAACTGATAAACTACTACTAGAATGGTAGTTTTGTTTTTATACGGGATTTTTTTTGGTTATTTTTAAATCAATCACTATTACTTTTATTATTGTTAGATTATCAATAATATAGATTTGTAGCTACACGAAGATTCACATTAAATCACTGTTGGGTTAACGAGTATTAATTTACAATCGGAGAAATCATATAGTTTATATTTTCTAATGAATCATATATAAATGTGAATCGTTAAAGTGATTAATTATTGAATATTGAATCACTAACGAACTATGATAATGAATCATAAAATCATTTAATAGTGAATCATCAATAAACTATGTTAATATTTTGATTTTGAATCATAAAAGAATTTGTGAATCATAAAAGAATCGGTGAATCATTAACAAAAAAATGTTAGTGCTTTATATGAATCATGTACGGATCATCATATATACATTAGTGACAATCATCAAAGTCCGATGACAAGTCTCACATCTTACTCCATGACGTCAAATTTTGTGAATCGATAATCTAGAAAAATGAATCAAAATAGATATATGAATAAATGCATAAAAAGCTATTGCTAAGTTATACTTGCGATACTTGAAATATTAACATAAATTATTCTTCGATAGCTATTTTAAAACATTGGCACAATTAAATAGATAAATAAAATGAAAAAGCTGAATCAAAACAATTTAATAAGTTATTGCTAAAACTAGTTATGTGATTATAACTAATAAAATGGTTAGAGTATTCTTACTTATATTTAAATGGAATGATTAAAATTGCTAAACGAGACAAAAAAAGAAATGGTAGGATGAAAGTTGGTTCAGCAAGCCATTTCATCATTCAAATTTGATGGAGTAAAAATTTAAAAACGCTTGCACTCTAATTGAAATACATATTAAATGGATAAGAAAAATCAATTAATGAAAGTTGTAAATTGTCAATCTTACCCTTAACTTGGTTTGATGAGATAAAGGGTTAAGATTGTTTCTCAATCTTCTCAATCTCAAACTTTTCTCAATCGATCCGGATTCTATATAGAGTGTGGTTATTGTAAAAAGTCTTTAGTGATAAAAAGGATAGGAAGGTTTTCTAGTCATAGGATGAATCAATACAAAAAAATTTATTGGATGAGATTTAATTGGGTTATTAATGACAACAATTAATATTAATGAGTCATTATGTGTCATTGTAAAACTTAAAAGGATATCATGGTCTTTTAGTATTTGCCATGCAAAATTTAAAACGTCTAACTCAAAATTTTGCACAGGTTCGTATTTAATGGCCACATTCAAATTTATTGCCATGACACATTAATTTAGAATTTTAAAACATTTATTTTGGTTTATCACTAGTAACTCACGATCTTCCCTTAAAATAAAAACTTTATTTATGACACACTAATTTTTTCGATACATACGACCTACACATCAATTTTTTGACACATTTGTAGTGTCACACTTGATATTGACACATCATTTTAATAAACTGATACATCCTTTAACATATTTGCACATTTATATTAATAGAATGGCACATCTTTAAATATATTGACACATCTTTTAATAAAATAACACATCTTTATATATATTAACACGCTTGAAACATATTTGCTACGTACATTCGTACATATATTGGCACATCCTTTTAATAGAATGACACATCCTTATAAATATTGACACACTTGAAACACATATGCTAATATTTACACACTTGATACGCATATTCTTACACATATTGGCACATTCTAAAATGACACATCTTTATATATATTGACACACAAAACACATCTATTAACTTTTGTACACTTTTCATTTCTACTCCATAAATATTATATTATGATTGACGGCGACACACTGGTTTCGTATATGATACAAATTTAATTCATGCAATAAACTATACAATTGATTTTAACAAAAAGTATTGGTTAATTGACTTGCAACAATCATAAACAAATCGATCAAAACTACTTTGTATATAAGCAAGTTACGTATTTATTTCAATAGTAAATTCATACCTCATGCATCAGTTGATGATACGCTTCTATGCATAAGATGATACATAAATTTCTATTAAATGAGATATTAAAACTTAAATGAGATGTTAAAGAGGTTTAAATAAGCACTTAAAAGATGAGTGGTTAAATGTTTAGAATAACCCTATTAATAAAATAACATATTTTACACTTTTAATTTTTTTTATCCTTTTTACCCAAAGACACTTTCTATTTGATCCAAACTATATATATATATATATATATATAAAGTAGGGATCCAGTGAGAAGTAAATTAAGATAAGAAGTGGTGAGAAGTGACCAAAACCACGCATTTGAGATGCAACGACTTGCATTAGATGCATTTCTATTCATATAGATGCAACATCTTGAGTTTGAAAGTTAATTTGATGCATAGATGGTGCAAATTGATTTTCATGATTTCGTACGTCACGGAGGAACAAAAACAAGAGAAACATGAAATGGATCTAATATATGTATATGCATCTGATTAAAAGCTAGAAAACACATATGGTGCGTTATAATGCATCTAAGATTATAGGGATGCATCTAATTTAGGTTGGTGCATCTCTAATTTGGGTTAGTTCTTCTTATTCCTTCTTATTTTAAGTAATCTTCTTATTTGATCCTAACTCTCTCTCTCTCTCTCTCTCTATATATATATATATATATATATATATATATATATATATATATATATATATATATATATATATATATATATATAGTTAGGATCAAATAAGAAGATTACTTAAAATAAGAAGAATAAGAAGAACTATAACCACAAATCCAAGATACATCGACCTAAATTAGATGCATTCCTATAATCTTGATGCATTATAACGCACCATATTGTGTTTTCTAGCTTTTAATCGAATGCATATCGTATATTAGATGCATTTCATGATTTCTATTGTTTTTTGTTCATCTCGCACGTGCGAAATCATGTAAATCAATTTGCACCATCTATACATCAAATTAACTTCGAAACTCAAGATGTTGCATCTATATGAATAAAATGCATCTAATGCAAGTCGTTGCATCTCAAATGCGTGATTTTGGTCACTTCTCACCTTCTTATTTTAATTTACTTCATTGGATCTACTATATATATATATATATATATATATATATATATATATATATATATATATATATATATATATATATATATATATATATATATATATTATCAATAAAATCGTGTTTCTAGGCGCGCTATAGCGCCGCTAAGGCTAAGGCGTGGCATGCGTACATTTATAACAAGGCGTCTTTTAAGGCAAGTGTGATGAGGCGCAAAAAGGCGTGATAAGGCGCGCCTTAGCGCGAGGCGTGGCACCTTATTTTGAAGCTTTTAAAAGATTTACTAGCATTTGGGCTAGAATTACCGAATTACTGATATAAGGAATTTGGGCTTGGGCATGGTAACTTTATAAATCAATTTCTTGTTTTAACTTATTTCTATGGTTCTACCACTCATATAATGAGTGAAGAAGGTTTTGACGACTACTCATGAAGACGTTTTATTTAAAGAAATGACAAAAAATGCAAGGATAGTTTAGTTTTTTGAGATTTCTTATGTATAACGCTTTTTGTAAACTTGATGTATCATATATATACGTATGTATGAAATATGATATAACTATATAAATCTATAAAAAAAATTATGCCGTCTTGAGTCACGCCGTCGCTTCGCTATGGCTCGTAAGGCTTGAGGCTTGGCTTCGCCGTCACATCACGCCTCACGCAATTTTTAACCTTGAATAAAATCATATAGACTGTTTTACAAATATAATAATAATAATAACATATATAAAAACTAGTCGCTAACATATGTGGTAAAAACTAGTCATTAGATAAACGTTTTACACACTTAAAAGGTTTATTCTCTTTTTTGTTTTTTTTCAAAGATTTTGATTACATTCCTCTAGTCATTAGATAAGCGTTTTACACACTTAAAAGGTTTTTCTCTTTTTGGTTTTTTGTTTTTCAAAGATTTTGATTTCATTCTTGTACTATAAATTGAACACTCACAACACCAAAGTGGCACACAATTCCTCTATCCATTTCTTAACATATTGATTGATAGTTAATTTCTAAGAATAATGTCACAACAGGCAAATGATGGAATCCTCATTAATGCCGCATTCCGCTCTAGTCGAGAGGATGAAGTGTACATGTTCTTTAAAAGAGTATGCTCTCATAAACTATGCACCAGGGACCAATGATGATAGAGTGGTCAATGGTCCTCTTCTCATTAATAGTGGGTTTCCAAGCCTTAGAGGAACGGCTTTTGGAGAGCATGGAATAGATTGTGCCCTTACTACCCATTACCCCAACGAATGCTTCATATTTTATGGAAATCTCTGTGCCAAAATTGACTATGCTCCAGGTACGGTACGTACCAGTAATTAAAATGCCATGCATAATTTATTGTTAAAATTTTATTCTAATTAGTATTTAACAAGGTGTTGGAAAAATATTAGGGACCGTACGCACATTGTTTGATTAAATTATACATAAAATCTGCGTATTCTCACGAGATTTCATTAGGAAAAAAGCTACTAACTCGATCGTTGATTAAGTATTTATTTTGACACGTACTGTTGTGTCTTTTATTCAAAAGAAGGTTACTAACTATTGGATATTAGGTATGCACTAATTAATTAAGTTATCAAATAAAACAATAGTATATTATGCATGTGATTTTCAAAATTTAAGTTATGTGTTGAGGTATTCTGATGTATTAATTACGTACATTTGTTGTCCGGCTAGGTACAACAAATGACAAGATACTCAAGGGTCCATCGACCATCGACCAAATGTTTCCCGCCCTCAAGGAACAGTATTGAAACTGGCATTGATGCAGCTTTGTATCAAGCAGAAAGGATGAAACCTACCTTTTCAAAGGGAATCTGTATGCACTTATAAACTATTCAGATGATGATCCTAAGCGTTCAAATATCAAAGGCATTAGTGAAGGTTTCCCAAGCCTGAAAGTTACCATCTTTGACAAGGGAATCGATACAGCATTCGCTTCTCATCGCTTCAATGAGGCCTATATATTTAAAGGGGATACTTATGCACTCATAAACTTTGCCCCTGGAACCACCGATGACTATATCGTTGGTGGTCCTAAAAAACTCTTCCTAACTGGCCTTCTCTCGCCAGCATCTTGCCTCGACCTAATTAATGATAGTCTCGGCGTCCATGATCACGCCGCCTGATCGTGATCATGATGATATAATCCACCTGCAATGTGCTGTTTATAGGTTGAAAATAAGGAGGCCGAAGCCCCCGGCCAAAGCATCTGTGATCGATCTCTTTAATTTACAAGTTTTTGTCCCTCAACTCTTAATGTTGCCGAAATGACCATTAAACTCTCAAATATGCATGGTCACAATCACTCTTGTGATCTTGACAATATTCTGAGTTTAACACTTTTTCCGACACTAAGAGTACTTGAGGGTTGAAATATTTAGTATTAAAGAGTTAACGGGTGACTCTACTACTAGCCAGTTTGTATTTCTGTCTTGTTTGGTGGATAGTACTGTAATAAACCTTGTACATGTGCGAAATAAAACGTGTGTTATGCATTCAAATTGCAACTACCTTATATTGTTCCAAAGGTTAAATAGTCTGCTTTACTACCCGGCCTCTAATACTGATCATAAATGACAGTGCGTGCATGTACAATCAATTATAAACCTACTGCATTAGAATCAATTTATATTCTAACTTTTTTTAAACAAGCTGGTATTTCCATTCTAGCAATGTGCGAGAGCCGTACGTGGTATAATTTCAGAAAACAATGGATGGGACTTGTGTAGTATTAATTAAACCAATTACAAGACTAAGGACGTCCCTTCGGAAAATTTAGAGTCAACTCCCACATTTTATGTGACAACTGATCGAGAACAGTACGTAGTATGACTTGTGAAATACCAGCGACACCACCAACAGAAAACACCACATCACTTATTTCCCGGTACAATGCCTTGAAGGCTAATTACAGTTTTGTTTTGATATGTAGACATATTTAGCACCAGGAATTGATTAAGTGGCTTTTGTGATGAATGCCTTTATGAGACCAGATTTTTCTATTTCAGCATTCTACTTTTAATTCTTTTGTAACACCATATTTTCTCTCTTGATGGTTCTTTTATAATTATTACTGTGATTGTTTTTCTTTCCTGCTCCAGCTTGAGGCTTTTTTGTGTTTGTTTTCGTTCTTCTTTCCAGCACCACTACTTTTAATTATTATTGTGATATCTCTATTAAAAGGGTTTGATTCTTCTTGATGGTTAGTATCTGAGGATCGATGAGCATAGTTGAGTTTAAAGGAAATATCACCTTAACTCTAAAGCTTTGTTTTCAGCTATATATAGCTACTGATGTTTGCTATAGTTATTGAGGTCTCCATCAGCAGCCTCGTTTGAGAGGCTCTACTTTTTGCATCTCTTCTAACCGTCACCGTTACAAGCCATCATTCGTAACTGTAAAGGTAGTGACAGAAGTTTTGTTAGCTATTTGACTACATGAAAAGGCGCCCTTTCGATCCACACACTGACGGGCCTGACCTTTGTAGTAGCAAGTGTGACGGCAATTGGCCTCCGCAACTTGTCTTGCTGCTGTGTTTAATTTACTATATTCCAACCAGAATTCAGTCGGTAGTCATTTTTTCTTGCGTTATGTATATCCTAGAACCCACTAAAGAAAGCTGATTTTTCTTGCACTATATGTATTACACAAAAGAAAACCGAGCGACTCGACGTATAGCTGTAGCCCCAAGATTCCTACCAGATGGGGAAAGTGAATCGTGTTCTTTCACATAATTTTGTGTATAATTATTAACACTGTTTCCCGCAAAATTTAATATTATTAATACTTTTTTTAGAGTAAAATACACCGTTCATCCCTAAACTTATATCTGCGCATCACGTTTAACTAAACTTGGGCGTTTTCATCGCTGGAGGTCCAAAACATGGGTTTTATACTCTAGACAAGTCCGTTGACCAGGATTGCCAAAGTCAACATGAATTTTTTGGGTTTACATCGGGAGTATAATAGACCATTTACAATTTTAACATGTCATAGTTAAAATCTAACCCAACCTTCAACCATACCAGTACCGGCAACACATAACATTAAACCCTAAATACAAGCAACACACATTCTACCAAAAAAAAAAAAAAAACAATAATGACACAAAACGATAAGGGGAAGGCTTTGTTGAGTTCGTTGAGGAAAGAAGACTGCCTAAATGAAAAGGGTTTGGGTGTTAAGAAGGAGAAGGAAGAGGCTGCCATTGTGTTATCAAAGGTTAATGATTTGAGAAAAAGGATTACAAATCTGGAAATTTTGTTTAAATATCTTAAGGAAATGAAGGAAAAGGATGATAGAGAGAGTTGTGGGTCTAGCTAAGTGTATGTTTAGATGATAGAAAACTTTGTAGTAGTTGTGAACATGAAATCGATCAATAAAAAATTAGGTTCTTATGTAAGTAATAGTGTTTGGTTGTGCATTGTAACTGCTTAAAATCGTTGAGCATTTGTTAATAGGTTTGACTTACCCAAGTCATACCACAATAGTAAGTTACAATTTGTGGCATTTCATAAATTTGTTTGACTTGGGTAAGTCAAAATTCAAGATCTTACAATTTGAGGCATTGAGCGTGTTCAGTCCCACTGTCAACACTAACACCATACCAATTTCTTCCTAAACAATACACCATTGTCAATACATTATGATTTAGTGCTAAACATTTGCATTTTCAACACATATTTATAAACCATTGCCTTTGGTTTTGCTTATACAACTTTTGCTGATAAAAGGGGAAGTTTTGTTTTGCTGATATAACGGGATGTTTGGTTTGTCTGATAGTAATTAGAAACAATATACCCAATATCACAATACAAGAACATATTAAATACATAAAACTTAGATGATATTGTTGGAGTATGCTCGTGTCATAATAAATAATTATATGGCTACACATATGCGAGCCTATGGGGTCACACACATATACACTTAGACACCATTTAATATAATGTATTTATCGTATTTACGTTATAAACAACCTTCGGAACACGGGATCAATAACGGGACATCAAACATCAAGTTAGACTTTGTGTTTCGGACTCGGGCCTACAATGGGCAAGCCCATTGAAGGCCTTAGTATAACCACCACTGAAGGGGTTATAGGGAGATTACGGACTTTCAAGGAGCTAATATGTAACTTGTATAATTGATATCAATTATCATTAATAGTGATTATGATGATTGATTATAATTTTTAGGTTACATTTATCTTCTCCTGATACCTCTCCTTCTTAAAAAGTGACGCCTCACTTTTTCTTTGACCAAGGGTTTTGGTTTTTGATCTCATTCCTTGCTCATTCTATTATAGTCTCTTGCAAGGTGTAGGTTACAAGGTTAGACTAGCATCAAAGTGGTGATTGCTTGAAGTGTAGTGTGTTTCACTCAAGGAAAGGATCAACCCTATTGGTCCTTTTAGTTCCTCATTCCATTCGTGTGGTACTTGGTGTGTTACAACCGGATTCACGCTTCAAAGGTATACTATTTGTTGTAATAGTTACATGTATTAATGATTGATCATATGGCTATATGGATCCGTTGTTTGGTGATGAATCTGCTGCGTTTACATGTTTACTTTATGTTTATTATACTCTTAATCACCTATAGTGGTTTCAGAGCCATCATATGTGCCATATGATTATCGGGTATGCGAAAAAATGGTCAAAACGCGTGTTTTTAAATGATTTTTTAAAACACTTTCAAAACAGCCCCGAGGGCTCTATTTTTCATGGATTAGGAATGTTATTAGTAATATAAAGATCTATGAGTTTTGGTCCTTTGGCCATTGGTTTCGCATACATTAATTAAACAATGTGTTCGGTACGCTAAAAATGACTTTAAACGCGTTGTTTTAATCTATTTGTAAAACGATTTGAAAACAGCCCCTAAGGCTATATTTTCTGTGGTAAAGTGGTTTTTAGAAGGTCTAATATCAGTAGGTTTGAGAACCTAAATCCATTTCACACGCGTACCAATCGGGGTTTTAATTTTTGTTGATTATTTCTTCGATTCGTTGGCTAATTCTTTTATTTCTTGTTATTTAATTGTTCCCATGGCAAATACATGCATGTTTGCACATGGGATTATCCAACACCTTGTTATGTTCATAATTTTATGGTATTATTATGTTTATATGCAAAGCCGATGAAAACCTAGACCACTTGTGCAATGAATGGTTGTGATTGTCGTTTATTTCTTGTTATTTGGGGTTTGCCATTGTTTCGGCCTTTATGTATGTATTTTAATTTGGTTTTTGCCATTGTTTGGGCATTTTACAATAGATAGATAGTATATTAGTTGTATTTTACATTCTATATATTATAACCGATGCTTGGAATGGAATGGCGAAGACTTAAACACATAAAGACGTAAAATGGCTGCTCGAACAAGCTGCAGTAAAACGGACTTTCCCGGTGATTGGTAAGGTATTTTTTAACCAAATTTTTGCTGCAGGTAGACAACTCATGGGCCCACAACTTTGTAGTTTTGTGCTAAGCTCGGGGAGGACCCCTTCTTGGCCTATTGGGCCTCCGAATGCAGAAATTCTGGGCTGGCAGATTCACTTTTCAAGTGTATAATGGGCTTCTACTTGTCCTAGCTTGGTCTTAGAGCAAGTGGGAGTCCTCCGTGTGGTTGTGGTTTATGTCCCTAGTTGACTCTTGGTTCTCGTGATGGCTCACGAGACGAAGCATAGGTTTTTTCATCGGTTGAGGCTTTGCATATTTTTGTTGTGTGTTGGTTGTTTGCTTATTATGTATGTTGTGAATGTATATAACTTGCAAATTGTTTTCTTAAAACTAAAATGCAACACAAACCATTTTCAAACTAAATCTTATGATTTAGTTTAACTAAGTTTAAATATGGATTTAACTTAAAATCATTGTTTTTAAAATAACACTTAAATTGTTATGTATGTTATTCGATTTATGTATTGTCCAATCTCTATTATAATCCACATTGGTTATATATTAGACTTGAAAATGGATAACTTGACACACATAAATTTAAAAAATGATTAGAATTAAGTTAAGAAGAGTTTTTAACTTGTGCTACGAAGAATGAATGCATGCTTTTCTCGTACACCTTTTTTGATTCACATAAAAAAAAAATTACCCGTCACAAATTTAAGTCATGTCGTCCAATCGCTTGAGAACACTTGCAATTACTTTTTGCCTATGTGTGGGACCTAGGTTGAATTGTAACCCAAGGTGATTATTGTCTATGCGTGGGACCTAGATATATTTTCGCACGTTCTCAAATTGGATGACTTAATCGAGTTAAGCGGTTAGACCTTGACCCGAGTCAAGGATGGGACTAAACATGCCAGCTTGACACTAGATGCTTGTTCACTAGTGCCATGGGTCCCATAAGGATCTAAGAGTTGCACTTGATTTGCAATTGGTCGATGTTACCTACCTATTGAATCCACCATTACTAGCAGATCAACTGATGTGATGGTGGAATCTCGATGAGGATCTTAGCATTTTTCGCAAAATTAATTGTTTTATAAAACTGGGTAGTTAATTTTAAAAGGATTAATTATTGAATGATACTAAAATTTGAACTTTGTTTGTTTTGTAGATGACAACTCCAACTCAAACCATCAACAACTCATCAATCGATCAATTCTAGAAAGAAGAGATTGAATGGTAACAACTTTTGAATTTGGTACCAAAACTTGAGGATTGTCCTCAAGTCTGAACAAAAGTTTTACCATCTGGAACATGCTTTACCTGAGCCACCTGCTGAAAATGCCATTGCTGTTGTGCGTAATGCCTACACTCGTAGGTTTAATGAACAGCAGGAAGTCGCTTGTCTTATGCTTGCAAGCATGATCCTTGAAATTCAAAAGAATTTAGAGGACCTCACAGCATTTGACATGATAACCGAACTAAGGACAGATCATTCCATGCTTGCAAGCAGGAAGAAGGACAATCGGTCAGTAGCCACATCATGAAAATGAAAGGTTATCTGGACCAGATGGAGCGCCTTGGATACCCCATGTCTCAGATCCTTGGAGTGAGCATGATACTAGCCTCACTTTCAAAGGAATTTGAACAATTTGTGCAAAACTACAACATGCACAACACGGGCAAGACCATACATGAACTGCATAATATGCTCAAACTTGCAGAAAAAGGTATGCCCAAGAAAGCTCCAATTGTCCTAGCTATCAAGCAAGGCAAAATCGAGAAAAAGAACAAGGGAAACCGCTAGCACCGGCAATGGACAAGGGAAAGGCAAGGGTAAGCTTGCTTACGCCCCAAACCTAAAGTCCCCACCGCTAAGAAGGAGCACTCAGCCAGGACGCACCCCATCATCATGCGGATGGTAGAGGCCTGGAAAAAGAAACCGTCGTGTACTGGCGAGTTGAAGAAGAACAAGGCTAAGCGGGGCTAGTTCATCAGGTATCTTCACTATAGAACTCTATACTTTTCCTAATAAATCCTGGGTATATGATACAGGTTGTGAGACTCACATTTTTAATGATTTGCAGGGTCTTAGGGGAAGTCAAAAGTTGAAGCATGGCGCTTTGGACCTGTACGTTGGTAATGACAATCGTGCACCAGTCAAAGCGATAGGAAGCTATGATTTAATCCTTCCTAATGGACTAGTTATTGTTTTGAATAATTTTCATTTCGCACCTACTATCACTAGAGGTGTTGTTTCACTTTCTCGTTTGAAGGATGATGGATTCATTCATGTTTTTACGGATTTTGGCATTTCGGTTTCTAAGGATAATGTTTTTCATTTTAATGCTATTCCTAGAGATGGTATTTTTGAAATTGATATGCGTGATCCTAATTCAAACAATGGTTCTATATATAACGCTAGCAACAAGAAATCCAAACGTAACATGGATTCCACTTTTCTATGGCATTGTCGTCTTTGCCACATAAACAAGAAACGCATTACGAAGCTGCAACAAGATGGGCTTTTAGAATCAATTGACGGTACGTCCTTTGATAAATGTGTTTCTTGCATATCTGGTAAGATGGCGCGCAAGCCTTTTTCCCATGTTGGAGAGAGAGCTAAAGACCTACTTGGACTCATACATACTGATGTATGTGGCCCATTTAGAACCATGTCTAGGGAAGGGGCTAACTACTTCGTCACTTTTACCGACGATTTCAGTCTATACGGTTATGTTTACTTGATTAAACATAAACATGAAGTCTTTGAAACGTTCAAAGTATTTCAAAGTGAGGTTGAAAATCAACTCAATAAGACTATAAAGGCTCTTCGATCCGATCATGGAGGCAAATATATGAGTCAAGAGTTTTTAGATCATCTAAAAAAGTGTGGGATAGTCTCACAATTCACTCCTCCACATACACCACAACATAATGTTGTATCTGAAAGGAGAAATCGAACTTTGCTAGACATGGTTCGATCTATGATGAGTCTAACAACATTTCCAATGTCCTTTTGGGGTTATGCTCTAGGGTCTGCTGCTCGCATTCTCAACATGGTTCCAACTAAGAAGGTAGATAAGACTCCATACGGAATATGGCATGGGAAAGTCCCTAACTTGTCTTACTTGAAGGTCTGGGGTTGTGAGGCCCTCGTGAAACGAGACACGCCAAACAAACTTGAATCTAGATCAATCAAGTGTATCTTCGTAGGATACCCAACGTAAACGATGGGTTACTACTTCTACTACCCACCCGAGAACAAAATATTTGTTGCTCGATATGCTGAGTTTCTTGAGAACAGTCTCATTTCACAAGAAGCAAGTGGGAGCACCGTAGACTTTGACGAAATTCAAAGTGAAGATGCACAACCTTCTAGTAACACTAGTGAACATCGAAATGAGACTGAACACAAAAATGTCGAGCCTCATAGAGATGTTGCTCCGATTCATAGATCCGCAAGGATACCTCAAGCACTGGCGATATGGTTTCTATGTCGATCTTGAGGAACATGAGTTGGGGATCGGGATGAACTGCTAACTATCGAGTGCATTATCGAGTTCGAACGCGATAAATGGCTCGAAGCTATGAAAGCGGAGATGTAATCCATGAAAGACAATGTAGTCTGGGTCGAGGTAGACCTGCCTCCTAATGCTAAAACCGTTGGGAGTAAATGGCTCTTCAAGAAGAATACCGACATGGATGGCAATGTACACACCTATAAAGCGCGTCTAGTAGCAAAAGGTCACACTCAAACCTACGGGGTTGACTATGAAGAGACCTTCTCGCATGTTGCTGACATTAAAACTATTAGGATTCTTATAGCCATAGCAGCGTACTATGACTATGAGATTTGGCAAATGGATGTCAAGACAGCCTTCTTGAACGACCACCTGAACGAAGACGTTTATATGGTGCAATCGGAGGGTTTCGTGAATCCTAAACATCCCAATAAAGTTTGCAAGCTTCAAAGATCCATTTATGGATTAAAGCAAGCATCTAGAAGTTAGAACAAGAGATTTGATGAGGAAATCAAAAAGATTGGTTTCACTCAAAATTTTGATGAGGCATGTGTATATCTGAAAACTAGTGGAAGTATAGTCGTATTCCTAGTCTTATATGTCGATGAAAACGAATCCAGTTTGGGACTTGATGACATATCACTTGCTATTCTGATGCCGGTTGGCAGACCGATCGTGATGACACTAAGTCCCAAACTGGATTCGTTTTCATCATGAATGGAGGCGCCGTTGACTGGAAGAGTTCAAAACAGAGCACGATTGCAATGTCCTCTACATAAGCAGAATACATTGCTGCTTCCGATGCTGCAATGGAGGCGATTTGGATACGAAAATTCATTTCTGGGCTTGGCATTGTCCCCAGCAATGAACTACCCATGGATATGTATTGTGATAATACCGGTGCCAATATCATTGAAAATGAACCTGGTGTTCAAAAGGGTGCCAAACACTTTCGTTGGAAAGTTCATTACATTCGAGAAGTTATCGAAAGTGGTGATATCCGTCTTCTAAACGTTCACACAGATGATAACTTAGTTGATCCTCTTACAAAGGCAATGCCTTGCATGAAACATGTTGGGCATGCTAGGAACATTGGACTTCGACCAGCTAGTAGTCTCATGTAGATCTGTTTATTTTAGTATTTGAATAATTGGAATGCTAAGCAGTTTATATTTTATAATGAATTGATGTACTGGTTATTATCATTTTCATTTATATCAACTGTATTCTATATTTTCATGTTTAAATCCATGAATGATTTACTTCATTCTAATTTTGTCCATTGTCGGTTGACGGTACGGGAGTATCATCGAATTAAGGCAATTGTGAGCGTGTTGGTGACTATTTTCCAAACTCACATGTTGTTCATTGTGATGAGCATTGGATTGACCCAACCTATGAGTATTCACTGCATGGATCGGCGTCAAATAGTGAATCTCGAAAATGGTTATGTCTATTATCCTTAGACTTGAGATGCAAGCAGGTCTTGCATGTGTGGAGTTTTATTCCTTGATATGGTTAAACGATGTCCTGAACAAGGTAGTTATAAAGGCCATTATCAGGAATGATTTGAAGCACATGAATGACACGTGTAGCCAAAATAGGATTTGTTCCTCCACATGGTTTGGAGTTAGATACTACTGGGCCCCTCGATGAATTGAACAGATGTTTGTATAGCCATACCCAAATGAGATTAAGATGATGCTTGATTCACTTGGTAATCTATCAAGATCGAGAACATAATAGTTGAACCATTAGAATGACTTTTGATCCATGTCTAATGTTCAACATGGTATCTGCAACAAAGGGATATATTACATATAAACCATTTAATGAAAAGTTTGAGAAACTAACTTCACGTATCTCTAGGGGCATTGGCGTGTTGCTAGACGCTAACCTTTGCTTGTATAATTACTTGACTATTATGACGTCGCAAGTGGGAGCTGTTGGAGTATGCTCGTGTCATAATAAATAATTATATGGCTAGACATATGTGAGCCTCTGGGGTCACACACATATACACTTAGACACCATTTAATATAATGTATTTATCGTATTTACATTATAAACAACCTTCAGAACACGGGATCAATAACGGGACATCAAACATCAAGTTAGACTTTGTGTTTCTGGACTCGGGCCAACAATGGGCAAGCCCATTGAAGGCCTTAGTATGGTCGGCCACTTGAAGGGGTTATAGGGGAGATTCTAGACTTTCAAGGAGCTAATATGTAACTTGTATAATTGATATCAATTATCATTAATAGTGATTATGATGATTTATTATAATTTGTAGGTTACATTTATCTTCTCCTAATACCTCTCCTTCTTAAAAAGTGACGCCTCACTTTTTCTTTGACCAAGGGTTTTGGTTTTTGATCTCATTCCTTGCTCATTCTATTATAGTCTCTTGCAAGGTGTAGGTTACAAGGTTAGACTAGCATCAAAGTGGTGGTTGACTGAAGTGTAGTGTGTTTCACTCAAGGAAAGGATCAACCCTATTGGTCCTTTTAGTTCCTCATTCCATTCGTGTGGTACTTGGTGTGTTACAACCGGATTCATGCTTCAAAGGTATACTATTTTTTGTAATAGTTACATTTATTAATGATTGATCATATGGCTATATGGATCCGTTGTTTGGTGATGAATCCGCTGCGTTTACATGTTTACTTTATGTTTATTATATTCTTCATCACCTATAGATATTTCATCATTAATATAGTTGGTTACAAGATCATAAACAACTACATCAAACCATGACCAACAACCGAACAAAAGATCCAATTTACATACCCCTTTTACCAACCTATATTTTCAAAACTAGCAGCCAAAAGACCCCATTTATCTACCCCCATGAAATACCCAAAATTCAGTCATTATGCTCAGCCATTTTCTTAACATAACCTTCGTTGATACGAATAGCTTCATCAGTTTGACCGAGAATCTGTATGAATTGAACAAGTAGGTTTGTGTGCCTCGCAAGGATTTTCCTCAGCGCATCCAAACAGTCAAGCGCTATTCCCCGAGGTCCCAAAGCTTCGTTCTCTTCAATCACTGACGAATTAGCTTTTTCAAAAGCCCTTCTTGTGCAGCCTCTTCCCCAAACCGCACTGCCATATGATCATTTAAGTTGGATGAACCAGCAATCTCCATGAGTTCATTCAAAATAGGGAAATCTTCCATTGGAAATTGTGTGTTTGTGCAAAAAGTGGTGGATGGGTTTATCGGTTCGTGTGCACAAGTAAATAGCGTCTCAGGGTAGAGACGGTCAAGGGTCTAATAGTGACTTTTTTTTCACACTCGGTCCCTGAATTTTTCTTGGTTCCCGTTGTCATACTTAAAACTCCCGCCCAATAATGACTTTAAAATACACAATTGGTCCCTCAATTTGCCAAGTTACGTATACTACAATTTAGCTGAAGATTAAACAACACAAAACCATTAGAAGTTTGACTTTGTTAAGTCAAACTTCCAAAACATATCAATAAACTCCCTAACAAATATTGACTAATGGTTTTGCAATTTTGACTTTACAAAGTCAAAATGCAAATAGATTATAGGCATTCACCACTTTCAATGTTGAGTAACTAAAGTAAACTGGAAATGTAGTTTTACTTTCTACAATCAAATTGAAATGCTAAATGGAAGTTTGACTTTCGAATGTCAAACTTGCATCACCAACAATACGCACAAACAACAACATATGAACAAGCTAAATTTTAGCAAACCATATAAACAAATACCAAAATACAAAAACTATTTTGCAACATGAATTGTTATAGGGTATTCAACCCATACATAAATTACAACCACTAAAAGAACTCTACCACGGTTGTGGGGGAAGCTCGGTGGAGTTTCAACAGCTTCCTAGCCAACTCCCAATCCATCCTGAAATTTTCATTCTCATCGTGACTCCTATCGCTGAGTTTGATATTGATTGTCTTTAGCGACCGGAAACACGAAGTATAAACTTTATTAAAGATAATTCATGCTCGATCTAGGAAAGGCTCAAACACCACATTCAGTAGCTCCCATGGTGATTGTGTTTCGCTACAACATTGGAAATTTTTCCAAATGTAGAACACTAAGCGTGTTTGCAACTGAAAAATCAAATAGTGTTGAGATACACAAACATGGAAATTCTGAATGTTTATTTGATACATATGCATTACAGGATTACACTTACTATGGTATCCAGCATTTTCAAATTTGGAGATCCACGAATCATTTCAATGATGAACGATACCATAACACTATTCCCAAAATCGACATCGAACAGCTTAAGATTAATCAGGGATACAAAGGGCACAAGGACATTCATCCTAGAATTAGTTTCCCGTATCAACTACAACAAGTTTTAAAGATTAAATTTCATTATCATACACATTTCTTTAACATTGTAAAATTATAAGTGTAAAACTCAAATTGTTCTTACCGTGCAATCATCAAAATCCAATGTAAGGGTCTCAAGATTTTGAAGTCTTGTCAGGTGAAAGATATCGGATGTTGTGATTGTCGTCACAACATTATAAAGACCGAATGACAAATCTAACTTCTTCAAATTCCTAAGTTTTGCAATATCCCATAGTCTCATCTCGTTTGTAGTAGGACGATTCATTTTAAGAGACTCAAGTGAGGGACAACCAGCAATAAACTCCCAAACTGTACCGGTTAGAAAATTGGCATGAATCAATTCTAAGCTCATTAGATTTGGAAATCCATGAAAATATTCCAAAGTAGCCATTGCACAAACATGAAGTTCCAGATGTTTCAACTCCATACGAGAGTAAAGTTGGGTTGGGAACGTAACTCGTTCACCATACCAGTTTCTAATAATCAGCTCCTCAATTCCATGTCGAGCCAAAAACAAAAGCCAATCACGAATCTCTTCATAATTAAAGTCTTCTATTCCAAGCATTGATCTTGGCTCTACAGAGAAGACAAACTATCTTATGGGACCCATAAGCCGATTTAAGAGTCTAGTAACAAGCCTCCCATCAAAATCATATGTTAAATAATAAAAGAAATCCTCATCAACTATGACATCGGTGAGCAAAGTCCACTAAGACCTCCAGTTTCTCGCTAAACTAGAGGTTCTCACCGCTTCTAACAAAGGCAACCGATTCAAAATGTTACTAATCACTATATCTGGCATTTTGCTAATACGATCGATCAACATGGTATTGTTGGAAGTTGGGTAGGTCTTTTGAGTTCTGGAAATGAGGATTTAGATTCGGATTTTGATTTTCAGTTGATCGTTTCTGGATAAGGGTGTTATTATGATTGGTAAAGTTGTTTGTTGGGTGGGTTTATTGATTCGCGCAAAATTGCTAGCGTATCAGGGAAAAAACGGCTAGTTGCATAGCCATAATCACATTTGGTCCTTGGGTTGAGGGTTGGGCTAGATTTTAACTATGGCATGTTAAAATTGTGAATGGTCTATTATACCCTCGATGTAAACCCATCATGTTGACTTTGGCAATCCTAGTCAAGGGACTTGTCTAGAGTATAAAACCCATGTTTTTGACATCCAGCGATGAAAACGCCCAAGTTTGATTAAACGTGATGCGTGTGTACAAGTTTAGGGACGAACGGTGTATTTTACTCTTTATTTTGTGTCTACAAAATTAATGTTTTTGCAGCCGTTTTAACATGAGAGCGCACAAAACTCGTTTTATCTAAAACTCAGATATTGTTTTGCTCTATGATATAGTAATTTTTTTTTATATTACAATAAACGATTCATCCAATGCTACTCACGTTTACGATTGCTTCTTAGCCTAAACTACACATAACATACAAATAATTAACAAATTTTGCGCACTGCACGTGTCTATTTTCCTAGTTGTACAAAACATATTGAATTGTGCCATTGGTTTCACTTCCACCTTAAAAGAATTGTAGAAATTTCATGAGGGTAAGGTAAGGGCGGGAATCACAACTTTCGCGATGATGGCGCAGGAACACGTATTCCTCTTTTTTTTTCCACGGTTTAAGAATAGGGCTAATTACACGATAACGCATCATAGTTGTCATGATTTTCTTTTATATGTATCGACGGGCACCCTACGATCTTACGTGCATACCAGTCAAAATTGTGTAGGATCGTGGTAGGATCGCATCTGAGGAAGGATCGTAAGTAAGATCCTAGGATCGCACGTAACATCGACACGCGATCCGAGTTCACTTTTTTTTTCTTTTTTTTTTAATAATCTTTTAAGTCCATCCCACTTGCTTAGGCCCAAAAAACAAACATGTGTTTTACTAATGTCTAATAAGTAAACCACTGTTGTTTCATTTTCTAAATAGATTATAGTTTATACATAGTTTTCTACTTTTGTAAATAGATTATAGTCTAAAAGTGTTCAATAGTTTAATTTATTTTACTTCACTGTGATTAAACTAATCAAAGGGTATATGTTTTGGAATGCCACTTATGAAACGTTTGATTTCTTGAAATCATGTAGATGGCTCGTTTCTTTCACTTTCCAAAAAAATTGTAGATGGCTCGTATGTTTTGAGACATTTAGGACTTATGTTATGTAATATTATTCCACTAAATCGTTAATGTAATGATTGAAACTTGACTTTTTTGTGTTTTACTATTACTTTGGAATGTAGGATCGTGAATATTATGTTGTTTAGATGATTCGGTGGTCTAGGATGATGATAGTATATGAATGCCATGGTTAGAGATGAAGAGAGTAGAGAGGAATTCTAGAGATAAACAAAAGTGTAGAATATTATATTAGAACTTCCAACCCTCTACCTTGGAAGGTAGAGGTATTTATAGGTTACAAACTAAACGACCTCCGACGGCTGTGGATCGGTATACGATGGGTAAAGACCGTCCTTCCTCCACGGTGTTACACTACGCTAAACTAGGCTAATAACTAACTAATTAACAGTTGAATAACGTAACTAACGATTTTCTACGAGCTAACTTATGCTAGATAATACTTGGGGTGACCGACTCTTTACTATGGAATTTTCTAATTCCTAACAATCTCCCCAAGGAGGTCACCCCATGTTTTCCATTTTGAATCCTAGCATTCTATTCTTGACTTTGTTCTTGAGCTCGTGACTTCAATTCTTCAATTCCGCAATCTTTGTGCTTAAGTAGTGCAACTTCAAAGTCCGAATGCTTTGTACTTTAAGTGGAGGCCTTTAATCGATCCACATCTTGATGATCTTGAGCTTTCATTGAGATCATCACCACGATAAATCTCTGGATCACCCTTTATTGTGTTGCCATCATGTGATGTTGTGACTTTTGGACCGACATGCTCACACTTTTGGATCATGACATCTTTCCATCGAGTAGCGGAAGCTTTCTTGGTTCATGATATTTGCGGCGTAGCGAAGCATAGTATAAAAATATCGAGCCGGGTTATGTAGATATGCACCGTCATGATTTCTTCAATTAAGTGTGGATCTTTGTGAGCATGCGGCTTTGGATTGACTCCTCAATTCGATCATTGCAACCGTCCAAATGTACCGCAAACAACGATTAGCAATAAAACACACGAAAGTGTCTTTGATCACTTTCGTTGAATTGAGGTACACGCCCACGGTTCCCGTTGATCGATACAAGTCTTGCCTGTGATCGGTATAATTCAAGAATCTCCTTGACGGGGTTTCGCAATTGTTCTAGCCGTTCTCAAACCGGAACGTCTCAAAGAAGACAACACGGAGTGAGTGAACCAACAAATTGAGATTTACTGATTGATGAAAAATGATTTAAAAACAATCGCGTATTGCTTAAGATAAAGAGTTTTGCAATACGACGAAGGTTTTATAAGAAAGATCAATTTTCAATCAAAATACTTTTTGTATTTGAGAATGAATACACATTCAATGTGCTAGAGAAAAGAAGAGATTCGCACATCGAACGGTTTTTCTAAAAGTATTTTTCAATCGAGATACTTTTGTGTTTGAAAACATGAATACACATTCGACGTGCTAGAGAAAGAAGATTTGCACATCGAACGGTTTTCCAAAAGTATTCGTCAATTCCATTCTTGGACCAAGGTTGATTCAAGATTGAATCTCCCATCGTTTCTATCCGGTTGTCACAAGCTTGATCTTACGAGAAGATCTCACATGTCACCCACCAAGAGCTTGTTTGATGTTGGCTCTGAAGGATTTCCATCTTCATCGTGAATATTTTTACATATCACTCGGATGTTACGCAATACCACAAGGATAATGCGTGGGACTCTTAATATATTCTTACTTTCCACATTGTGTGAAACAAGAAGTCTTCATTAATTTTGTGTCCTAATGAGATATTGTGGATGATCTCTTGGCTCTAGACTCAATTGTGCACATTTGGTTCCTATGCTGGAGACTAGGAGAGGTCTCCTTCTTCAATATCAACAATCTCTAAGAGAAAGTCGATAGATTATGTCGGTTCCCGTGAGAATGAAACAAGCCCTTTTAAGAGGAACTTGAGTAGCTTGGGAAGTTTAGTGCGGTCGTCCTTTGGGTCCATGACGTCTTGTCTTCAATACCGGCATTACCTTAGTAACCACCGGTAGCATATGTATTGAACCGGTTTACGCCCTAAGGTTGAATTATTGGAGGCTATTTCTTTTCACCCTTTTCACATTCATTTCTTTTCATTCTTCAACCCCTTGAGTGCTTACCAAGACTTCATAACTAGAACCTTGTTGGGTTTATTCCAATACTAGCTCTATCTCGATCCGCACTCTTCCCATATTCTCATTTTCTCCTTTTTCATCATACCTAAGGACTCTACACTATCTAGTGGATTGTCCTGGGTAGATCCCTCCGGTTCAGGCGGATCGTGGGAACGAATACCTAACCTCACCATCCTTATAACTCCATGCATAAAGTAAAATGGTCGGTCTTTTGGTATTGTTCATTCTTCGAAACCAATTGAAAAATCATTTGGAAAAACAATCAAGGTACTTGTGATACGAGATCAAAGCATTTTGTACCTTAATAGTTTGATCATTTAGAAAACCTCCTCCTCAACATGTGCATATGATTTAGAAATTGTTTAGCACATGGAGGCAAGAGGACTTTGAAATAATTTCTTTGATCACTATTTTCATAGAAAAAGCCATTTGATTTTCTTGGTAAAATTCTCCCCCTCAATATGTGCGTAGGATATTTGAAATCATTTTATCACATAGAGGAAAGAGTTCTTTTGAAGCACATCCACGATCACAAAAGCCATTAAGAAACCATTTAAAACTCAATCAAGGTACTTTATGTTAAAACATAAAAGCATTTGCACCTCGATAGTTTCTTTTCTTTTAAAATGCTCCCCTCAATATGTGCTTCAAGATTCGAAGCGTTTAGCACATATGAGAGAAGCGACTGCACAATTGAATCAAACGATCAACTTTTATCAAATTTCATTATTAAATCACAAATTCTCCCCGATCAAAATATCAAACCCTTTGAGATTTTGGATCTCAAGTGATTTAATAAGGTTTAGAAAACATGGGAGAATATGTGCTGGTTTAAAAACTCATCTAGTTTTTGGATAAATGCTCCCCCTCAACATGTGCATTATGTATATTGAAATCGTTTGGCACATGGAGGCGGGAGTGCCTTTGAAGGACTAAAACCAATTCCATTAAAACAGTTTGAGATTTAAATCACGATCTCTCCCCGATCAAAACTTTCAAACCATTTGAGATTTGTGATCCCAATTGATTTAAATCATTTAGAAAATTTTGGGGAAAGACGTGGCAAGATTTGATTTTGAAAATGATGAGATAAGGACCATTTTAAGACATTAAAGATTGTTAGTGTCGGTATGATTGTTTTAAGAGATCTTTAAGTAAAATAAAACAATTTCACAATCAAACAAGAACGAAAAAATTTCATTTTGACAGATCTTTGAGTTTTAAAGAAAATCATACCATGACATAACATTAAATCTTTAGATCACCACTTTGTTAACGTACAAACCGGAACTTTTATGAAGAAATATCGATTGAAAATATTTTATTTTAAATCACTCTCCCTCAATCGATGACCAAGTCGATAATTGAGTGACTTAAGTTTTGATAAAATGAAGTCCGGTGATTTTCAAAATTTAGTCCAATTTATTTTCAAAACAATATTTTCCATTTTCAAAACAATTTAATTTTTTTTTAAAATTGTTTAGAAAATTATCCTGCACAAAGATACGTTAGGTGGTTGAGAAGCTTATGTTGTTCTTGTAGGGCTTGGAAGAAAACCGTCTGCAGATGCAGTGAGACTTCTTACGTTGCATTTAATGCCAAGCGAGGTCAAATTAAGCTCCGTTTCTTCAATCACTTAGAAGAAAACCATCTGCGATGCAATGAGACCTCTTACGTTGCATTTTTTTCATGCCAACTCTCCATAGAAGTCCAATTAAGCTTCGTTTCTTCATTTGTCAACCCAAGATATAGTTACCCTTTCCTTCGGCATCCAATCATCTTCATTTGTGGGATCCGGATCGGGAACATTCTTATATACCAATATACCGCATATTTTAGTGAACACACATACAAATATATGGTGGTCGACATCACCCAAACAACAATCGACTAATAAAAGTCAATTCAACATATCAATCGATCATCATAAGGGCATGGGAATAATGTGTTCATCAAACTCTAATCATCTAAACCTAACAATCATATCCTAGAAACCTAGTCCTTCAACATAGGCAATTATCATTTTAATTAAGCATGTAGGATAATTAAGAAAGCCCGTTAGATGATGTAGATTTGAAAACATTCTCCCCTCAATCAATGACTCATTTTCTTGAAAAGTTTTAAAAGCTGAAAGTCATTGATTGAGTTTTCAATTTTATGAAAACTCGAATAAGATTGATTTTCAAGCAACTCATTTACCACCATTTTGAAAACAACAAATATTTTTCGAAGAATTTTAGACGGAAAAACATTTGTGTAGGAACAATGATCCTTCGACATACTTTCCTCAAATTTGTTTTAGGATAAGTGCACGAAATTTTGAAAATTGGTTTAGCGCAGCACTTTCCTTTCTTGAAGAGCGGGTTGCTATCGAAATAATAGCAAGCCATAGTTTAATCAAGCCATTTTTGACGGTTCAATCGAAATAATCGTAAGCCATTTTTGTGACATGTTTTGAAAAAATATTTACACCTCCTGCTCGAACTTCATCTATGGTCCCGTGCCATTATTGAATGACATTTCTAAGACCGTAGATGTTATCGATACCGAAGACATGTCTTGGAAAAACAATATTTTTGGTATTTTTAAATTTTCTGATTTTTTTATGGGTTTTGAAGGTTTTCAATTTTCTCTTTTCTTTTGTTGGTTTTATATTTTTGTATTTTGTTTTTCGATAAATATTTACAAAGATAGAAGATGATATAGTAAAAGAAGATGATGATACGAGTACCGAGATAAGGATATCAAGCACCCGTTGTAGAAGATAGAAGTCATCATCTCTTAAACATTCACCACCAAAGCAAATCGAGGCTCCGAATAGAAGGCAGAACATGAGCCTTTGAGAAAAAGAGACTTTGGCGACTTCCCCCAACCGAAAATCCATAAGATGAGCAGATTCGAAACTCTATTTCAAGCTTGCTTTAGCCAGGTGCACATAGAAGCACACCATTATCATAAATCCCGCTGCTCCTTTTAAGAACGATAATCTAGATTCTTTGTTCGGGGTTATATCATCAACAAGAACAACAACGTATCATCCCACTCTTTAAATTTCTTCTCATATTTCATTACCACTGAAGTCTGAAGCAATCCATTCCAAAAGGTGTCAAGAGAACAATTCCATCAGGTAGTTGAATTGATGCGATCGACCTCTTTGTATAATGCTCAAGAACTCTCCCAAATACACATCATGAGGGAATGAAAACACCTCCCATGTTCACATTTTCTTCCACGTGATCGTGTATGAAGCTCAAGAACCAAGTACACCAATACCCAAGAGCTCTCCGAATACACATCATGAGGGAATGAAAACACCTCCACAATGTTCACATTTTTCTTCCCCGATGATCGTGTATGAAGCTCAAGAATCAAGTACACACATTCCTACCGAAAGAATAATCGATAACACCTCCTCATGTCATACATTATCTCCCCGAATATGTCATACTTGTGTACCTCTTTTATCTTGAAACTTTCTCTTACATCTCTTCCCCACGAAGTTGGAACAAGAACACTAGAAGCAACTAGATACACTGAGTTTCTCTGGGTCATGACATTTGTCTTCCGGGATAACTTCAATCACTTAGAAGTATTAAGTTCATCATGTGTACTCGTTATGCTTTTATATGCTTGTCTCCTTCCCCTTTGCTAGTTTAGACACTTCATAATCGAAGAACATAGTATAAGCCCAAATACTTGAAATCTTTATGAGAAGAACACTTGAACTCTTGTGAGAATCAACTTCTTGAAGACTCTCTCGACTATTTTATCAACCCTTATGTAGACAATTTGAAGTGACCATCAAGAATAAAACCCGATATACCATACTTGAAACTAAAGTCAACTTCCCACATTTGTATCTTAAGCTTGCACCTAATGATGGAAGAACGGTGTCGAGAATTTATGCTTCAAGCAAATCTCTAAGTACTCACTACCCAAACAAAGTATGAGACATTAACACCTCTTGATTATCCACACCGTCATATCGTGTGACATCGAGTAAAACAAAGTAACTCCTAATAGTGATAGTTAACGGTCTTCAACCATCCACCTCATTGCTGGTAACTAGATAAACCAAGTCTTCAACTCAAATTCTTAAGCCCGAGCAAGTTATCAAATAAGAACACGCCTTTGTGAAAGTCAACTTCAATCTCAAATAAGTGATAAATGATTAACTCAAGTAATCAACTTGTGTCAAATGTCCAACACGTGAATAAATGTACAACCGGATGTACATTGACCCACTTAATGAACGGAACAAATGATTCCTCAACATCAATTCCATCTTCCTAAAGATATACATATAGAGGCGATCCGGAAGATTCACCAATAAAGTCTTCAAGCGGATGAGGTAGTCATTTTCCTTAATGTTCATGTGGTTGATTTACGAGTGCACAATAATCCGTGAAGATTTGGTAAAGGAATACCAAAGAGCGGATCAATTTTCATGAACAATAATCCGTGAAGATTTGGCAAAGGAATACCAAAGAGCGGATTATTATTCAATAGTGCAACGCAATATTACAATAGTCAATATCAACGTCTCGAGGAGTCATTTGCTAAAGAATATGAGCAAGTCTAATTGGGGATTGAATCGACTTATAACACTCTCCCAATTAGTGCTCTCCCTAAACCGACAATATGTTTGATAAATGCCCGATTAAGAAGAAGTCTTTAGATCGTTAAATGCAACTCGTCTTTAGTCTTCTAACATGTAGCGAAAATGTAGAAACGATCAAGACTCGACCTTCTTCAAGATTGTGCGGTTGGGAATAGATAGTTAACATCTTCAACTCACACCAAAAGCATCCCACCAAAAGCATCCCAATTAACTTACATCTTGCAAATCCCTTAACTAAAATCCTCCCAATCAAACAAGAACGAAAGATGTTCATCAAGGAAATCGACAATCGGGCCGCAATGAACACACAAGATGGTAACACCAAACTACCAATCACATCAAACAAGAACGAGAGATTGTTCGAATCATCATGTTGATGTATCGTGAAGCATTAACCGGAAGCACTTTGTCGATAAACTCATCAATCCGAGTGAAGATGTCAACCAACGGCTCTTAGAAGAAAAAACTCCATGTGAAGATGACCCGATAAGAAGAAGCTCGGTTCTTACATGAGTTTAGAGCCGTATGACCATTTATATTCTCAAATATCAATCAACAATGCAAAAATTCACACTTCTTCTCCCTCAAGAATTGCATACGGAGATGCCATTCTTGACTAAATAAGTGAAATCATCCAAAAGTATTCTATTCACACTTCTCCCATAAAATTAGCACATGATGTCGCCATCGTCATTATAGTTGAGCAAGTGGAATAAGAAAACAATCAATGGTAGCCCGGTTCACTTGATGACTGAAGCGCATGGAAAAAGCATGAAGCATGTTGATGAGAATGGTCATATGTGAGAAGATTTCTCTTCTTCAGAAGATAAAGTGCACTGAATCGTACACTTTTCTTTTCTTTAGAGAACGAGGCATGAACTCTTGTGTTCATACGTCATAAGAAGATTTCTCTTCTTCAAAAGATAAAGCGCACTGAAACGTACACTTTTCATTTCTTTAGAGTACGAGGCATGAACTGTTGTGTTCATACGTCATAAGAAGATTTCTCTTCTTTCGAAGATAATCGCATTGAAACGCATACATTTCTTTTCTTTAGAGTACGAGGCATGAACTGTTGTGAGCATACGTCATAATCTCTCTTTTCATCTACTCTTGGCAAACTTGTAATCAATCCCATTATCATTCGGTGGGCTCTTTGTCGTGACGGTGATGGAGAAAACCCAATATGATGAATTTGACCACAAGTAAACTAACCGAACTCGTGACTTAAACTTGCACATATGTAACAAAGAGCGTGCCGATTTCCATTAGCATCTCTAAGTACTCTCTAAGTACTCTATACTCTTCAACCAACCAACCATCAAGTATAAGACGTACATCACCTCTTGAAAATCCACAATTGAATGTGACCTTTGAGCACTACAATGTAACTCCTTAAAGTGATAGTTATTTTGTGGTGGTATGAGCCCAATTCCCCAAGTGGTAAAAGAAAAGGTAAAAGACACCCAACAATAACTAGATTTCCAAGTCTTCGTTTTTATAATAAGCTCGAACAAGGATCTTGAAGAATCTACATCCAACCATCCCCGATACCTTCGGATACTAAGTACACTCGCCGTGATATTTCACTTCAACCTCAAATAAATAATAGTGAATTAACCCGTTGTCACATCTTCTTGATTAAAAGCTCAACTCTAGCCTCCTTTAACGTTTTAAGTGAACTCGATAATGGTTTCATCCGACCATGGTTTAAAGCACATAACCCGTAAAACTTTGTAGTAACCAAACCGCCATGACGAATATCCAAACACACATCCAATTCATGAAGTACACCTTTTATCCCTTCTTGAAGCGAAACCGTAGCACCAACATCAAATGAGATCCCGAAATACACTTTCCTTTCTCGGGATGGTTCCATCATTACGGATTTTACAACTCTATGGTTTAAACCGAGAAATAGTTTCTTTCGCGGGATTTTACAAAACCAAGAATAAACCGTAAGATAGATCCGAAATGCACTTTACTATTACCAGGATGTTTCCATTGTCACGGGATTTTACAAGTCTATGATTTAAACCGAGAAATAGATTCTTCGCGGGATTTTACAAAATCAAGACAAAACCGTAAACAATGTCGACTTGAATGTGTTATGACAACTTTGGTTTCGGTGAATATCTGTTTTAGGGAACATGCACGGTTCATCACGGTTCATTATCCGACATCAACAATATCATCAACCATCCAATAAACACTTTGGTAAACGCATCATTCACGCATTTTGTCGACTATTGCAATGACAACATAGTGAAGTAAACCCGATAAGCCAAACTTGATCATGAAGTGAAATTCCTCATATTAGTTACTTAAACTTGTACTAATCCTTGTGAAGAAGAAACGGTGTACCCAATGAACAAAACCTCTTGACGTATCCTCAACTGCATGAGACACCGAAGTGATAGTTACGTTGTGGGTTAAGCAAGAAAGAATCACAACAGTAACTAAATAGCCAAGTCTTTATCACGCTCTGTAAATGCCCAAACAAGTCATCTTCGCGGAAGGGTAGAAAGAAAGAAGACGAAATAAGTAACCGCATCCGGAAAACCTCACGACAAATCCAAATAAGATATACCAAGGACCATCAACCCTGTCGTCAACTTTGTTCACCCATTAATTCAAGCCGTGACATGATATCCTTTGTGAAAATGTATATACCAAAGTATCCAACCGAATAACACTACAAATCACATTATCAACTCTCATCAATTCTCAAATCATATCATCAAATTTCATTAGCAAATCTTATATATACGATCCAATTTTGAGAAGCCCATAATTAACTCCCACGCGGCCCATATCCAAAATCAAACCGGTCGGCCCAAGAGTTGATAGTATGAAACACGATCCAAAAGACTTTCCCAATTAACTCTCAAGCCCGGTCCATACAAGCTCAACCCTAATATTTCGTGGGGTATAAAACACAACCTAATCACTTATAACCCTAATCTCCATCATCTCATTTGTGCAGACAAAATAAGCTTAACCAAACCCTAATCACATTATCTTTGTCCGCCCCCATCAACTCGCTCACCCATAAGAGACTTAAGTCATAACCGAATAGGCCACAAGGATGGCTCAAGGGTTTTGTGATGGCCACGAAATCAAACTGATGGTTCAAGGTAGGTAAATAACTTTCCATTTCGAAATCAGACAGTCATAACCGATTTAAAGAATGGACATAACAATATTGTTATGATTCATCCCTTTTTATAATCGAATAATTATAGAAGTTAACGCTTCGAAATAAGTTGACACTGTGGGTGAGATGTGATTCTCTTTAATTTTTCCTTTTAACCGAACATTAATTTGAGAATGAAATCTTTTCATGGTTTTGTTCTTAGTTAAAAAAATTCGGATATGGTCAAACATAGATCGATGATGGATATGGTTCAGACATAGATTAATCTTGTGATGAATAATGAATCTTTTCTGAGATCTAATTTTCATTATCTTTAAATTTGATTCGAAACTAGATTCATGAGAGATGTTGTTCAGAGTTTTTGTGAATTGATGTTGAAGGATTCAGGTGATAGTGGAGTAGGAATAGATTATAACTCGAGGATGTCATGGTTTGTACTTGTATGATGTTTGGTTTTGTTTGATGTTGAAGTTGTTCTATCTTTCATTTGCATATTCGAATTAATTCTTGGACTGAGGAAGGTTAATAGACTTGAGGTCGTTTGATGAAGTGATATTAGGTTCAGGTGGTTAACAAATTGCTACTCCTAAGTCAACAACTTGCATTTCAGATAAACCCCCACCATTTCAAACATGACAACTCGCTTCCATATCAAACACAACTCACTCCATTACCAACCCGCTTCATGACCAACTCGCTTGTCATTATAGCAACTCGCATTCAATAATGCAAGTGTAAAACTCACATCCTTTTTTTAGTATACTAACTCGCAATTGACTAAATAGTCAACCCGCATAAGTAGCAACATGCTCAAAAGCGAGTTGAGAGCAACTCGCATCTTACCAGCTAGTATTCAACTCGCATACCAGTTAGTACAGTGTATCTGGACATTTTTTCAGTCAACTCACATGCAAGTTAACTCAACTCACATCCAAAAATAACCAACTCGCAATCAAGAAAGACTCATGACCAGTTTCACAAAACCCAGAAAAAGCATTAGAATTCATGGAATGGTACAAGTCACAAATATTACCACAGTTTGGACCAACAAAAATGGACACAAAAGCAGAGTTAACACTTTGTAAAAATTATTGGACTTTGACCATAAGATATACATACAATGTTTATTTAAAAAACTGTTAACCAAGATATTATTTTTGAGTGTGGAAAACTAGAAGGGGGGTTGAATAGTTTTACTGATTAAAACTTCGTTTTAAAATATTTAGATCGACTTATGTCAATCTATTGAATGTGTATGTTGGATGTTGATAGATACGCATATAAATAAACAATGCAAAGATAAAGAGTTAGAAGCACAAAACCACGACACAAGTATTTATAGTGGTTCGGCAACAAGGACACGTTCCTTTCCCTACTCCACTCCCGAGTCACCTACTCGAGAGTTCGTAATCACTACACAATACAAGCTCCTTGTGGCGGAGAAGCCTTCACAACGTCGCCTACTCTTTATCCGGTACAAGGCTAGACACCGAGTTCTTCCACGAGGTAGAACCAAACCTATCACAACGTCGCCTACACTTTATCCGGTACAAGGCTAGATACCGAGTTCCATTACAAAGGAGGAACTACTACCCAACACTACACAACACCTATCCCAAAGGAGACACACTCCTTATTACAACATCATCAAGGATATCAATATCCTTGGACACAACCTATCTATGTTTGTACATCGATGCACCATATCGATTGTACACCCTTGGCATCTTTCACTAATGCCCTTGACACGATCTTTTGACACCTTTCACTAATGCCTTCATCATGGACCTTTGGCACCCTTCACTAATGCCTTAGACACGGACCTTCGGCACCTTTCACTAATGCCTTCGACTTGACCCTTTTGGCATCTTTCACTAATGCCTTCAACACAACACTTCTAGAGAGGAGGAAAGAACTATCAACAAGAGAACTTCGGTAGTCTTGATGATGACGAAGCTTGGCAACTCATGGACTTGAGCTTGCTCGACTTCAAGAGGTGGTGATCTCGCCTTTAAGAGGAACCTAGAGAATCACACAAACACAAAACTACATAGAAAGATCCTTTGGATCCGAGGTTAGAGAGTTTACAATACTAAGAGAAAGTATGTGTGAAAGTGGCAACTTACAATGAAGAAATGGCTCACTATTTATAGACAAAAATTCACTATCATCCCCGGATCCCATCCCTTGCTTGAGGATCCGTCCGATGTATTCTGGGGATCCGTAGGACGCTCCCCTAAATGGGTTGTGGGTCATAGATCATGGGTCATGGGTTATGGACTTTGGATCATGGGTATCCAAATAGATACAATGTATCTAGGAGATGCAATGCATCTAGTCGATGGGTCATGGGTTAGCTCCATGGGTTATCGATAATGCCCAGTATGACTTCATGCATGATGTCATGCAATGGGTCATGGGTTATGGATCATGCTCCATGGGTATGGGTCATGGACTTTGGGTTTTACCCAACTACATTCAATGTATCTAGTTAATGGGTCAAGTACTTAGATTCTTACCCATTATATTACCCATTACAATATATACTAAGTATGTATATATATACCCATTATGTAAACACTAGTTGTTATACATATGCATATAAGATGTAAACACTATTACTTGTTTAGTGTTTTCTATGAAAACGTAAGTGTGTTAGTAAACTATTGGCTCAAACCATTTACGTAATTTATTTGTTTCGTTAAAATGATTTTACGTTTGTTATCGACAAAACATTAGAAGATCGTAAAATATAAATAAACGTTTTTACGGCTTATTTGTATTAACAATCTCCCCTTTTGTTGATGACAAAACATAAGATTATTTTAAGGAAAAACTAAAATTCGTAAAAGTTTGAATTGGAGTTTTTACTCTCTTCTCCCCCTTTTTGTCGAAACAAAAAGAGCGTCGAAAAGAAACTAACACATTGTTTGAAGAAAAACATGTGAAAAGTAAAAATATGAAAAATAGAGAGTAAGAGATGAGAAGGATTCTCGTCTTAGCTCCCCCTTGACGGGTGCTTCCCTTTGTTGAGGGCGTCAAGTAATTAGGAAGGCTAAACGAGTGTTTTGCAATATCGTTTGCAAATGGTTTCGTCTTTTGGACGAACATGCTCCCCCTTGACGAGTGCTCCTTTGTGAGGAGGACGTCAAGTAGTAATGTAAACCTATGTGAAAGTATTGCAAATGATTTTGCAATTGTTTTGCTTTGACAAGAAACTCCCCTTGTTGAGGGTGTCAAAGTCTTCAAGTGTATATTGAAAATCTACAAAACAAAGGTTAGAAAACAAGTATATGATGCATAATTTCCTGCAAATAAGACTCAAATTAGTAATAAAAAGGTCTTCTGTTGCACGGATCCCACGGTTCCTCCCTTG
The DNA here is from genome assembly GCA_022545495.1 of Chrysanthemum lavandulifolium. Taxonomy (NCBI): domain Eukaryota; kingdom Viridiplantae; phylum Streptophyta; class Magnoliopsida; order Asterales; family Asteraceae; genus Chrysanthemum; species Chrysanthemum lavandulifolium. Next base: position 199,464,641 of record CM040240.1, on the reverse strand, counting down.
GAGGGATCCGTCTAGGCTAAAATGAGGGATCCGTCTGCCTGTATACTCAAGACAGCAATGGTGATGTAAAATGTGATGTTAACATCAAAATGAGTTATGTATTAAGGCACCAAACATATTCTCAAGACAATATGGCATATAACATGTAATTTCATTCAATAAAAACACGAGAAATGATCTACATATCTCTAAAACTAAGAGAATGACTAAAACATGTAATACATTTTCTAATAATTCTAAGAAGTGACGGAAACTTAAAAAGCATCAAAGTGCTCGAAATCTAAGGGTGAGTAGACTTGTTGATTTGGTCCAATCGTTCAAGGAGATGATTAAACATGAAATGCAACTCATTTCGTACTTCTTGAACAAGTCCTTGGGTGAGTTGACAATTAGAGCAATTATTGTCATGACTAGGAACCGGAGGAGGTGGAATGTTTTGAGGAGGCTCCACAAAGGATGGTGGAATTTGTGAAGGTGAGTTGAGCGACGTAGGGTGTGGTTCAACTAAAAGTGAGGGTGATAATGCACGAGTTAGTGGTGGAGATGGGAAGTCCTCTATATGGTTGGATCTTTGGTGATTTCTTGTTTCCAAAGATGGACTATTTGATGTTGAAGGTGGTTCCCTATTTAGCGAGAAGGTTGGTGAATGGGAAGTCCTTGGTGGTGAGTCTTCTAACGAGTAGAGATTTGGATGGGAAAGAGGTTCGGTAAAGGAATGTAGTCTAGGTTCTAGAAATGAAGGCTTGGGTGTTTTACTAGAGCTAGGTGTGTTTGGTTTAGTGCTTGATGAAGCCTTTTCCAACTCAAAAGGTCGAATGCTAATCCTAGCAGTTTTTCTAGCTTTGGTTGATTGAGTTTGTTGAGGGATTCTAGCATTTGGACTTCTTATGGGAGATGACTCGGTAGAGGATATCTCATGAACCATATGAGCATTCTTTTTGGATGAACCTTTGGTTGAAGAGTTCTTGCTAGATGCTTTAGTCATGGTGAAAGAGAGGATGTACTAGATGTCTTAGCTACTGATTTTTGGAATGTGGTTTGAATGGTGGTTTAAACTCATAAGAATACTTGGTTTATAAAGGATGAAGTTGAGTTAATGAATTAAATTCTTGACCACTAAGAATTTTGGCATGCACTAAGGTCAACTATAGTGTTGTTCTATTCTAGGGAGTCATTTAATGGTAAGTAAAAGTGTTTAGACTACCAAAGAGAGTTTGAATTAGAAGGAAAAGCTGCTCATAAGCTGTTCTGTAGACCCGGATCCCACGGTTCCCTCTCATTAGGGATCCATCTAGTTATAAACTAGGGATCCGTCTGTCAGACAACAAAATGGTGAAGTGATTATGCTCTTTTAAGGTCTAGTACCTATAAATCTTGAGGGTTTGACTTCCTTCAGATGTCTTAAATGGTATGTGACTTAAATGTCCAACCATATGGAGTGAGGATACCTAATGATGGTTTTTGGTAGGAAAGTGGACTCTTTGAAAGTGCAACTAAGGGTTTAAGGATGATACTATAGATTTGAGGATGACAAATGAGGACAATTGATCCTAGAGATCAGATGGTGGCTCAAGAAAAATTTGGAAAATTCCTAAAAAATAAAAAGAAATGAAAAACTAGTTTTAAGCCTATTTTGAGGTAAAGATGACTAAAATCAATTTGTCAAAATTAAGAGAAATAGCAAACTAAGTGCTTTGAGATGTGAGGAACAATGTGTGAGTATTGGAGCGGAAATATGGTGAGTTTTGGTGAAGTGATAAATCAAAAATACCTTGAATGTGATCCTATGTTAGCTATGAGTGAGTATGAACCCTACTGATCTTGAGGAAGACTAAATAGATCCTAAAGTATCATGTTTAGCTAGTATGATAAGGTCTAGAGGATTGGATTGAGGTGATAGTGTATAAATCCTAAGTCATTTGCCGGATCCCACGGTTCCTCATCCGAGGGATCCGGCTAGTTATAGCTCGGGATCCGCCATCACGACCAAGAGCTTCTCAAAAAATGTGCAGAATTTGCACTCTTTAGCAAATACTCATCCTAATCATTTCTACATTCAATAATCAAATATGCAAGCAACAAATATTACGCATAGTAAGTAAGGGCGACTAGAAGGTAAGCAAAATGAGCGGGACCGACTTCTTGATTGTGATCAAGCCGTCGTAATATTTTCATTTTTCAGGTTCCTAGGTTAGAATGTTTTAGTTTATGTCAAGCCATCTACTTAGAGCTACGTCCTAAACTACAGGAATATTGTTTAAATTGTTTTACCGACCATTTTTCACAAATTAAGCTCCACGACCTTACCTTCCTCCCATTCAAAACTCCTTCTCCATCGCCTATACTCTTCACTCTTTAACCCTCCACCCCTACTTTTTCTTCTTCATGATGATGTTAGAAAAACATTTAAACATGCCCTTTGTTTGTTGGAATTCTTGTGAAGGGCTCGGGACTTCTGGCAGTTGGTCAATGTGTGCTAGGAGGTCGAGTTGAACGTTGCCAATGGGGTTGCTACCTTTTCCTTCTCTTTCGTCTGATGAGTCCGTTGGTGGGTGAGGTCTCTTGCCTTCAACCATAATCCTTGTAGTCTTCTCATCGGACAAGGGCACCATGACCTTGTTGCAAAAGGTGTGGTCATCGGAGTAGGGAGATGGATCTAGAGCAAAGACGAAATTTTCTAGGCGAGTCAAGAGCATGGCATAGGGGAGCACCATCTTGTCCGTCCTTTTCACACTTGCCATTCGTTTCACCATGTAATAGGCGAGGTTGAAATGAGTCCCAGTTACAAGGCAATAGATCATGAAGCTTAGGCAAGCGTTGGGATGATCCTTATTTCCCACCAAACAAAGGACGTTCTCCCTTAGCACTAGTTCCCATTTCTTGTATAATGGGAACATTTCCGAAAGCTCCATTTGAAAAGGATCTCTATAGATGACCTTGGACTTCCTAGTGACTCTTGACGGAGAGGCTCTTTCCATGAAGACGGTATCTCTTACCGTAGTTGCTTCCGGGATGGGTGTGAAGTATACCTCGTGATGATCCACCATGTCATGAAGCTCGGCCAATGACCATTCATTTGAGTACATGCATACTCCTTGACAAGGGATACGAAGTATCCTAGCAAACTCTTCAAGAGTGAAGGTGAATTCGTGCCCATTGATGATAAACTCTATCGAAATGGTTCCATCTTCATTTCGAATGATCCTCATGCTCTTGTAAAACTCTAGTACAAACACCGGACAAATTTGCTCATTGATGTTCAAGAGGCAATGGAAGTTGATTCCCCAAAGACTTGGGGAATGTCGGTGTTGTTGATGAATGAGGAGTGAACTACTCGTCCTTCGTGGAATAGTCTCTTTTCCAACAACTTGAAAGCTTTTCGGTCATCCGGGTTCAAACCATCCTTTCTATGATACATGGGAATGTAATGTGCCGTGTCTTGGTAATCTTGTTGTCTATTGCTAGGCATGATTGGTCCTAAACATCAAAACCACAATGTGGTGTTAATTGTGTGAATAGTATCCTAATGGGGTTCATCACAATTTTGCTCAATACATCTTCATTGAATTCAAAAAATGAGTTTAATTTGTATTAACAATGTTGATTCTTTGATTTAGTTTATCTTAGAAAACAATGTGATACTAAATTGTGATAAACCCATTTGAACTCAATTTCTAAAGATGAAATTGTACTCCTAGGAATTAAAGAATGGAAATAACAATGCAGTGAAGATTATACTTACACAAGTGATTGTTTCCTTTGAAAAGATGATGATTGAACTCATGTGAACAGTAAATTAGGTTTTATGTTCGTGATTTTGAGAAAGTAAAGTGAAGAATAGAACTCCACAGTGATCATCTTTTACTTAAACTGTCTTCTGATGTGCCGGTTCCCACGGATCCCTTGAATGAGGGATCCGGCTAGTTCAAACTTAGGGATCCGGCATATCGCCAGATTAGCGCTTTAAGTGAGCTTTGATAATTTTGATTTGGGAGTTCTAATTCTTGGCTAGAGTTGATGTTTATGCTCTATAACTTATGGTTTGGGGTTTTGACGTGTTTTACTAGTCCTATTTGACGAGGTTCCCTTTTTATGAATAAATCATAATTCTTGGGAAGTTTAAGGATTATGATAAAATACTATTTTATCATGATATGAGGAGTTTCACATGGATACTTATTGACATAGATGAAATGTCAATAACCTTATGTGAGGAGTGATGACCAAGGCTCTCGAATAGCCAAGATATCATTATCACTAGTTTGTAGTTTTGTCTATAGAGATCAACGAAGAATACTATTCTTGATGATGAGTTCAATATAGATAACAACTTTAGTGATTTTTAAGTAAGCGTAATGAGTCTACTAATCTTAACATGTTTATACAAAATGATATTATTAATTAATCTAGAAAATATACAATAATAATTTATTTGTAAGTAATTTATTAAAGAGCATACCTTTGCTATATATATTCTTTTTAAGAAAAGAAATATTGAAGCGAAATTCTTTATGATCTTCTTAGGATGCCCAAATCCTAGTATGGAGAATTCTCAACAAGGAAAATATTAGAAAGATCTATCATTATCCAACATTATAAAATATGATGATTTTAAAACGTGACCTTTTGTTTTTAAGAAATTTCCTTCTTTGTAGTTTTCAATCATACACGGATCGTATCAAGTTTTAAAAGTACAATATACTCTTAAGAAACTTGGTAACAAAGCTCGGGTACAAATTGTGGAAAACAAGAAGGGGGGAATAGTTTTACTGATTAAAACTTTGTTTTAAAATATTTAGATCGACTTATGTCAATCTATTGAATGTGTGTGTTGCATGTTGATAGATAAGCATATAAATAAACAATGCAAAGATAAAGGGTCAGAAGTACAAAACCACGACACGAGTATTTATAGTGGTTCGGCTACAAGGACACCTTCCTTGCCCTACTCCACTCCCCGAGTCACCTACTCGAGAGTTCGTAATCACTACACAACACAAGCTCCTTGTGGCGGAAAAGCCTTCACAACGTCGCCTACTCTTTTTCCGGTACAAGGCTAGACACCGGGTTCTTCCATGAGGTAGAACTAAACCTATCACGATGTCGCCTACACTTTATACGGTACAAGGCTAGATATCGAGTTCCATTACAAAGGAGTAACTTCTACCCAACACTACACAACACCTATCCCAAAGAAGACACACTCCTTATTACAACATCATCAAGGATATCAATATCCTTGGACACAACCTATCTATGTTTGTACATCGATGCACCATATCGATTGTACACCCTTGGCATCTTTCACTAATGCCCTTGACACGATCTTTTGACACCTTTCACTAATGCCTTCATCATGGACCTTTGGCACCCTTCACTAATGCCTTAGACACGGACCTTGACACCTTTCACTAATGCCTTCGACTTGACCCTTTTGGCATCTTTCACTAATGCCTTCAACACAACACTTCTAGAGAGGAGGAAAGAACTATCAACAAGAGAACTTCAATGAGTCTTGATGATGACAAAGCTTGGCAACTCATGGACTTGAGCTTGCTCGACTTTAAGAGGTGGTGATCTCGCCTTTAAGGGGAACCTAGAGAATCGTACAAACACAAAACTACATAGAAAGATCCTTTGGATCTGAGGTTAGAGAGTTTACAATACTAAGAGAAAGTATGTGTGGAAGTGGCACCTTACAATGAAGAAATGGCTCACTATTTATAGGCAAAAATCACTACTGTCCCCCGGATCCCACGGATCCCTTGCTTGAGGGATCCGTCCAGTGTATTCCCGGGGATCCGTAGGACGCTCCTCCTAAATGGGTTATGGGTCATGGATCATGGGTCATGGGTTATGGACTTTGGATCATGGGTATCCAAATAGATACAATGTATCTAGAAGATGCAATGCATCTAGTCAATGGGTCATGGGTTAGCTCCATGGGTTATGGATAATACCCAACATGACTTCATGCATGATGTCATGCAATGGGTCATGGGTTATGGATCATGCTCCATGGGTATGGGTCATGGACTTTGGGTTTTACCCAACTACATTCAATGTATCTAGTCAATGGGTCAAGTACTTAGATTTTTACCCATTACATTACCCATTACAATATATACTAAGTATGTATATATATACCCATTATGTAAACACTAGTTGTTATACATATGCATTAAACACTATTACTTGTTTAGTGTTTTATATGAAAATGTAAGTGTGTTAGTAAACTACTGGCTCAAACCATTTACGTATTTTATTTGTTTCGTTAAAATGATTTTACGTTTGTTATTGACAAAATATTAGAAGATCGTAAAATATAAATAAACGTTTTACGGCTTATTTGTATTAACATATAAAATGTATAAAACATGTAAAAATCGTGTAAAACACGTTTATAAAAACGTGCATAAAATCGTGTAAAAAACGTATATTAAAACGTTTTTTTAAAATATGTATAAAAACGTGCAAAAAAAGGTACATAAAACCGTGTATAAAAATGTGCTTAAAAATGTGTAAAAAACGTGTATAAAAATGTGTAAAAAACGTGTATAAAAATGTAAAAATGTATATAAAAATGTGTAAAGAACGTGTATAAAAACATGTAAAAAACATTTATAAAAACGTGTGAAAAATGTATATACAACCGTATATAAAACGCATAGAATTGTGTAAAAACGATATAAAAGCGTTTTTAAAAGAGTGTATAAAAGCGTGTAAAATGTATATAAAATGTGTAAAGAACGTGTATAAAAACATGTAAAAAACGCGTGTGAAAACGATATACAACCGTATATAAAACGTGCATAGAATTGTGTAAAAACGATATAAAAACGCTTTTAAAAGCGTGTAAAACGTATATAAAACCGTGTATAAAAACATGTAAAAAGTATAAAATGTGTAAAAATGTATATAAAAACGTGTAAAACATGTTTAAAAACGTGTATGAAAAGATGAAAGTCAAAGGACTAACGGTGAAAGTCAAAGCAAACCACACGGACCATTATCAGAACTTTTTAAGTGAAAAATGTCAGCGACTAACGCGAAAGCCAACGCAAACGGCAGGGACCATTATTGTAACTTTTAAAGTGGTAATCATCAATATTATGTATATTGGTAAAGATTTGAAAGTATATTACGTATGTGGAGATTAAAATAAGTATGTTACGTATATTGGGTAATTTGAGAAAAAATTGTTACGTATATTCAGCCTTCACCCATATAGTTTTTGACTTGGGCTTACAAACGCTTTTGTTCGTTTTGGCTTAATGGGCCATAGCCCACCAATTAAAGAAACGTTTGATGACTATTTACATATGGCATTTTCATTTTTAAGTGGCTGGGGTTACTAGCAACCAATAGCCCGTCATTTTTGAATGTTCAATGCGGCAGACAGCAGTTGCAACTTAGAATAACATTCCAATGGTGCTATAACCTTGCTGAAACACAACACAAAAAAACAAATTTGAGAGTTTAGAAAGAACAATAATATCTTACAGTTTTTTATCCCACGGTTTCCATCAATTGTGATATGTGCAAACTTATAAATGATCTATTTAAAAAAATTATCTATTTAAAAAAAGTGATTTATTTTTTTTCTTTGATAATTCATTTACTTATTCATTAGGGGTTGACATAGCTTAGAACGTCTTATTAATTTGTATACATATAAGTGTCAGTTTTTATTTGCATTGAGAAAAATAGGTTGTTACTTGTTTAGATTGTACCATGTAATAATATAATTGTAATTTTGAATGGAGGAATGTTTTAAGAGTTTCAGGTATCATGAAGAGCACTTCATTTGAGCCTCACAGGTGACACATCACCATAACACAACCTCTCCAAAATACCCCTTTTATCATAACACGACACAACCTTTTCATTTGGTCCCACCAATTTCTATTTTATTTTATTTTTCAACTTTCCAAATAAACTTAAATTCATTCATAAAAATACAATTACAATACAACATAATAAAAAGCATACGAAACATAAAAATACGATACGAAAAAAACGATACAGGAAAAAACATACGAAACTTTAGTTTGCATGTTTTTCTTTTTATTTAGGGTTCTTTAACGTTGGATGTTAGTTACTTTGTTTTTATTTTAAATCTGAGGCAAAAACATTTGGCCAAACCTAATTCATAGGCCCAACCCAGTAAGAGCCCAGGTCATAGATAACTAGGTTGCATTTTAGGCCTAGACTATAACCATTGCATCATAAAACATCATAACATTCCACGCGCATAAACACTATACGTTTACATTTGCTTATACATACACTCATACTTATATAAATACAGATCTTGTCACAACAACATGTTTGCTTCCCACATTACCATCTCTTCGGATTCGGAGGTCGAGAGTGCCAGTTCGTCCATATCCTATGTCATACTATCATTTGATTCAGAGGTTGAGACAGTGGTTGCCACTTTACCTACCGCAGTACTCGACTTCACTCCGGAGTTAGATACTGAGACAGAGCCCTACGAGGCGCCACAATCCCCAGAGTACGAACCAGCGTCATATGACAACACTGAGTTGCTAGAGGCACTGGCCGCACCTGACTTTCCCCAGGATCAGACACGGAGTTCGAGCCATCTGAGGTGAACCCGGAGGTGTCAAGCAGAAGACGAGACCGAGCCTTTCGAGTCTTAGGAGGTCGCACCTACTCCATCACCATCACCACCACCCATTGCACCTATTCTCTTGTACCGACACTGCAAGACCACCACAGGTCCGTGGAAGATGCTACGACCCCAACACCCACTATCTCCACAGACCCTTGCAGCACTTGCTGATATTACTGCTGCACCATCACAACAATACCCATCACCATCCCCATTACCATCACTGCTACCACCACCCTCACCACTATCTTGACCCCATGGTACTACTGCCGAGGATGCCTTGCCTCCTCGGAAGAGGGCCAAATGTTTTCCACCACCACCTGTTGATACCATAGCCGAGGCTATGGCTAAGGCTGACCTACCATCCCGTAGGTTTGAGATAGGTGAGAGCTCCACTGTTGTTGTCACTGGAAAACCCAGTAACTTGATATAAAGAACCTCCATTCCAATCAACAATGTAGTCAATAGCTTCTTTTTTGATAGCATCAAACATGGGTGTCACAGTAGGAGTAAGCGGTCCAACAGTCTTTGGTATCACTTCCTAAACTACCACAATCCTCTTCATCACGTACTCAATAATATATTCCAAACAAGTAATGATGGTTTGATCTCTGCCATCAACTAACTGCCTATTGAACACCTCACATATGATGTTTAAGAGTAGATCACAATTGGCTTTTCCTATTAAAGAAATCACACACTATATAAGTATATGACCAATTATAGTATGCTTTTGTCTAGTGTAAGTTAGTTAATTACCTAAAAAAAATGTGATTTGCTCCATTGTTCAGCTGGAATCTTGGTTAACCAGTCATAAGTAGCATAATTGTATGACTTGATCTCAACCATCTTTTTTTTTAATTCAACAACAGTAGTGGCTTTAGCGGCATTCCAAAGCATGTCCTTGTAAACACCTCCTTTAAACTGTGACTTCATATTCTCATGAATATGCTTAACACACAACCTGTGTTCATCACTTGAAAACACACTTGCAATGGCTTGTATAAGTCCTTGTGGACAATTAAGGTTAAGGATTGGATTAAAAGTGCACCTTTTCTCATTTTACATATAACACATGAAAAATTATACAATAAAATGTGTACCTTTTGCCTATCAGAAATGAAAGTGAAATTGAAGTTGGTTTCTGTACCAAGATCCTCTCCAAGTAATTTTTAAAAACTAACACCAAGATGCCTTATTTTCTGCTTCAACTACAGCATATGCTACTGGATAGATCCCATTGTTTGCATCAATCCCAACTATTGTTAGAATTTGACATGGAAAAGGACCTGACATGAAGCATACATCTAATCCTAAGAATTCTCTGCCACAAGCTTTGAAACCTTGTTTAAGAGCTCCCAAACACACATACACTGTTCTATACGTTCTTTTTGGTGAGTCTGGATTTGGTTCTTTTTGTACATCAATCCTAACAGTTGTGCCTGGATTTTGATTAATTAGCTCTTGGGCAGATTCTGTAAGCATTGAACATTGCTTCTTGAAACTGCTTGTCATTTTATCAGTTGCAATCCGTAATCCAAGTCACTTCCAAATGAGTCACAATCAACATCAGTTATACCTAAATCTAGATCATGTTAATGAACCTCAACAACAGCTATACCTAAATCATGTTTAGGGTCGGGATTGACATTGAAATTAGAGTTACTTACAAAAGCATCTTCAATTATATGCTCATCATCATCAAACACTTCATCATGCTTTGGATCATTATCTAGATCCACTGAATCACTACCAGTTGTGTCACTCTCTTCTTCTGTTTCATCATCCCTATCCACATCTACTTCTTTGAAATTTCTCATATGCGCTATGATCTTACCATATTGTGCAACTTCATTAGAGGATTCCATGTGTGAGAAAGGTGAAGAAGGAGAGGGACGATCGATGTAATAAAATGGGAAGTATAAGTGAAGAACCTGAGGTATATCGTATGCGAATGGATGGAATTTCCCCTGCCGTTATTCTAAGTTAACGTCCAATTAGCCGATTAAAGGTCAAAGGACCGGTCAAATCAATTGGGACAACCATAGGGACAATTGGTGTAATTTTTTGCGTTCTAGGAAGAAACATGCAATTACCATACAACCACAGGGACAATTTATGTAATTTAGTCTAATATATTATTATTTCGTCTTCTTGTCAAGTTTATGAAAGATAACAAGTATTCAACTCCATATAAAGGAGTGTTTGTTTGAATCACATCTCCCCTCAAAATTCTGAAAAAATGACACGTGGCATTTTACTTCCCAAAACTCCCACAGCCGTCCGATTAACTATGTTTTCCCCAAAACTCTTCCCCCAATTATCTCCCCCAAAACCCTTCTACCAGTTCTAAAATTTAATACACACAATTACTTTTTCCCCCAAATCCGGATCTCATATAGAAGAAACTCATATCTTCAAAATCGTTACCCCAAAATTCGTTTCAATTCAAAACTAAAATGAATCCATAACACTAAACACAACCAAAAAACACACACCTTCAATCAATTATTTTATGATCATCTACAATTACCACTTTACAAACCAACAACACCATAAAAAAACAATAATCTTGAATCAAATTATCTCTTTTATCATCGAAGATCATACATAAAGATGATTAAATACACCCCACATAAATAATAGATCACACCACCGAGGTTTGAGTTTTATTGGAAAGATTTATCTTCGTTTTTTAGGGTTTTTAATTTAATTGATTTTGGGGGTTTTTATTATCTATTATGTTTTCTTGAAATTAGGGTTCAATTCGTATATCAATGAAGTTCATTATCCAATGGAGGTAATTTCTCAATTTCAAAAGTTTGGGTCGAATTCTTTAAGAAAAAAGAATCAGGTTTGGAATATATGATTTGGTTGTTTATGAGTTTTGGTATTTTGATTTTTACTTATTTATTTATTTATTTATATATTTAAAAAGAATTTCTAACACACAATCATGTTCGAATTCATATATGAATAATGTATGTATAGATGGTTTAGGATTGCTATGAACTGAAATTGTTGATACATGTTTGGACTAAATTGTCAAGCAATTCACCAACTAATGTGTTTTTTTTTGTTGCTGATATATTTTCTTTTGAATTACTGATACATTTCAGTTTTTCGCTTACTCAAAACCTGTGGGTATTTGCGAGTAATGGTGTTCTCAAGAAATAAGTTTGCTAATCTCGGAGTATGACACATATATATGCACTTTATAAAGAGCACCATCACGTATGTAAAATGATTTGTAGATCAAATGAGTTCAAATTTTGATGTTCTCATAACAAACGAATTTGAAGTCTAAAGTCACAGGCTTAGTATATGGGAACAGTCTTTTCAGTTCTATCATTATCTCATACCTGCAAGTTCGATATGTTACTTAATGAAAATGTCTATTTGCATTGTTTTTATAATAGTTTGATGAAATCGGCTCGACCTAGGTTCACACACGATTATAAGCACATGATTATAAGCGAAGTGACCGTTAGGAAAGTAATATACTATTAAAAGAGGGATGGTTGATTTTGAGGGTGTAAGTGAAAGCTTTGCTTTTTAGGAGATTATCAATGTGAATCTATCTATTACACTATAAGATTCATTGTGTATTAATTGTGTCACAATTTGTAGAGTAAAATCATGTGATTCAATGGTTAATTCTTCGACCTGAGTAATTGCGAGAATGCAAAAACTTGCGAATTTCTGTTTGAGGATCGTTTATTCTTCTGAATGATTAATTGCAGGTATACAATGAGCCATAGAGTTACAACATTCGCCTATGATTAATCACACGATCTCTAAATTTATTGTGGATGTATTAAGGTGTGTGAACCTTTGACGTCTTTGTATCACATTTTGGTTTTCAGTATTTTTTTTTTTATTTTGAATTTAGGGTCTCGTCATAATTTAGGGGTTTTGTTAATTTCATTTTTTTATGATGCTTTTGTGCAGGTGAAGTGATGGGAAGGTTAATCGATTTCAACCTTGGACCCTGAAGTATGTTCTTATTGAATATAGTTTTGAGAAGAAACCCCAGGTTTTGTAAGATATTGTTTTGAAGATCTTTTATGAATCTTAGTTTGTGGTTTGTTTTGGTAGTAATAAATTTGTTTGGATTCGGATCTTTAGCATGGATGCCTGGATTTGCTCTTCGAAAGTGATTATTGCTATTTGCATAATTAGAATAGTGATATCAGTATTGTGATATGTTTTGTTAATCATTGCAATGGTGTTGATGTATACACAGCTCTTGCCAGAGCAGCTGGAGCACTCTAAGGTCTACTCATTGTTGAAAAACGTTATCACCGAAATGACATCTCGGAACTAAATACTCATCATTTTGTACCTATTTAAATGCAAAAACATCCGAAAACACTCGAAATGCATCAAAATGATAAAAATATCACAAATAAGTGTTTTATGTGTTTTAAATGCAAAATATCAAAATCGGATGAAAAACGTATCAAGTTTGCATAATTGGCGCTTTAGTCCCCAAGTTTCAAAAGTTGTCAAATCTAGTCCACGGTAAATCAAAATAAAGAAAAAAATCATTTAAGGTCCATGGGATTCAAAAGTTGTCAAAACAAACCCTTCAAAGTTTAAAATTGGGCAAAATTACGACTTTGGTCCCTCAACTTTGAAAAATGTCAAAATAGTCCTCGGATATTTAAAAGTGAAAATAATCAAATGTGGTCCTTGTACTATTAAAGATTGGCAAGTTTGGTCCTTGAAATAAGTTTGGAAAAGTGGCAGGTTCAGCCCCTATACTTTGCAGAAATTACATGAATGGTCCTTGTATATAAGCTTAAACCAAATGGCCCCTTTGTGTATTTTTACCCCAACCAAAACAAAAGACCCCCTGTCATTATCCACTTGACCCCCATTTTGAACCCCACTTATTAATATCTCGGTCAAAAGTCAAATACAAAACCATGTTTCTGATCTCATCTTCCTCACCTCAATGCATTCCAAAACCGGTGGGTTTTACCACCACTTTTCCACCTTTCCACCTCTTTCCACACTTGTATACCCACTCCCTCCACCTCCACATCCTCCCAAATTTCTTTAATTGCTAAAAACACCTTTCAAGAGAAATTTGGCGCCAAAATTACACATGGACGAATATGATGAAATATGAAGATCCAATGGCTCAAGTGAAGTGGGAAATGCTCGAGATGTCGACTAAGACTCAAAAGATCTTTATAAAGAAGAGAGGTGCAAGGTGAAGAATATCTAGTATAATTTTATTTTATGTATGTCGTTTTAATTAAGTTTCAATTTCGATTGTATTTTAAAGCTTTCAAGAACTTTGTTAAGTCATCTCGATGTATTGTAAACCTTTCTCGTTATTAATTTCAAGTTTTATGTACAATTCGGTTTATGCCATTTTAAGCTCAAATTCTCAAAATATTTAAAAGTTGTTTGTAGTTGATAATATGAACTCATAAGCTCATATAAGTTCTTTATATAGCTTATTAAGAGCTATTAGAAACTCTTGAAATCGATTATAGTTATAAAACTTAAAAATTCATAAAAATCAAGAAAAATAGTGAAAATTCAAAATCAATGGAGATGATGAAACAGCATTGAAGCAAGGATCTTATGGATTTTCTTGGGTTTAGAAGCTTTGTGGAAGCTATAGGAAGTGGTTTCATCCTTGTTCTCGGTTTTGAGCAATAAAGCAATTGTAAGCTCTTTATAAGCATTTTAGCATTTCAATGTTTAAGTACTTATTTCGCTTATCTCTTTGTGTTTTATGTTTATTTGTTGTATTAAGTATAATTATCACATTAAAATAGGTTTCTTGTTCTTTTAATTTTTTAGTTGTTAAAAATTTTATTTTTTTAATAATATTGCATAATAGTCAATTAGTAGTTTTATAGTTGTTATTATTGTTGTTTATGAGCTTTAGTCTCATTTATAATATTAAAAGTGTGTATGAATCAATAGCATCTTTCTTAATCGTGTTAAGCTTTGAAAGCTTCAAAATAGTTTTATAAAGGGTGTTTGGATTCTACTTAGTTATCCGTGTTAGAGGTTATTTGAGTTGTTGTTTGTTGTTGTTTTATGTTATATTAGTTCACAATAACTCGGTGAAACCATAAAAACTAGTCCTTACTTCATTAAAAGTCAAAATATCTTTTAATCATACCTTGTTTATTAAGCTGTTAGGATTTTCAAGTTACAAATTCATCATATTAGCTTTAAAACTTGTTAAGATTAGCTTAAATCATCTTATTATAGTCTAATATAACATATTCATAAGTAGAATCAATCCTAAGTTCATATAAGTCAACTTAGTTCATTTTATTAAAAAGTCAAAATATCACTTAGTAGCAGTTTTGAATAAAATGGATAATTTTATATAGGATTCAATATTAGCTTTCAAGCTTTGTGCTTTTGGGATATTAAAGTTTAGTGCTCATCTTAATTAGAAAATATTAGTTTATATATACTTAGCTTATAAAGTGCTTATTTCCTTATTTCTTTTAAGTGCTTTTCAAAAACATGCTAGTGCAGTTTAGCCAGCTTTTCACAAGCTCATTCAGAGCTCATTAGTGAGTCTAGCTTGTGCACTTTAGCTTTTGAGAAGCTCACCTAGCATCTCTTTAGTCTTATGCTTATTTTTCAATTTCTAGCTTATTTGATAAGCACGCTAAGTGCTTTTAGTTTTGTCCATTTCTTGTAGTACACTTGGTATTCGGTGTTTACCGGCTTTTCATAAGCTCCTCATAAGCTCATTATTGAACAAAACTTTGAAAGCTTTAGCTTTTGGAAAGCTTAGTTGGTATACTTGTTAGTTCCAGTGTTCTTTTCATTTCCAAGCTTATTTAAGTGCTTAAAAATAAGCTAGAAAGTACCTAGAAATCTAAATAGTGTCATGTTTAACCAAGTAAGCTTGTGCTTATTTGGATTTTGTTTAGTGCTTATTTCTAAGTAATTGTGCTTTTCGGTTGTTATATTAGCTTATTATCGGTTGTTTAGCTTATTTTCAGTTTACCTTTTGCTTATTTTTAGCTTATTAGCCACTTGGCTTAATCCTTGTGCTTATTCCATTTCTTGCTAAATCGTTAAGTAATCATAAGCTCAATCTGAGCTTATTAGTGGTTTTTATAAAAGTTGTAGTTTTATAATTTGCTTATCTCATTGTAGCTTAATCGGTTTGTAAAGAAAAATCCAAAAAGAAAATAAAAATAAAAAGCCATTCTTTGGGATTCGAACCACAGCCACCCACTCACCACACACACACTACCATTTGCCCTTGGGTCTTTGTTGGTTATACTTTGCAACATTTAATATATAACCCTTGTTGTCCATTTAGCTTATCGAGTAACTTAGCTTATTTACTGACTTATTAAAATAAGTTGTCACACCTTTTGTATTTTTCTTAGCTTTGTATTAGTATAAAGTATTTTATAAAAAGTTTGAATTTTCTAAATAGTTTTAGTATTTTTAATCATTTAATTAGTTTAAAATAGTATTTAATTCATAATAAAAATATAAAAGTCAAAAAATATAAATCTTTTTTCTAAAATTTTCTTTTGTCATATAGTAAGTAAGAAAATTGTTTTTACACTCGTAGGACTTTTATTTTACAAATTTTACGTTTTTACTTGCGCACTCGCGTAATTTTTACATATAACGCACGTTTTCATTCTAGGTCACGTTTTTAGATAATTTAGGTTTACGCTTTAATTAAAATAGTTTATTTAAGTTATTTTGTTTTATAAATCAAGAAAAACATCATTTTAAAAATAGTGATAGCGTTTATTTAATATAATTTAGCTTTTTAATTTTCTTTAATTTGCATTTAAGCCCTGTAATTTACAAAACTTTTCTTTAGGTATAAATATTCCAAAATCCTTCTCGATCACTATCCTTAGTGATTATTCGACATCTGAAAGTGTTGAAACACCATTAATCCTCCGTGGGACTTAACGACACGTGGAAACACTATACTCTCCGGATCTTAATTGCATTGGTTTTAGATTGTTTGAATTTTATTACGGTTGACCATTCACAAGTGGTTGACTTGTGTGATAAACTTGACGGTTTGGACACCAATCAAATTTTGGCGCCACTTGTCGGGAGGTCTTAAGCGTGTTTTAAGCATTTTCGGATCCATTCTTGCACATATACCACCTTTTGTAAGCAGTTTTTTGTAAAGTTATCAAAAGTTCATTAACACTTTTCCTAAAGTGTTAACAACACCAAAAATATAAAACAACAAAACAATCGTAACGTTTTCTATCTTGTATTTTCTTTAAGGTGATTCTTAAAGAGATACGATTTGGTTAAACGAGACGATACCAAAAATATTGTCCAAAAGTTTTAAACCCTTAGCACAAATCCATACCTCGTCTTTTCGGTGGTACTTAATAAATACATAAAATCAACCACCGCAAATCAAGGCGGTACACCTACCAACTGGGGTGTGAACATTAATAAGTTCCCAACAAAAGATTTAAAACTTGCCTTTGTGTCCTTGTGATTTGGTGTACCTTTTTCAAAGAAGCCATTTCATTTGTGATTATTGGTTTAAGTTCACTTGTCGTTTTGCCTCGCATTTGTTTTGAAAACTGATTTTTATACTTAGTGCATGCGCACTCGTTCTTCCGACTCTACAAGTCCACTTTACGAGCTTGCAAATATTCCTCGTGAGCGTGAGGGCGTTCGCTCCTTCACCGTGGTGAGGAACGTCTAGCACAACCACCCCAGTCGTAATGGCGGAAGACAAACCGATGAATGAGCTTCTCCAAGCACCCATCGAGGGTTACGGAGATGCCATTATTGTCCCACCCATCGTGGTGATACCTTTGAGCTCAAAACCGGGTTGCTTAATCTTGTAACCCAAAGCCAATTTTATGGTTTTGGCGGGATGATCCTCATGCACATATTCGATGGTTTAACAAGATTGCATCTACCATCAAATACAAGAATGTCCCACATGAAGCAATTAAGCTTCTTCATTCCCATTCTCTCTAGAGGACAAGCCGGAATTGGCTTGAGAAACAACCCCTCGTTCCATTGAGACATGGGAGGATCTAGTCACTAAGTTTGTTAACGAATTCTATCCTCCATCCCGAACTACAAGTCTTAAGAATGAGATAATGAAATTCTCTCAAAGATTTGATGAATCATTCGGGAGGCATGGGATCGTTACAAAGAGTTGCTCATGAAGTGTCCGCATCATGGTTTTACCGAGTTAATGCAAATGGATACTTTCTACAATGGTGCGAGACAAGTGACCAAGACTCTTTAAATGCCTCCGCGGAGGTAATTTCTGAGCAAGACCACAAAAGAAGCCTTGCAAATCATTGAAAACAAGTCCCGTCCGCCCTTTCCGAACAAAGACATATCGGTCTCGGTCTAATGCGGGACCTTCTACTTCATCTCCGTGAGTACATCTAGCACCGATGCTAAGATTGACAAACTCACGGATATTGTTCGAGCTTTGGTTCTTGCTAACCAAAGAAAGTCACTTTCACACAGACACCATCACATGGTGAAGTGAAGAAAGTCGAGTCTGTGTTACTTGTGGTGGCCCTCATGCATACTACAAGCTGTCTTGCCACCGATGGTAGTCCGTTTGAAGCCAATGCTATAGCGGTACTTCACATCGGGGAGGTAATCAATACCGTCCTCAAAATGAACCAAACTACCGTGCTAATACTTATCGGGGACCACCGGTTTTAACCAGAATCCTAACATACAAAACCGAATCGAAACCAACCTAGAATGAACCAAGGTTATCAAAACCAAGGTAATTTCTATCCGGACCAAATCAAGGTTTTCAACATCAAGGAAACCTTAATCAAAACAATTTCAATCGAGGGAATCAATTTCGAAATGTGAATCCTAACCAAGGAATTTTCAACAACAAGGTCATAATCAAAACATACGACCTCAAAATTTCCTCCACATCCTCCAAGACCATCATCGATGAGTTATTGAAGCAATTCATGAAATCCCAAGATGAAATGAACAGGTTGTTGGTCGGTCGGATCGGCGATCTAAAGAAGTCTTTAAATGATCAACCCTCGGGCTCGGAAAACTTCCGAGCAACACGATCGCTAACCCGAGGGGCGATGCAAAGCGATCACAACCAAGTGGTGTTTCATACAATGGACCCGCTATTCCTACTACCTCTTCTTCTTCTCTCCGAAGGTAGTGGAAAGTGAACACGAGGCAACAAAGGACAAGGAACTTCCTACTAATAACGGAGGTACCAACGATGTCCATCCTCAAGTTGTCCGAAACCCAAATCCAATCCGAGAGTTGTTTTGAACCTCCTGTAGCTCCGTTGAAAACCCCAAATCCAAATCTTCTATTCCTTACCCATCACGTTTGAATGAGCAAAGCTCATGAAAAAAGCCGGTCATCAAATGGACAAATTTTTCAAATTTTCCAAGAACTACATTTTGACATAAGCTTTGCGGATGCTATCATCTTGATGCCCAAGTTTGCATCAACTCTCAAACACATGTTAAGCAACAAGGAAAAGCTGTTTGAAATGGCAAAACTCCTCGAGCGAGCGCTCTGCGGTTATCTTGAAGAAGCTTCCCGAGAAGCTTGGAGATCTGGAAAATTTCTCTTACCTTGTGTATTTCCGGAATGGTTGAATGCTTTGCCTTAGCCGATCTTGGTGCAAGCATCAATCGATGCCTTATTCGATATGGAAGAAACTTTCTCTTAGGACCTTACTCCTACATGCATGACTCTCGAGCTTGCGGATCGTACAATATCCCGTCCACTTGGCATTGCCGAGGGCGTATTTGTAAAGTAGGAAAGTTCCATTTTCCGGTGACTTTGTGGTTGTTGATTTCGATGCGATCATCGGGTTCCTCTCATTGTTGGACGAGGATTCACGAGCGGGCCGTGCTCTCATTGATGTATTTGAGCAAGAAATCACATTACGTGTTGGTAATGAAGTCATCACCTTTAACCTTGATCAAACTTGAGGTACTCCATGAACTATGATTACGAGTCGGTTAACCGAATAGATATCATTGATGTTGCTTCGAAGAGTACTCTCAAGAAGTTCTTGGTTATGATCATAATTCTTGATGATAATCTCACTCATTCATCTCAACCCATCATTGCCAATTCTACTCCTTCTCTCACTCCGTTTGAGGAAAGTGACTTCATCTTGGAAGAGATTGAAGCATACTTGTCTAGTGATTACATTCCATGGGAAATTGATCACGCTCCCATCGACATCGAGGGGACATACTTCTCATTGAGAAGTTGCTTAATGATGATCCATCATCACTCCCTCCCGTCGAGCTTCATAACAAGGAAGTCAAGTCGGTTGAGAAAAGCGAAGAATTTCTGAAGTCGAACTTAAGGACTTACCACCTCATCTCGAGTATGCATTTCTTGAGGGTGATGATAAATTACCCGTCATTATTGCTCGAGATTTGAGTAAAGATGAAAAGATCTGCTCTCATAAAGGTCTTGAAGTCACACAAGCAAGCAATTGCTTGGAAACTCTCCGACATTAAGGGTATCAACCACGAGTTTTGTACTCACAAAATCTTGATGGAGGATGACTTCAAACCAATGATTCAACATCGAGAAGAGTAAATCCAAAATCCATGATGTTATCAAGCAGGAGGTTATCAAACTTCTTGATGCGGGATTAATTTACCCGATCTCGAGATAGTCCTTGGGTTAGCCCAATTCATTGTGTTCCTAAAAGGGTGGCATAACTTGTTGTCACAAATGAAGATAACGAGTTAATTCCAACTCGATTGGTTACGGGATGGCGTGTTTGCATTGACTATCGTAAGTTGAATGGCGCCACCGAAAAGACCATTTTCCTCTACCCTTCATGGACCAAATGCTTGAGAGATTAGCGAGGAATGAATACTATTGTTTCCTTGATGGTTTCTCGGGTTATTTTCAGATCCCCATTGATCCACGGGATCAAGAAAGACCACATTCACCGCCCATACGGAACTTTTGCCTACAGGCGTATGCCTTTTGGCCTATGTAATGCTCCCAGCACGTTCCAACGATGTATGATGGCCATTTTCCACGACATGATCGGAAACAATGGAGGTGTTTATGGATGACTTCTCGGTCATTGGGGACTCATTTCAAACATGTCTCTCCCATTTAGATAAAATGCTAAAGCGGTGTGAAGACACCAATCTTTGTCTAAATTGGGAGAAGAGCCACTTTATGGTCAAAGAAGGCATAGTCCTTGGCCATAAGATTTCAAAAATGGGATTGAGGTAGATAGAGCAAAAGTCGATGTTATTGCTAAATTGCCTCATCCTACTACCGTCAAAGGTATTAGGAGTTTTTAGGTCATGCGGTTTTTATCGCAGATTCATACAAGATTTTTCTAAAATCGCCTGACCTATGACTCATCTTCTTGAAAAGATGCTCCTTTTATCTTCTCACCGAGTGCATCGAAGCTTTTGAAACATTAAAGAAAAAGCTTCTTGAAGCACCCATTCTCGTTGCTCCCGATGGGACTTGCCTTTTGAGCTCATGTGCGATGCAAGTGATTTTGCTATCGGTGCGGTCTTAGGGCAACGTAGATCCAAGCATTTTCACCTATCCACTACGCAAGTAAGACTATGATGAAGCTCAAACCCATTACACCACCACGAAAAAGAGCTATTAGCCGTGGTGTATGCGTTTGAGAAGTTTCGACCATACTTAATCTTGACCAAATGTGTGGTGTATACGGATCACTCGGCTCTCAAATATCTCTTTGCAAAACAAGATGCAAAGCCGAGATTGCTCCGTTGGGTTCTCCTCTGCAAGAATTTGATATCATTATCGTGATAAAAAGGAGCCGAGAACACAGGCTGCGATCATCTGTCCGTCTAGAAAACCCTCACCAAGATGTTTTCGAGAAAAGGAAATAAATGAAACATTTCCTCTCGAGACACTCAATGCGGTTTCTTTTCGTGGAAACTCTACTACCCCATGGTTTCTTGACTTTGCAAATTACCATGCGGGTAACTTCATAGTGAAAGGAATGTCGACCCAACGAAGAACAAATTCTTCAAGGATGTTAAACATTACTTACGGGACGACCCTACTTATTCAAAATCATGCGGATCAAGTCATCCGACGGTGTGTTTATGGACGAGAAGCTATGGACATTCTCAAAGCTTGCCATCTTTGGACCACCGGGGCCATCATAGTCCAAACTACACCGCCAAAAGGTGTTTGATTCCGGTTTTATTGGCCCACTATTTACAAGGATGCCCATGAATTTGTCAAAACACAGTGACGCTTGTCAACGTCACGGAAATATCTCTCAAAGAAATGAAATGCCGCAAAATGCCATTCAAGTGTGTGAGATCTTTGACATCCGGGGCATTGACTTTATGGGGCCATTTCCATCATCTCGAGAAACAAATACATACTTGTGGTGTTGACTATTTGTCAAAATGGGTTGAAGCGAAAGCTTTACCTACCAATGATGCCCGAGTTGTTGTGAAATTCTTAAAATCTCTTTTGCTAGGTTTGGAACTCCATGAGCTATAATCGGTGATCGTGGTACGCATTTCTGCAATGACCAATTTGATCGTGTCATGCAAAAGTATGGTGTAACTCACCGTCTCTCTCGCATACCACCCCAAACAAGTGGGCAAGTGGAAGTTTCCAACCGTGGTATTAAAAGAATTCTTGAAAGGACGATGGCGAAAACCGTGCATCACGGTCGGATAAACTGGATGGCGCTCTGGGCCTTCCGTGCGACTTATAAAACACCCATCGGTGTACTCCATACAAGCTAGTGTGCGGAAGGCATGTCATCTTCCGATTGAGCTTGAGCACAAAGCATCTTGGGCCTTGAAACATGCAAACTTCGATATTCAGACGGTGGTGATCACGAAAAGTTCAAATGAATGAATTAAATGAACTCCGTGATCAAGCATACGAGAACTCTTTGATCTACAAACAAAAGACAAAGAAGATTCATGACTCTAAAATCAAGAACCGCGTTTTCAACGTCGGTGATCGAGTCCTTCTTTTCAATTCAAGATTGAAGATTTTCTCGGAAAGCTCAAGTCCCGTTAGTGCGGTCCATTTACTATTGCTAAGGTTTATCCTTATGGTACTATTGAGTTATCTCAACCCGATGGTCCAAATTTTAAAGTGAATGGTCATCGATTAAAGCACTATTTTGGAGAGGACATTCCACCCGTGGTTGTCCGGATCTACAAACTTTCCCCATGAACCAATGAATGCGGGGATCGAGTCAAGCTAGTGACTCGGTAATCAAAAACATATACACACCATATGGGTTTTCACCGTGAGTATCACCACCCTAGTGTGGGGAGTTGCCCCATTGTTGTATATAAGTACTCTCTAAAAAAAAAAAAAAAAAAAAAAATATCATCAAAAATAAAATAATGGCCGTAGTATTTCCTTTTACGTTCTATGTTTCGGCATAACCGCCGGTACTTTGAATATTGAGGGCAATATTCATTTCTAGTGTGGGGGAATTCTCACGAATTTTATCATGTAATTATACCACCCAATTCCCCATTTTGGCCAAATTTTTTTTGGAGTAAGTGTTTTCACTTACTCGACAAATGGTGTCATCCGCCATGTCTAACCCACATAAGGATTGGCTAATCCGAGAGCAAACGGCTCTTGGTAAAGATATCTCAAATCCGTTTATGGCTTGCAATTTGCCCAAAATTGTATGGTGTTCATTCACCATATCTTTAATTAGTGAAAAGTTGGCTAGCCCGCAAGTTTATGGCTTGTGGTAAAGGCGGTTGGAAAACCATAATTGGTAATCGACTCACCAAAGATAATATTGATAATTTATCTAAGAGTTGGCTAGTCCGAAGCAAGCGGCTTACGGTAAAGACAAATCAAAACCGTTGAAAGTTGGTGATTTGCTCAAAATCATTTGGTTATCATTGTACCAAGGTTCTTACTTGAACTAAAACAATTGGCTACTCGAGTAATGGCTTTTGGTAAAGAGATGAAATCCATTAAGTTTTCTAAAAGATTGCTAGGGACTAGCAATATCTTAGTGTGGGGATTGATGAGTGTCAAATACTCATCATTTTTGTACCATTTAAATGCAAAAACATCCGAAAACACTCGAAATGCATCAAAATGATAAAAATATCACAAATAAGTGTTTTATGTGTTTTAAATGCAAAAATATCAAAATCGGATGAAAAACGTATCAAGTTTGCATAATTGGCGGTTTAGTCCCCAAGTTTCAAAAGTTGTCAAATCTAGTCCACGGTAAATCAAAATAAAGAAAAATATCATTTAAGGTCCATGGGATTCAATAAGTTGTCAAAACAAACCCTTCAAAGTTTAAAATTGCAAATGGCGACTTTGGTCCTCAACTTTGAAAAATGTCAAAAATAGTCCTTGGATATTTAAAAATGAAAATAATCAAATGTGGTCCTTGTACTATTAAAGATTGGCAAGTTTGGTCCTTGAAATAAGTTTGGAAAAGTGGCGAGTTCAGCCCTCAACTTTGCGAAAATTACAACTTTGGTCCTTGTATAAACTTAAACCAAATGGCCCCTTGTGTATTTTGACCCCAACCAAAACAAAAGACCCCTGTCATTATCCACTTGACCCCCCATTTTGAACCCCTTCTTATTAATATCTCGGTCAAAAAAAACATGCCTAACCATGTTCTCTGTTCATCTTCCTCACCTCATCAAAACCAAAACCAAACACTCAAACTTACCACCACTTTTCCACCTTTCCACCTCATTTCTACACTGTCTATACCCACTCCCTAACACCTCCACATCCTCCCAAATTTCATTAATTGCTAAAACACCTCTCAAGAGAATTTTGGCGCCAAAATTTACACATGGACGAATATGATGATTAGAAAGATCCAATGGCTCAAGTGAAGTGGGAAAGTTCGAGATGTCGACAAAGTCAAAAGATCTTTATAAAGAAGAGAGAGGTGCAATGTAGAAGAATATCTAGTGTAATTTTAATTTTATGTATGTCGTTTTAATTAATTTTCAATTTCGATTGTATTTTAAAGCTTTCAAGAACTTTGTTAAGTCATCTTCGATGTATTGTAAACCTTTCTCGTTATTAATTTCAAGTTTTATGTACAAATTCAAGTTTATGCCATTTTTAAGCTCAAATTCTCAAAATATTTAAAAGTTGTTTGTAGTTGATAATATGAACTCATAAGCTCATATAAGTTCTTTATATAGCTTATTAGAGCTATTAGAACTCTTGAAATCGGTTTAAGTTATAAAACTTAAAAATTCATAAAATACAAAAAAATAGTTAAAAATTCAAAAATCAATGGAGAATGATGAAAAAATTGAAGCAAGGGTATTATGGATTGCCTTGGGTTTAGAAGCTTTGTGGAAAGCTATTAGGAGTGGTCTTGATCCTTGGTTCTGGTCTTTGAGCAATAAAGCAATTGTAAGCTCTTTATAAGCATTTTGCATTTCAACGTTTAAGTCTTATAAGCTTTAATCTCTTTGTGTTTTATGTTTATTAGTTGTAGTTAAGTATAATTATCACATTAAAATAGGTTGCTTGTTCTTTAGCTTTGTAGTTGTTAAAATTTTTATTTTAACAAATAATATAGCATAATTGTCAATTCTTAGTTTTATGTTGTTATTATTGTTGTTTATGAGCTTATTTAGTCTCATTTATATGATAATATAAAGTGTTGAATCAATTGCATAGTCTTAATCGTGTTAAGCTTTGAAAAGCTTCAAAATAGTTTTTAAAAGGTTGTTTGGATTTCTTTGTTATGGTGTTAGAGGTATTTTAGTTGTTGTTGTTGTTGTTTACATGTCACATTAGTTCACAATAACTCGGTGAAACCATAAAAACTAGTCCTTGTTTTATAAAAAGTCAAAATCATCTTTAATCATCATCTTGTTTATTAACTGTTAGGATTTTCAAGTTGACAAAATCATCATATTAGCTTAAAACTTGTTAAGATAGCTTAAATAAGTCTTATTATAGTCTAATATAACATATTCAATCCATAGAATGAATCCTAAGTTCATATAAGTCAACTTAGTTCATTTTCTTAAAAGTCAAAATATCACTTAGAGCAGGTTTTGAATAAAATGGATAATTTTATATAGGATTCAATATTAAGTTTCAGGACAAGCTTTTGGGATATTAAAGTTTAGTTGCTCATCTTAATAGAAAAATATTAGTTTATATATACTTAGCTTATAAATTGCTTATTTCCTTAGCTTTTCCAAAAGCTCGCATGCTTTTAGCCATCCGTCTCACAAGCTCTCATTAGTTAGGTCTAGCTTGTGCTTAGCTTTTTCACCTATTTCTCTAGCTTATTTGATTTCTAGCTTATTTAATAAGCACGCTAAGTGCTTTTAGTTTTGTCCATTTCTTGTAGTACACTTGGTATTCGGTGTTTACCGCTTTTCAAAAGCTTCTCATAAGCTCATTATTGTAATCCAAACTTTGAAAGCTTTAGCTTTTGGAAAGCTTAGTTGGTATACTTGTTAGTTCCAGTGTTTATTTTCATTTCCAAGCTTATTTAAGTGCTTAAAAATAAGCTAGAAAGTACCTAGAAATCCAAAAAGTGTCCTGTTTAACCGGTTAAGCTTGTGCTTATTTGGATTTTGTTTAGTGCTTATTTCTAAGTAATTGTGCTTTTTCGGTTGTTGTATTAGCTTATTATCGGTTGTTTAGCTTATTTCATTAACCTTTTGCTTATTTATTAGCTTATTAGCCACTTGGCTAAATCCTTGTGCTTATTCCAATTTCTTGCTAAAGCGTTAAGTAATCATAAGCTTAATACGAGCTTATTAGTGGTTTTCATAAAAGTTGTAGTTTTATAATTTGCTTATCTCATTAGCTTAATCGGTTTGTAAAGAAAAATCCAAAAATAAAATAAAAGCAAAAGTCCATTCTTTGGGATTCGAACCACAGCCACCCACTCACCACACACACACTTACCAATTGCCCTTGGGTCTTTGGTGGTTATACTTTGCAACATTTAATACTTAACCCTTAATGTCCATTTAGCTTATACGAGTTAATTAGCTTATTTACTGACTTATTAAAATAAGTTGTCACACCTTTTATATTTTTCTTAGCTTTGTATTGTCATAAAGTATTTTATAAAAAAGTTTCAGAATTTTCTAAATAGTTTTAGTATTTTTAATCATTTAATTAGTTTAAAATAGTATTTAATTCATAATAAAAAATATAAAAGTCAAAAAAATATAAATCTTTTTTCTAAAATTTTCTTTTGTCATATAGTAAGTAAGAAAATTGTTTTTACACTCGTAGGACTTTTATTTTACAAATTTTACGTTTTTACTTGCGCACTCGCGTAATTTTTACATATAACGCGCGTTTTCATTCTAGGTCACGTTTTTAGATAATTTAGGTTTACGCTTTAATTAAAATAGTTTATTTAAGTTATTTTGTTTTATAAATCAAGAAAACATCATTTTAAAAATAGTGATAGCGTTTATTTAATATAATTTAGCTTTTTAATTTTCTTTAATTTGCATTTAAGCCCCTGTAATTTACAAAACTTTTCTTTAGGTATAAATATTCCAAAATCCTTCTTGATCACTATCCTTAGTGATCATTCGACATCTGAAAGTGTTGAAACACCATTAATCCTCCGTGGGACTTAACGACTGTGGAAACACTATACTCTCCGGATCTTAATTGCATTGGTTTTAGATTGTTTGAATTTTATTACGGTTGACCATTCACAAGTGGTTGACTTGTGTGATAAACTTGACAATTGGGAAAAAAACGACACCTTAGTAAGTAAGTTTATAGGCTTAAATTTATAGGTGTTGGTGGAGGATGCGTAGGATAATAAAGTGTGTCGTATTGGCACATATAGCAGTGAGTAGGAATTGGTGTAAGTTGCAGGTGGTTTTTGAAATGTTTAATTTATGAGTATGCGTATGATAATAAGGTGTCTACTGTGAGTTTAGTGAAAGGTGCTTAAGATAATAAAGTGCGCACCGATGGCCGTAGAGTATGACCAAGAATTAGTAAAGTTTGCCTATGCCTTCTTAGTAAAGTTTGCCCACTTTGTAGGATAATGAAGTGCACACTGTGATTCCAATAGGCCAAAAGCCTTATCGACTTAATGAAAAAGTAGTTTTCTTGACTTATAAATAAATGGTGAAAACATATGTTTATTTGGAATCAAGGGATAAATAGGTTTAATCAAGCATTGTTGTAATAATTTGTTGTTGTAGTGTTTTCCTTTTGAACGAAAACTGACACACAACGCACATAATGGCAACATAATTTAGGCTATTTCCCGTTTTACAGTCGCATACTTTATGAAAAATAAGTATATTCTATGATCATATCATGATTGAACGAAAGTAAGTACACTTGCTATTTTGCGTGAAAAGCAGCCATTTAGTTGTTATTAGGGGCTATTTGGATGGCGTCTTATTAACGACTGTTTTTTGCCTTTATTAGGGGCTGTTTTAGGGGCTGATGGCGTCTTATTAGAGGCTATTATTCAGCAGCTATTCAACAGCCAAATTGCATATTTCAGGAAGAAATCAGTATAGGTTACATTTTGGCACCATCATCACGTTTAGCGACTAAAGATACTGTTGCAAACAGTCTTCACTCCATGAATCAGATATTCCAAACACCCAAAATTGAAACTGGTATGTGTCATCCTTTAAGCTAGCACCATAAGTCTGTAACGTGTTTCTTAATGGGTGTTTTGATTAGCTTCTTTTCTTGGGCTTATCTGCTTATTTAAAATTGAAAAGCTCATAAAATAATTTTTTGAAGCTTATAAGCTCGACTTGATAAGCTGATAAGCCACAAAAGTGGGCTTATGAGCTTTTTCAAATTCCAATAATCCCACAGGCTTGGCAATTAAGTTAATCCAAACACCCATTTAGTATAATATATCATCCAATTATGTTGAAACTAACGTTTGGTGATCTTAGAATATAACTTTTTTTGGAGCTAATTTTCGACTTATTTATTGACAGATAGCATATCTCAAAACGGTTTGACACATGTACAGGTATGTTAGATGTAAGTCTTAATTATTATGCTATATGGAATTTATGTTTTAAGGTGCTAAAATAGGTTATATCACATCCACTGAATTTGGTGAATGAGCTTCTTTGTGTATACCATGTAAACCATAATTTGATACTAAATTGTGTTAATAGTAGGGTATTTTTTTTCTTAATATTTGGAGGTTTGCTTAAGTTGAATAGATAGGCGTTAGCTGGGGCATTTGGGTGGGCAAACATATCACTGGGGCTATAATTCAGCGGTGAGGTTGAAGGTGTCCGGTTCAGGGATGTAGTGTGGTTCAGGGGGTGTAGTTCAGGGGTGTGGTTCAGAGACTGGTGTTCAGAGGGGTGGTTTAGAGATGTGGTTCAGAGGGCGTGGTTCAGGGGTTGCGGTTTAGAGGATGTGGTTTAGAGAGAAGGTGTTGGCGAACACGAAAGCATTGATGTGGCACTAAAGGTTCTATACAAATATGAATTGGTAGTTGAGATTGAAAGCATGCAGGGCGTTGAAACTCAAGGTGAACAACGTTCTTTCAATTTATTTCTTATCACATTGTATTTACAGCCATTATATATATTTATATCAAGTTTTTTTCAATATTTGGTATACTACATCGTCTTTATCTCCGGTATATGTTTTTATGATTTTTATCTCTGATTAAAACTACCTTTAGGAAAATAACCTTTATTTCATATAAAAATTACCATGAAGTTTCTTTAAATTAATCACATCTGTAACGACTACGGTTACGATGGTTTATCCTAAGTTTGTCGCGGTTGAACAGAAGAAGATTACTTCTGTTAGTAAGTCTGATGGTATGTTTGCGATTATACATGGGTTTTTTTGGTTGTTAGCTACTGTTACATGATGGTATGCGTGCGATTATATATATTTGACGAGTTTGAGATAAAACACGATCCAACTGGACTCGGTGATAGGTAGTTCGGCTAAATTATTGTTTTGAACCTTCTTTTAAACAGATAAGATTTATAATCATATCTAATACAATAAGTATTAGTGAAATAGTTGGAGAGAAAGTGATGATAACTCAATTTTATGATGGTATAAATTATTGCAGTTGTCAGTCGCCGATGTGAACGCCTAGGATAAAGTCCCGCTAAATAGGTACTAATTTTCATTTTCTCTCTTTAAAATCTTATATAAACTGTAGTAAGTTAAATCTCATAAGTTTTGCATCATGCAATGGATCTATTTGCTACTACACATAGGTGTTGTCTGATAAGGTATATACTTCATTAGTATACTAATAAGACATACCATACATTATAAACAACATACATATGTGTTTGCAAACATTTCATCATTTTGTAAATCAAGCAGCTCATTTGCTAGAATGATCACAGAATTAATGGGTTGGTTTTAGTTTTTCATTTGTTTGATGTTTTCATGGTTAAAACTTTTGAATTGGTTGTGTATGAACACACACTGTACACTTACATGTATATTGCAATCAATAGTTTTGCTAATCCAGAAACAACCCAATTGCTATATCGATTATATAACATATGGGTTGATTTTTGTTTTTCATTTTATTGGTGTAATAGTGGTTAAAGATTGGAAATTAACTGAAGATCATGATGCCAATGTTGTAAGAATAGGCTTTGAGAGTGAATTGTAGATTCATACTAATTGCTTTGAAATGGATATTTGTTTCGAAGTTTTGCCATATCTGTTTCATCTTTGGCACATAAATAGTATGGTCAAAGTTAGTACTTTAACAATTATGTTCAAATTAACACAAAGTGAATCAAAATCAAGCCTTCATTTGGGAATCATAACGAAACCAGTAAAAACTATATAAGTGTAGTGACAAATGATGCAAACAAAGGATGCTCATAGTAAACGAAGCTTCAACAAAATAGTATATGATGACAGGGTATAATCTTTTTTTTTTATGTAAATGTATGATCTTGGGTTTTTTTAATATAAAGATTGTTTCTAAAAATGAAAAAGTTAATTATTTGGTTAAAGTTATGATGTGTGTTTTTTCTTGCTTCGGTTTGTGGATGTTGCAACATAAGTTGCTTCGGTTAAAGTATGATTGGACTCATTAAGCCAAGAAATGGCATAACACATATGTTCAGGGTCTAGATATACGAAGTAACATGGATCAGATTTATACCAACATGGGTGTCTGTCCTCAGCATGAGTAAGTATCAAATATATTTATAAGGCCACACAAAGAGTTATTGATTTTTACTTATTACGTTATTTATATGCAGCCTGCTCTAGGAAACCCTAACAGGCAGGGAGCGTCTTCTTTGTTATGGAAGACTAAGAACCTCATTTTGGGGACTTGTCTATTACAGTGAGACGAGATGCTGCTAATGCAAGCACAAAGTTAGAAGTGGAAGATAGTGGCATTGGGTCTCCTAGCATGTCTTCAGAGGAAGTTGCTATAAATGATTTACTAAAAAGGGTAACGGCGAATGAGAGTGCAGTTGTCCATGTAAGTATACAGAAAAAAATAATAGTAATCTTTTACCATGTCGATTTTTAAAGCCTATTATTTTAACTCATTCAGCGCCTGTCATGGAAAATCTTAATAAATACAGATAATATTTGCTGGACAGTAACTCGACGAGTACAATATTTGTAAGACACTGTGGATACACATCAACAGTAAAGATCGTTTGGGGCATCAATACAACAAAGTTTATGTCACACGAAATAGTGATAGATCATGAGCCTGAAGGTGGAGCCAATGCCCTCAACATTAATAGGTATATCTACCTTTGATCTATGTTCATGTATAACAGTATGAGGCCATTTCTAAGTTTTGTGAACTGTATTTCTTAAGCACCAAATGACAATTATAGAAATTATTATTATTGTGGGAAACGGTGTACACTTTTATTAAAATAAAAACTCAGATAACAATAATTAAATAACAGAATATAAAACAGTAAATAAAAGCAGTAAAGAGACTTGTACGAGGCTCGTATTGGATACGATTCCCTTAAACAGATAAGCCGTCTGCTTCCTGAGGTACAACGTCACGTGGCATGTCTGTACACCGACTAAACTTACTTGCCCGAAAAATCACCGAAGACCGCGTGTTTCGATCGAAGGTTCTTTGGAGCGTAATAAAGAATGGAGTTGCGTTTTTCTGTGTATCAAAACTGAATGAGAAGATTTTATTTTATAGGCAATACCTAGCTTGGTCACCAAGCCAGAATATACACTTGGAATAAAATATATGCATATCTGTTATTTCAAAACACGATATGCATATTTCTGTTAAGACTTAAGCACAAAGTCTAAATCTATTCCTAAAATAGATTACATAATATTCTGGAAATTATCCATCTACACGGTTTTATTACTTCATGAGAATGTGCTTCAGAGAATCATGCATCACATAATTTGCTTCAACAGATTCGTGCATCACATAATTCGCTCAGTGAGAATCCCATGTGCTTCATGAGAATCACTTCACATAATTCTCAAGAAAAAGATATCCGCGTAGGTGAGATTTGAGTCGCATTCGTGTCCGCAGTCGCTGCTGCTCGCATGAGTTCGAAGCCTCGAACTCATTTTAGCTCGAAATCCCATTTTACGCACCCCCTCGCCGCGTGGGAGTGGGAGCATAACCAAACTAAAGGAATTTGATATTCAATAGTATGATTTCCTTATAAACTAGTCTCCACTTCCTCTTCTAGGCGATGTGGGATAGTTTAGTATTTCATTTTTGTGCCTCACTTTGAGACACGATATCTCATTCATTTCTACTCAATTTGGACATACTTTAGCTCGTTGCGAAGCTCTCATCGAGGAGAACAAAACTACCAAGAAATATAAATATATATAACATATACATATATTAAATATTGTCCAAATTTGCAAAACTCATTTTGCAATACTCATTTTCCAACAATCCCCACATGAATGGAAATCGATCGAAAACACACGAAAGTTTTGGTGAAATTTCTGCGGTTAAGTCTTGCATAGGATAGGTAGGTGTAACCCTTTGAACCTTCCCTTGTGAGATGCACTTAGTCTCCTAGATCCGAGTAGACGCGATGTCCTTGAACTCATCATCCATTTACGTGATTTCGACATTACACTTCACACAAGACTCTCCCGACAATGTCAAGTCCTCATAGTCGTGTTCGTTATGGTCATGAACACTAGCCCGGTTCTGCAAGAGCTCTTAGAATTGCGCCCCACATTTCCCTTCTCAAGCGACCCCACTTCTCTCTCACATAGGTGATTTCATCTTGAATCATTAAAACATATGTGTTGTGATTTCATCTTGAATCATTATGCTTTATGATTTCATCCCGAATCATTAAAGCCATATGTTTAACCTCTCAACAAGTCACATTTGTTATAGGAATGGACTAGGAAAGTTACAATATTTAGTAACTCCCCACATTGACGTGACTTCCCCACATTTCTATGATTAGGTTGTCCTATTGAACCCGGATCTTGGGATCTCCAATCAATCGGGTTAGGTTTTCCTTCATAGAAACTCATTCCTTCAAGGGCTTTAGTCCCATTCCTAGACGACTTACTTACTAACTCTCTTAAGCCTTTCGTAAGCGGATCCGCGATGTTATCCTTTGACTTCACATAGTCAATTGAGATAACTCCTGTTGAGAGTAGTTGTCGATCGAATTATGTCGACGACGGATATGTCCGGACTTTCCATTATACATTATGCCATGAGCTCGCCAATTGCCGATTGACTATCACAATGTATACTAATGGTCAGTTACGGTTTAGCCACCTTGGTATGTCCTCTACGATTTGACGTAGCCATTCCGCCTCTTGTCCGCATTTATCTAACGCGATAAATTTCGATTCCATTGTGGACTTAGCTATAACGGTTTGTTTGGAAGACTTCCAAGATATAGTTGCTCCTCCTAGTATAAACACATATCCACTAGTCGATCTAGAATCCTTTATGTCGGATATCCAATTTGCATCACTTTGTATCCTTCGATAACAGCTGGATATCGATCATAATGCGATCCATAATCGCGATCATATCTCAAATAGTGAAGTACCCTAGTCATAGCTGCCCAATGTGCATAGCTTGGGTTACTAGTATACCTACTTAGCCTCGCTAACAAAGATATGCTAAGTCGGTCGAATACTATCATACATTAACATGCCAATAATTTTGAATACTCTAATTAGCAACACCTAAGCCTCTATTTTAGATAGATGCTTCGGTATCAATTGGAGTTCTAGCTAGCCGGAATCCCGCATTATGAGTATGAAGAATTTTGTCCATATATGCTTGACTTAACACAAGTCCATGTTGAGTTCGTATGATCTTTATTCCAAGGATCACATCAGCCAAACCCATATCCTTCATGTCAAACTTTGATTTCAACATGTCTTTAGTAGATTTGATCATCTTGTCATTCGCCAACGATAAGCATATCATCAACATATAAACACAAGATTACATATCCACTATTTGTGTCTTTGACATAAACACATTTGTCGCATTCATTAATTTTGAATCCACTCTCTAGCATGGCGGGTCAAATTTTTGATGCCATTGTTTGGGAGCTTGCTTTAAGCCATATAAAGACTTAACAAGCCTACAAACTTTGTTCTCTTGTCCAGGAGCCATGAAACCCTCAGGTTGGTTCATGTAGATTTCTTCTTCTAAATCTCCGTTTAGAAATGCCGTTTTCACATCCATTTGGTGAACTTCCAAATTTCTTAAAGCGGCAATAGCAAGTATTATCCTAATCGAGGTTATTCGCGTAACGGGCGAATAAGTATCAAAGTAATCAAGACCTTCTCGTTGTCTAAATCCTTTGATTACTAATCTTGCTTTATACTTGTCAATGGTGCCATCTGCTTTCATCTTCTTCTTGAAGATCCATTTATAGCCTAGTGGTTTACAACCGGAGGTAAATCCACTAGCTCCCAAGTATGGTTTTGTAAAATAGAATCTATTTCACTTTTAATGGCTTCTTTCCATTGAGGCCCTTCGAGGAAGTAACCGCTTCTCGGTATGAAGTAGGTTCGTTTCAACCATAAAAGAAACAAAATCGGGTCCAAACGATTTCTGGTTCTTGCCTTTTGCTTCTTCTAGGTTCAACCTCTTCTTCCTCGCTTTGATCTTGTCTCTCATCTTGGAGATCATTATCATCTCGTTGTCTCTTATCTTGGACAACTTCTTCATCTATTCTAGATGAATTTCAGCCTTCGTTAAACAAGGAAATATAGTTTCAAAGAATGAAGCATTCCTTGATTCCATTAATGTACCCTTTTGTATATCCGGATTTTGAATCATGTACAATGAAACGATAAAGCACTGCTATTCTTAGCATATCAGATGAATATACAATCCAGTTAGGTCCAATCTTTTTGGGCCTTGGGAGTCGTATAGCTACCTTTGCTAGACACCCCACACACTCGTAATCTTGATAGGATGGCTTTCTTCCATCCATAATTCATAAAGGGTCTCTTCTTTTTCCTTACGAGGTATCTTATTTAAAAGATAAGTAGCCGTTAAAATGGCTTCCCCCGCATGTCACGGCAGGCCGAAACTTATCAACATGGCATTAACCATTTCTTTCAAGGTACGGTTCTTCCTTTCGGCAATACTGATTCTGGCGAGGGTGAATAGGAGTGCGATGAACTCGTGTCTAATTCCATGTTTCGCATATGTCCGCGAATGGAGACACATATTCACTCCTCTATCATTCGGACCACCTTGATTTTCTTACTAAGTTGATTCTCAACTTCGTTTTGTATAGAACAAACTTGTCTATAGCTTCATCTTTACTTTCAATAAGTAAACATAGCAATACTTGACAATCATCAATAAACGTGATAAAGTACTTATTGCCACCTTTGTGGGTAGTGATTTGAGATCACATATGTCGCTGTGTATCGTATCAAGTGGTTCGGTTTTAGTTCAACCGATTTGAAAGATGCTCTTGTAAGTTTGGCTTCAACACAAGTTTCACATTTATATTTTGAGTCAATATGGAAGTGGGTATGCAATTAAATTTAATCAAACGGCGCGTCAATTAAAATTTACATGTCGAAGACGGCCGTACCACATACTAGAAGACTCGATCAAGTGGCGAGAAAATTCATATTATTGATATCTTTCTTAACAACCATTACATTGAGTTTAAACATACCATTGGAGGCATATCCCTACCAACATAAACTTGATTCTTAGAAAGAACAAACTTATCGGACTCAAAACAAAGGCGAAAACCAAACTTGTTCAACTTGACCAACGGAAACAAGATTCTTAAGATCTGGAACATACAAGACATTAGTCAACTTGAGCTCTTTCTCGGATGTCATCTTCAAGATTACATCTCCTTCACCCTTGATTTCGATTGCTGAGTTGCCCATATCACGAACTTCTCTCCACTATCAACCGCTCGAAAGAGTGAAACATACTCTTATCGAGCCTTGCACATGACGGGTAGCCTAGTATCCACCCACCATTCCTGATTGTTAGAACCTACGAGGTTAACTTGAGAGATCATGGCAATGACATCGAGACACCATAGTAATCATGTCCATCTTCATTCATTCATATTAGCCACTGGCGTGGAGTCACCCGCTTGACGTCTTACAATTAAGCGACGGTGACTGGTGGTCGCGGTTAAACTCACCACCCGGAACTTGTTTCTAATTGCGACTTTAGGAGCAAGGTACTAGGACTTCCACTTTGCCCTTTTGTCATTCTTTCCTTTCCTTTGCCTTTAGCTTTGACATTGGACTTTGAAGATGACGAAACATGCTCAACCATATTTGCCTTTGCGAGAATCGGTGATATCGTGTTTTTCTCGAGCCCACTTTTGTCCTCTTCAATACGAGGCGAACAACCAAGTCTTCAACACTCATCTCCTTTCGCTTATGCTTGGTGGTTCTTGAATTCTACCCAAATCGGGTAACTTTTCAATAATAGCGACAACTTGAAAAGTTTCACTCAAAGTCATTCCTCAAAGCATGAATGTCGTGTAGCGAGAACACTGCGGATCTTGAACCCCGACTTATCACATTCTTTGAATCAACCATCTTGTAATCCAAAAAGCGAGCTACCACGAACTTTCTTTGTACCGGCATCTTGGTTTGTACTATGCGCTCAATGACTCCCAAAATTCTTTGGCGGTCTTGGTCTTGCAATACACATTGTATAAAGAATCAACCAAACCATTAGAACATAGTTGACACACAAAAGTCTCGAATGTTTCCATGCTTCAAAGCTTGAGCAGCCTTTGTTGATTAGAGGATTAACCTTCTACGGGAGGTTCCACGTTAGGTGGGTTTCTTTTAAGAACCGCAAGGTTCAAAGTAGTCGACATAAAACATCTTACATTGCCACCTCTTGAAATTACGCCCATTGAATTTCTCACGGTTTCTCGAAGATGATTAGCAAGCGTATGTTGGTGGCGGCAGCAGTACATTCACAAGAGTAGTCACGGGAGGGGTAGTCGTGTTTGTCATCACGAAAAACAAACCAAGCAATCAAACAAATTTGTTGTAAATTGGTATCTACTTGTACCCGGATCGATTCAACAAAACTCTAGCTTGGTTTTGATGGATCGAATAAATCGACCTAAGAAACTCATCTTGGTTTCGTTAAAAGCGATAAGCCTGCTTAAAAAAGCGTTATAGATCTGTTGACCAAATCGTATGTAAAACTGTTAAAAGCGAGCCCGATTTCCAATGAAACTCAACAAGGTTCGGCAGAAAGCAGTTTATAAAACCTCGTAATTAATTAATCCGATTTTAACAAAGTGTAATAAATTCGGTTAAGCAGAATCTGTTTTAAGGCTGTGGGAAGCGGTGTACACTTTTATTAAAATAAAAACTCGATAACAATAATTAAATAACGAGAATATAAAGCAGGTAAATAAAAGCGATAAAGAGACTTGTGCGAGGCTCGTATTGGATACTGATTCACTTAAAAGCAGTTCGCCCGTCATTTCCCGTGGTACAACGATCGTAGTATGTTATGCATGTACCCCGGACTAAACTTACTTGCCCGAAAAATCACCGAAAGGCGTGTTTCCGATCGAAGGTTCTTGGAGCATGCTTGATGTGGAGTTGCGTTTTTACGTATCAAAGCGAATGAGAAGATTTTATTTTATAGGCAATACCTAGCTTGGTCACGAAGCGGAATATACGCTGGAATAAATATATGCATATCTGTTGTTTCAAACCACGATATGCATATTTACTGAAGACTTAAGCACAAAGTCTAAATCTATTCCTAAAATAGATTACATAATATTAGAAATTATCCATCTACGGTTTTATTACTTCCAGTAAATGTGCCGAACAGAATCACATGCATCACATAATTTGCTTTTGATTAGTGCATCATAATTGCTTGTTGAGAATCCCGTGTGCTTGAAAGAGAATCACTTCATAATTCTCGACAAAAAGATATCCGGCGTAGGTGAGATTTGGTTGCATTAGTGTCCACAGGTCGCGGACTCGCACGAGTTGAAGCCTCGAACTCATTTAAGCTCGAAATCCATTTCTGCA
This sequence comes from Chrysanthemum lavandulifolium, assembly GCA_022545495.1. NCBI lineage: Eukaryota > Viridiplantae > Streptophyta > Magnoliopsida > Asterales > Asteraceae > Chrysanthemum > Chrysanthemum lavandulifolium. The sequence continues at coordinate 199,426,492 of CM040240.1, read as the reverse complement.
CCCCCTCAAGGCACGTAGAGATGGGAGCATAACCAAACTAAAGGAATTTGATATTCAATAGTATGATTTCCTTATAAACTAGTCTCCACTTCCTCTTCAGGCGCTGTGGGATAGTTTAGTATTTCGATTTTGCGCTTCACTCTTGAGACACGATATCTCATTCATTTCACTCCGAATTTGGACATACTTTAGCTCGTTCTTGAAGCTCTCCTATCGAGAGAACATAAAACTACCAAGAAATATAAATATATATAACATATACATATATTAAATATTGTCCAAAATTTGCAAAAACTCATTTTGCAATACTCATTTTCCAACAATTATATGTTGTGTAAGGTGTTGAAGTTCTTGCCAGGACTTGGGTGCCTATAAGTAATGTAGCAAACTTGAGGGTGCAAGATGTGCGAGTTGGCTGACATGTTAAAGTGGGGTCATTTTAACTATGGGTCGATTATTGACAAGCACTTTTTGCCCATTTATGATTATAACTACGTAAAAGTTTAAAACTTTTAATATCAAGTTTCAAAAAGTTGAATGAATACAAAAAAGACATGTACCAAAGAAATGGTTCTAAAATAAAGCGCTTATTTGAATTTGTAGGATGAGGTCTCGATGATGATGAAGATTTATAAAGAAATAAGGGCTCAATTTGCCCAAAGTAATGGTCATGATGCTTACCAACGAATGAGTTGGTATATACTTAATAAGTTACTATATCCCGATGGCGGCAACTATATTATTTTTTTAAAAGGTATTTATAGCATATGAAAACCATCTTAAGTAATTATGTAATTTTTTGCTTGCTATTAATGTTATAATGTTATGTTCATGATCATGTTATCTTCATCCCTATTGCTATCATTGTTGTACTTACGTTAGATAAGAATCTATTACAAAGTTCTTGAACCATTTTTGTAATTGGGCGTTTCGGTTTATAGGTTGGTACCCACATATTATTTTACGTAACAATTAATTAATTATTATCTACCTATATTGTATAGTGAAAAAGCATTTTTTTTTGTTTAGATGAAAAAAAACTATAAGGTGTTTGGGATTCCTTATTGCAGTATGCTAATTAAGTTTGGGAACTAAAGACGAGAGTTGGCTGAAATAAAGGTAATTTTGTTTTAATTTTTTTTCCTTTTAAGTTATTGTTTAAAACATGTTTGCAGGTATTTTTTTGGTTATATTGATTGTTGATAATGGCAATGACAACTATTTATATGGTCCAATGGGCACAAGGGTCTTGCTTAGATGATAAGAGAAAGGCGTTACTCGAAATCAAAGCCTCCCTTATGAACTCATACGATCATGCATTAGACAATGTTCTTCCACTTGTGTCGATCACGGTGAATGTTGTGATTGGGAGAGAGTCCGGTGACATACAACTACTGGGCGTGGGACAATGATTCTTTTGGGCAATCTCAATTATCAAGGTTAGTCATTTATTTTTATAAGCTTTATAGGTTTGTTTGGTTGTAAGTAGTATAAGGGTTCTTGGTTGAGTATAGTGATGGAGACCATATGGTGTGGGGTTGACTTGATAATACACATACATTTAAAAAAAAAGCTCAACTTTTCACTTTCTTTAGCAAGAAGGTCTGATATTACAATTTTTAAACAAATATTTAATCTTTAATAAATGAGTTAACCATCAGTTTCCTATGAAATCCATTAATGATAAACTTGCAACATGATTTTTTTTCTCTAATCCTCCAAATGGTTTTTAGGCAAACACTTGGCTGGTTCATTTTTAAGACTTAGGATGAAACTTCATTAATAGAAACTGAACCGTGTTCCAAATGGAGATGGCAAATGAAAAATGGTCAACATGACGGTATATGCCCACGCTCGCAATCTTAGATTAAGAGTGATTCATATTTTTATCTGATTCATCTACTTAAGTTTGGAAAATTAGATCAATTGTTTCAATTTTTCATAACTGGACATACATAGAGGTGCTTATGGAAAATTGTTGCAGAATGAGTTAGAACAAAGGCATGTAGTAGATTATAGCTTTTGGATCACTGGGATCTTTCCAGCCTCCACCAATGGCTCAAAACTGTAAGTCCATGACTTGCTTATTTCTTACTAAAGTAGAGTGTTTTAAGAAAATTTATGAAGTTTTCTTTCTTACGGTGAATCAACAGTCGATTCCATTAGGAATGTTTTCGATCTCTTATCACAGATGCAGCAAAAATTGATTTCAATGATCCAACAATAAGCACATTATTTCCTTGCATATTTTATATGTCGAGATATGAATCCGTCTATTTTCTAATTTGTCTACTTTTTACTCATGGATTTAGTTCAGGATACATGGATCAAAAGAGGTGGAGCGGTGGAGCTTTAAGTATGAAATCGTATCAAGTTTTTTTACATCAACAAAGATGATAACTACACCAATGCTACAATAAACGTTGTGTATAAAGAGGTTGTTCACAAATTATGAGTATCTTTGTTTGTTTCTATTTTGCCCAACTATAATGCATATGTATCTTTTTCTTTTAACAATTATGACTCACATAAACTTAGTTTTATTGTAACATTATATTAAGTTTAATGATATTTTAAAAACTATGTTATTAATTTTATCTTTAACAATTCTTGAAGCTAGCTGCCCAGCGGGCGGGCCTGTAGCTAGTTATGTATATAAGTATGTAAATTGTATATTAGTCAAGTTTAAGTATAAACACCAATTATAAAGTAATATAATTTCATCATTTTGTCAGGTTTTAAGAAAATGAGTTTTTGTAAAATATTTATAAGTGTGAGATTTTGATGAAAATATGGCAAGACCCGTTTGTTTACATTACGTTTCCAAAGTAGTTGAATTTAACAAAACACATTTTCCAACAAAATACTTTTCGACAAAACGTCAAATTATCACGTTCGATTTACATTTTACCCAAATACTGTAACACCCCCAAAATCGGATAGCAGTAGAAGCATACAAGTCACTGGAGTGCAACGTATTGGATCACAACACAAAGTATAGAACAACAGTTTTACATTAAGAAGCTTCATAAATAAGGTATAAAGTTTATATCATTCAAAGATAATGCAAAATACATGTCATATATAACAAAGTTGTCCATATATATATATATATATATATATATATATATATATATATATATATATATATATATATATATATATATATATATATATATGTATATATATATATATATATATATGTATATGTATATATATATATATATATATATATATATATATATATATATATATATATATATATATATATATATATATATATATATATATATATATATATATATATATATATATATATATATATATATATATATATATATATATATATATATATATATATATATATATATATATATATATATATATATATATATATATATATATATATATATATATATATATATATATATATATATATATATATATATATATATATATATATATATATATATATATATATATATATATATATATATATATATATATATATATATATATATATATATATATATATATATATATATATATATATATATATATATATATATATATATATATATATATATATATATATATATATATATATATATATATATATATATATATATATATATATATATATATATATATATATATATATATATATATATATATATATATATATATATATATATATATATATATATATATATATATATATATATATATATATATATATACATATATATATACATATATATATATATATATATATATATATATATATATATATATATATATATATATATATATATATATATATATATATATATATATATATATATATATATATATATATATATATATATATATATATATATATATATATATATATATATATATATATATATATATATATATATATATATATATATATATATATATATATATATATATATATATATATATATATATATATATATATATATATATATATATATATATATATATATATATATATATATATATATATATATATATATATATATATATATATATATATATATATATATATATATATATATATATATATATATATATATATATATATATATATATATATATATATATATATATATATATATATATATATATATATATATATATATATATATATATATATATATATATATATATATATATATATATATATATATATATATATATATATACATATATATATATATATATATATATATATATATATATATATATATATATATATATATATATATATATATATATATATATATATATATATATATATATATATAAGAGTTGTCTATGCATCATGCCAATGCCAAGCGCCCAATAAGTTATACAACGTAAAGATCAAACACCGAGATAAAACATGCTAAAACGTCAACACAAAGGTTGAGTGAATTCATAGGTTTAGTAGTAAAGCGGTTGATCACAAGATTTCAAGTTTACGAGACAGTGGGCTACGTTGTTATACACCCATAATCGAAGTAGTTATTATTGCACTAAGCTCATGACACCAAGACGTTAACTATTGTATCATAAAAATTATATAAGTAACAAGCACCCAAGTAGGTAGTTGCTAGTTACCTAAAGTAATTCAAATATAGTGTGCCTAGCTATTCTATCTGAATAACATAAACGGAATCAATCCAATAGATCTATCTACAATATTCGCTCACTCGCAGTTGATTAATGTTCATGTGATGGGACTTTTAGCTAGGCACTTAGCATAACACACGGTAAACATAAAATTTTCAAGCATTTTTTATCATAAAAAGTAGTAGCATGTATCTCCCCCAAGGAGTTTACAAAACAGTTAAACGAGTAAAAAACCTTAGAAAGAAGTTGTCTGAAACGACATGTCAAGTAGTATCAGTGTGTGGCACCGAGACGCGACCTAAATTAGTATCGCAAGTCTTAGTTTACATGTTTGATTACGACTCAAAGTGTTCAAACATGTTGAAGTGTCCTCATGTGGTTGTGTTTAATATCGCTTGTGTGGCAGTTGCTTAAAGTTCAAAAACAAAATGCTTCCAAACATTATGTTAAGTATGGGTTTCATAAGAAAAGAAACATATTTGCAAGTATTGGCTCTTGAAAGTGCGTAACCGTTTACGCTTATATATGTATTTGTGATTATAGTAAATTAGCGGGTGATAAGTTAGAAAATGTCTATAATATATTTTCTATAAATAGTGTTCTATTATCTAAGTTTTGTAGTTTGGTCGAGTTTATGAAAAAATAAACTAAGTATACGAATTTGACACAAATCGGGCATGACCCGTCCATAAATATTAATCTTCCCTTTATAAACCATTTGTCATAATTTTAGTTTAACTAGTTTAACCTTAATAGTAAAGTTTGCTAAATGAAATATTGATAAGTGTCTAATAGTCCAAGGGATAAAGGTGAAACATTGAAAAAAATAAAATAGCCAAAAGGTCAGGTGAAGGGTTCGAACCCCTGACCTCACACGCTTAACAGCCAACGCCCCAACAATCTTGCTGACTAGCCTATCTTTTGTTTTATGCTATCCAAACATTCTGGTTATATGATATTCAATTATGTGTTAGATCTTTTCATGTAACAAAGACAGTGTGTGCGTGCATGAATATGTGTTTCTATGTTTCAGTTTCAATTCAGTTTGCAGGTCAAGATTCAAATGAGTTTTCTCGAGCTTATGAATAAGCACAAGTTAACGCAAGAAGGACCAAAACAAGCTCACATAAATCATCCGACTTATGTGAGTTTTTCGACTCAAAATCCACATGAAAACCCACTCATTTTAAAACCTTTAAACTGATTTAGTGTAAGTTTTAATAAGCTTGTTGAAGTCACAAATAGGTATTTAATCCATAATGGCATATAAGTAAGCTATGGCTTCATGGGTTGGGCCTTATGGTCCATTATGTGTTCGAAACGGGTTTACGGTTTTAGTCCGAAGAGTAAAATAAGCACATAAGCTAGTGAAAAAGTAAGTCAACTTTGAAAGACAAGTTATGTAAGCTACGAGAAAGCAACATTAGTCAAATAAGCACCTTGTCCTAAGAGCCAAAACTTTGTATTTATGTTTCTTTCACGTTTTCATTGTGTCGTTTGGTGACCAAACTTTCTAAAACAAAGTCGCTAAGTGTTTGTGTATATCGTGCATCAACCAAATGAGCTCAAGTTTATTTGTAGATGTTTGCAATTTTAACAAACATTTTATTTACACACAAGTCTTCAAACAACAACAAACCCACTTGAGATATGTAGATGTGAATATATATAGGTCAACAGTAGCTAGTCCTCTTAACACATACGCTTTGGTTTTAAGGTTTCACATTTAGCAATATATCATAGACTCAATATGTAACTTAGGTAAGAATAACATAATTGAAGACAAGTTTAAGGACTCACGACAACCTTACAGTGAAGAGACGAAGAAGAGAGTGTCGAATGAGAGTGAAACCAAGACAGTGTTTGTAACTCAAGCTTGCTAACCCAAGAGTTCCTAGTTTACTAATCAATCCAACCCTTTTTAGTTCCTTCCTTTGCTTGCCTACTGCCGAATCAACAAGAGAAAGAGAGATATTTGGTGTTTTGTTTTTGGTGGTGAAAACGCCGAATCAACTTGAAGAATTTTAGTGGTTTAGGCTTTACTTCACCTGCCTAATTTCTTCCTTTATAAACCACTTGTTTTTGTACTTCCAACCCACCATCCAAACACTCATTCTCAGTAGCAAAACTTCTTCTTTCACCTTTACCTTTTACCTATTCACAACGACAAAAGCACCTAGTGCAAATTCATCAACCAAAACCCCTCCAAGGAAAATTGCTCGTGTTGTCCATGAAATTTCATCAAACTTGTCATCACCCAACAAAACTCCAAACACTACAGTTCCTCTCCAAACAACTCTACCAGTCAAACCAACTCCTCAAAGTCTTGTTTCCATCAAACAACCTTTGTCAAACACCACCATACCTTCAAAACCAAACATTCCCATCTCTACTAAAACAACCAAACCTTCACCTCTAGAACTTAGAGTTCTCTCCTTCACCTCACCTCACTCATCACCAAACCTATACTCTCTAGAAGATTTGCCACCTAGGCATTCTCATCCACCACTATTGCCCACATTTTCATCAATTGAGAAAATGGTACCACAACAACCTTCTTACCAAAACCTCGGTGTTGGAACTTCACTAGCACCCGTATCTTTCTCTCATTCACCCTCAAATAATCCATTTTGGATTATGAGACACTTCCAACCTCAACAACCGGATCACATGAATGTTGATACTTCCTTACTTCCACCACCAACATATATGCCACCACCTTCATCCTTTGTGAAACCACCACCTTCTTTATCAAACTTACCTCTACAAACTTCTCCATTCTTACCACCACCATTTTCAAGCCATTATCATTGTCAACATGTCCAAAGGTTAGTCCATGAACTACGTGACGAAGTGCGTTTCATGTTCTATCACCTTCTTGAGCATCTTGATGAAGTCAACAAACCTAACTGTCCCTAAACCTTGGAATGCAAGCACAAGTGGTGTTATTTCTAGTCTTAGGCGCAACTCAGGTTGTTAGGATTTTTCTTATTTTGTTCCATGTTTGTATCATTTTCTTAGTTTTTAGAGAATTGAAATATGTGTATCATTTCTCTCATTTTATTAAATGAAACTACATGTCTGTATGTTATATGGTTATGTGAACATGTTTGGTGCAACAATACATGACTTACTTGGACTATTACATTAATATTTGTGTCTATATTGCTGCTACTAAGTTGCATGTACCCGGATCCCTCAACTTTGTCTTGGCGGATCCCTTTGATGAAGGATCCGACAGAACCGGGTGGACAGAAACATTTTTAAAGCTAACTTTAAAGCTTATTTGCAGGAAACAACGCACCATATACTTATTTTCTAACATTTGTTTTGTAGATTTTCAAAATACACATAGAGACTTTGACGCCCTCAACAAGGGGGAGCTTTTCATCAAAGCAAAACGTTGCAAAATACTTGCAATACACTCGTTTAGTCTTCCTTATTACTTGATGCCCTCATCAAGGGGGAGATCTGTCATGGGGAAGCTAAGACGAGATTCTTTTCTTACCTTACTACTTTTTCTCTCTACACTTCTCTCCTTAAATCGTTCTCTTCTACTTCTATTCTTTCTACTATGTGTTAGTTTCTTTTCGACGCTCTTTTTGTTTTGACAAAAATGGAGAGAAGAGAGTAAAAACTCCAATTCAAAATTTTACGAATTTTATTTTTTACTTAAAATAGTTTTATGTTTTGTCATCAACAAAAAGGGGGAGATTGTTAATACAAATAAAACGTAAAAATGTTTATTTATATTTTATGATCTTCTAATGTTTTGTCGATAACAATCGTAAAATCATTTTAACGAAATAAATAAAATACGTAAAAGCTTTGAGCCAATAGTTACTAACACAAATTTACTAAACATATAAAATCATCAAAACATGTTTAGTTGAATAAGTTATATAAAACCAAAACTATTTTTATAAAACACTTACAAGTAACTTTGTTTACTTATATTTTATAAAAATCTATATGTGCTTAATATAACTTGTAACAGGAATATGTTGGGTAAAAACCAAATTTCATGACCCATACCCATAGAGCGTGATCCATGACCCATGATCTATTGCATGACATTATGCATGAAATCATGTTGGATATTATCCATGACCCAAGAACCGTGACCCATTGACTAGGTACAATGTATCTTGTTGGGTATCCATGATCCAAAGTCCATGACCCATGGTCCATAACCCATAACTCATAACCCGGTTTGCTACCCAAAATTCGGACTAGCCTGACCCAGCTGCCGGATCCCTTGGATTGCACTAGCCGGATCCCTTGCATAAGGGATACGTCGGATCCGGGTGAAATTTAGGCAGATTGCCTATAAATAGTGAGTCATTTCTCTCTTGCTCACTACCCTTTTTAGACATATCTTCTCTCTATGTTCTAACCTCTTTAACCTCAGATCCAAAGTATCTCTATGTAGTTTCCTCTTTGCGTGATTCTCTAGGTTCCTCTTAAAGGCGAGATCACAACCTCTTGAAGACGTGCAAGCTCATGGTCATGAGTTGCTAAGCTTCGTCATCATCAATGTTAATACAAATATCATCATTAAACGTTATTTATATTTTTGATCTTTACCTAAGTTTTGTTAACGACAAAAGTAAATTTAATTTTTATAAAGCTTAAAGCTTGTCAAGTTTAATAGATATTAAAACAAGCTTTTTCAAATAATATCTTCATCACTCAAGCATTTACATTGTGATTGATCATATTTTGATATGACTCTAAACCATAATGTATGTTAGTATTTTAGTTCAAGAATGTTTTGGTTTCTTAAAAACAAAACATTACATATGTATTTACATTTTAACATATTTCTAAAAATAGAAAAACAAACACATGACATCATGTAATGCATCATTGAAATCTTTAGAAAATTTCACTAGATACTTTGTGTAGATTTAGGCTCTACATATCTTACACAATCTTGGATAGATATGGTTGACTTTGGTAAGATTTTGTGATCTTGCGGTCGACCTCACGCACTAAAATAATATCACTGGAACCCTTTAAGGTTCCGTGGTCCGTGGTGCTCACGAACATTTTTGGCTATAAATAGCAAAGCCAAACCAAGTTTTTTTTCATCCCTCTATCACATTCTCATACATTCCTTGTTAGGATTTAGTAAATCCATGTATTAAAGAGTCGGTCACGTCAAGTATATGTAATCGTTAGAAAGCTCAGAGTCGTAGATTATTATAAGTTAAGTAGTATTTAGTTTAAGTAACACCGTGAGGACGGACGGTCTTTACCCAATCAGTATGCTCGATCCATGCCCGATAGGTGGCGATTTATGTAAAGATTATAAATACTCTCTACCTTCCAAGGTAGAGTTGGAGCTCATAATAAGACTTTTCTTTCTCTCACCAAAGTTCCCTAAACCTCTAACTTTCTCTTTAGAACTCTTTATACGCCTACTTTTGTGTTTGGTTTGATGTGTATGTGAAATCCAATATGTTACAAATGGTATCGAGCGTGTTTTATCTTCTCTACATATCTTTGGATTTCTAGTGACTTTTAGGTGGTTTTAGAGCTTGAAAAAGTTTAGTGGTTTTTGCATCATTTAGATCATTTCTAGTGCTAAAGTTTGAAACTTGAGTGTAGTTTTGTGTTTAGAATCATTGTATGTTCTTGGGTTTTGATTTGGTAAGCTTGAATCATCGTGGTTGGGTTGTTTTTGGATTGAAAAGTGTGTTTTTAAAGTTTTCTCTTGCTAGCGACTTGTGCTACGGACTCTATTTCTTGGTAGCAACTTGGTTTGTTAAACTGTAGTGAGTTGTAGTGTAGTTTGGTAGCGACTTGGTGCTTAGCGATTGTCTATTGAGACAAGTTTGACAAACAAGACACTTAGTGGAGTCTCCACTACGGGTAGCGACTTGGTGAAAGTTAGCGACTTGTACTTAAGTTTGTTAGCGAGTTGGTGTTAGCAGTTGGTTCTTAGCGAGTCGCTTCTTTAGCCGACTTGACAACTTAGCGACTTGGTGCTAGCGACTTGTCACAAAATTTTGCTAGCGATTTGGTGCTTAGCGAGTTGTTCTTTAGCGACTTGACAACTTAGCGACTTGGTGCTTGAATTCTTGTCATCAAAATTTTACTAGCGACTTGGTGCTTAGCGACTTGGTTCAGTTTTCTTAGCGACTTGGTCGACTCATCTGTAATACGGTTTTCTTGATTTAGTAAAATCCAGTGAAAGAATCTATTTCCCGGTTTAATCATAGAGTTATAAATCCCGCTCAATCATCATCATGTCTACCAACGTTTCTACAATCATCTCCACCTGCTGTCGAGGATGTTCAAGCAGCTAGTTCGGATACTCGTCCACCCATGCTCGATGTAATCGACTACGACTCTTGGGCTCAACGAATCAGATTGTACTGCCTTGGAAAGGAAAATGGAGTCAACATTCTCAAATCCATTGATGAAGGACCGTATCGGGTTGAGACTACTAGAGACTTAATTGATACAACAAGATGGAACAATTATCTATGGAATTGATAGACCAAAGACATATGATGAGCTCGATGATAAGGAGAAAAGAGATTCGATGCTCGATATCGTGGCTTCTAACATCGTGACTTCAAGGTCTTGCAAAAGATATCTACAAGTCGATCAATCACAACAATCAAGCCAAGGCAACAGGGATAATGTCAAGATGCTTCTCTCGTGTTCGAATTAACTATGGAAGACAGAATCACAACTCTATGATGAGTTTGAACACTTCAAGATGAAACCGATGAGAGTGAAATGAGAAAATTGAATTGATGATCACGACAATTTGGTTAAACATTTTTCTAAACTAGAGGTTGAGCATTTTAATTTACAACTAAAATATCAACATCTTAAAGAAAATGTCAAAACTTCAAATACCAAGACATCCTCGGATGCTCCGAATTTGATGCGCTTTTCAAATTAACAAGCGTGATGAACAATTCAAGCTCATTGTAACACGATCGAAAGTTGAAAGCCCAAATCTCTCAATTAAAGGGTCAAAAGAACAATGTGACTGGTTCCCAAATGCCTCCCTCCTTTAGATTCTCAGAATTCTCAAACGTTTCATCTTCAAAACTTAGTAAATGCATTACAAAAGGAAAACGAAAGTTTTCTAGAAGAAAATGAAAAGGTTAAACGTCATTTCAATGAGTTATTTGAATCAATAAAGGTCACTCATAACAAAAATAACGAACAAATAGCTTCATTGCAAAAGGAAATTGAGAATCTGAAGAGCCAGGTAAAAGGGAAAATGCCAATGACCAATGGGGAGAATGGTGTATCAAAGGTTCACTCTTGTAATAAATATGCTTTGTGCAGGAAATATGTTCCTCCTCATCTTAGGAATAACAAACTTGCAATTCAAACATATTTCTCATACCTTAAGGATTGTCTAGAATGTCTCCGTGAGATTGTTGAAGAGGATAAGTTAGAGAAACCACTTGACAATGCAATTGGGCATGCATGCTTATATGCCAAACGATCTCAAGAACTTCTAGAATGCTTAATCACAATATGCCCTAAGTCCTTAGGTGAGAGTTAATCCTTTGATTCCTTGTTCTATGCCTAGTGCCAAGCATGAAATCCATTCAATGCCCAATGTTATGAATGTGAACCTTAGTGTGCCTTCAAGTAGTTCAGATTCTAGATCCTTAGTGCTAAGAAAGCGAACTCTAGTGTGCCTTCTAGGAGTACAAATCCCAAAGACTTCTAGTGTTAAGAAAGTGAACCTTAGTGTGCTGCATGTAGTTCGATCCCAAAGACATCTAAACAGGGATGCAAAGAGTAGCAAAACCAACTAATGTTCCTATTCCTCTATAGGAGTAATCAGTGACATTAAAGCGAGCGGTCAAAGTCTCAAGACAATACAAGGAATGATAGGACCTCGCAAGCTAAGAATGTGCATTGGAAGAGTAGAAGACCAACCTAGGAACTTTAAGTTTGAGTTAATAAAGCGAATCGTGTTGATTCTAGTATTTGCCATAGGCGTCTTGTAATTAATTCAATTCGATACTATTTGCAAACCTTGTAATGATGTCTCGCTTGAATTTACTTTCTAATCATGAATGTGGTGTGAATGTTTTGTCTAATGTCACAAATCCCGCTTAACATTGTCAATACAAAATATCATGCTAAGAAGGCTAAAAGGCAAAGGCGAAGAAAGTTAGAAAACAGTGGAAGTCCACAGAAGAACATTTAGTAAGATAGGTTATCAATGGATACTTTTGGCCATAAGGTTAATCGTCAATGCCCACTAGAAAATGGATGCCTCTTGGTAGAACTATTCCTTTAAGAAGTGAACATACTTTGAATAGGAAAATACGGACACTAGTATCGCATCTATTCATAATGATTCCATTGCTTCAATTTCTTATATGAATGTTTCTATTTCGATGTGGGTGTTCCAATCATTGTTACTAACCAAATGGAACCCATTCTTGCATGGGGATCCCAATTATCCGATTATCCATTCTTGTCTGTGTTCAACCGCAGATCGTTCAAATCGCTTACGTGGTACTGGACTCAGTCGTTCCAAGCATATGAGACGGTCGCGGCTCATGAACTTCGTGAGTAAATTCATCGACGATTAGATTCGAGAACGACCATTTTGGAGCTATTATGGGTTATGGAGATTATGTGGTTGGTAAAAGTGTGATTTCGGGTATATTATGTGGAAGGTCTTGGTCATAATTTGTTCTCTGTTGGTCAATTCGTGATTCCGATCTAGAGTGGCCTTTAGAAAACATACTTGCTTCGTTAGAGAACTTGATGGTGTAGAATTATTAAGAGGTACTCGAGGTTCTAACCTATACACCATCTCTATCGATGACATGATGAAGTCCTCTCCAATCGCTTGCTATCAAAGGCTTCTAAAACAAAGTCTTGGTTATGGCATCGTCGTCTCAATCACTTGAACTTTGGCACCATAAACAACCTTTCCGAAAGGATCTTGTCGAGGCTTACCCGTTAAAATATGAAAAGATCATCTTTGTTCGACTTGCCAATTGGGTAAAAGCACGAAATATGCCCACAAACCAAAACCCACAAATTCAGAATGGAAGTTCTTCATACCCTTCATATGGATCCGTGCGGACCAATGAGAGTGCAAACGATAAATGGGAAGAAATACATTCTAGTAGTTGTTGATGACTACTCTCGATTTACTTGGGTAAAGTTTTTAAGGACAAAGGATGAAACTCCGGATGTCATCATCAAACTAATCAAACAACTTCGTTCGACTCAACAATACAATCGAATTGTTCGAATGCACAATGGCACGAGTTTGTCAACAAAGACTTAATTTAGTTTTATGAAAGTGTTGAATCGGTCATCAAAGAAGTGTTCCACGAACTCCTCAACGAACGGTGTAGTTGAAAGACGAAATCGAACTCTTGTAGAAGCCAAAGAACAACGCCAATGTTTCTATAAGCCATTGCCACTTGCACGCGTTCGTCGGGAACTTGTCAAAGGAACTTCCTTTCTGTGTTTGGTGCTTGAGCAAGTTTTATAACACCCCAGGCGTGAACCTAATCGTTGTAGTGTAGTAATTAGGTAAGCCACGGGTATTGATATCGTTCTCTAATCGGGAATAGGAATGCTAGTAGGAGGTAGGGAGTTACTACGCTAAGGTTAAGGTTGAGGAAGATTATTTTTATCTTTTATATTTTATGAAAATGGAAAGGTACGAATCTCGGTATTGGATTGGGGGTTGGTATTTCTACCGATTACTCTACTATTATCTAATTATCTAAACTAAGGTTGTGGGAGTCTATGTCTAATTAATGTGTGCTCGTATGATAGTTTAAAGATGTGTTTACTTAGTTTGTATTACTCCTTAATTATCTCCTATTGATGGTTGAGTGTCACGCCTTATTCCTAGTTGCGTTGTGTGTCTAAAGTTGTAGGGTATGCGTTTCTCCCTAACTCTTTGAACTTACCAAAGGGTCTTGTCTACAAACCCACTAGAGATTATAAACTCCTACTCTAAGGCACTCTTTGGATGTTTTAGCCTACAATCACTCGTGTAATCATACTCTAAGGTTCACAAAGATGAATCAAGCATTAAGTACACAACGAATGACCTATCGCATTACTAGATCATTAATCAACTAAGATAAGAAACAACCAATCAATATTCAATAATTAAGTTTCATACTACCTAAGCAAACACACAAATAAATTAGCTCGACATGGAGAACATGCAAGCATACACACAAATAATCAAAGACATAATTGAATTAATGAAGTAAAGACTTATCTTGATGTAAGATAGGGTTTAAAACCCTAAAATACTGTACAAGACACCTTAGGTTCGGTTTAGGTTTTACCCAAAGACTCTCCACACAAAAGACCGAAAATTCGGATTCTATATATAAGATTACAATTGCGACGGCGTCACCTTATGTTTAGTGACGCCCGCCGTGTCGCCGCCATTAGGGTTTCGTCTTGGCCACGTTAACCTTGGCGACGGCGTCACCTTATGTCCGTGACGCCGTCCTCTTCGACTTCGACGCCGTCTGGATCGCATCTAGGCCGTTCGAGTAGCGACGGCTACTCTTTCACAGCCCGACGCCGTCACTTGAAAATGAGAGTTTTGAGTTCGACCGTCAATAAAGTGGGACGGCGTCATAAATATCACCGACGCCGCGCCTTCTACATTCAAAGATCGTGAGTGTCTCGATTTTGACTTTGGCCATTTTCTTCATATATTCGCGCCTTTTGTCCAAATAAGTGCCATTCCAAAGATTTTGCCTTCAAGAGACCTAAAAGTGAAAAGGAACGATATTAAGCAATAACGGATACAAAGTGATCAAATAAGGACTTAAACGACCCTCAAAATGGTACCTTTTAAAACCTTATCAAATATCCCTACACTTGTTATTTGCTTGTCCTCAAGCAAATGTGCTTTTAGCCAATTAATTTATAAGTTAGGGGTCATGAAGCATTAATTC
The DNA here is from genome assembly GCA_022545495.1 of Chrysanthemum lavandulifolium. Classification (NCBI taxonomy): domain Eukaryota; kingdom Viridiplantae; phylum Streptophyta; class Magnoliopsida; order Asterales; family Asteraceae; genus Chrysanthemum; species Chrysanthemum lavandulifolium. Next base: position 199,410,902 of record CM040240.1, on the reverse strand, counting down.
AAAACGGTCCACAACACATATAAGCCCATAAAAGTCATAACAAGCACGGAAATTACATACTAGCACCTCACATGGGGTGTTTGGATACTCACATCTCTCTCGGTGTATATATGAAATATAACAATATAGAAATGGAAGATAAACACTCATTAACCGGTCCTAGTACATAGATTACCATAGGCTTGAGAATAGATCAAACCTCCATCGCTTTGGCGTAAGCACCTAGGAAAGACTATCAAAGAGGTCTTTAAAGGGTTGTAATGTTAGGCTTACGGTAGGGAAATAAGGGTTTGGTGGGATAGGCTATTTAGTGGTGGTAAGTCAAAAATCTCTATGTTAAATGCATATGAAGAATGGCGTTGCTAAGCCAAGACTCGACACTCTAAACTCTAGATAACTGAAATAAACAAACATAAATTTAAAGATAGATGTAGGATGGTAGCCCGTATGTTTTTTTTTTTTTTTTTTTTTTTTTTTTTTTTTTTTTCTTTTTTTTTTTTTTTTTTTTTTTTTTTTGAATTTTTTTTCCATACACTTTTACTCTACCATCCTCTATGATAACATCAAAATACTAGGGATTTATAGGCACATCCCTACACTTGAGTTTTATTACTCTAACACTAATTTGACCCGAATTGAAAAGATCAAAACACTTGGGGTACATTATTATGCAAACAAAGGGAATTTGAATTTAACGTTCCCTTCCGTCATTTCATAAACTTTAACTTTTCCCATGAATCCCAATCATCCCAAAATCGTATACAAAGGATATGACTCGACTTAGCAACTTATGCAAGCAACTAGATAATTGAACTAAGGGTTTAGGGTGATAACAAACATTTGCACTAAAAGTGAGTGCATAAGGGGTAGGCTAAGGCGATTTGGGTGTATATTTGGGGTGGGGTGTAAACAATGCTCTTCATTGATATTCGAAAACCGAAACATCACGAGAACCGCGAAAAGGATAGGCTCGAGGGGTTAACTAGGGTATCGTGTACTAAAGATGAGTACAACGCAAAGGTGTGGGGAATTACTCAACCGATGTGGAAGAAGTAATTATATTACGGTATCAAACAAGGGTTATCCTAATGCCTCTTATCATTTAGTTATTCCTAACTACACAAGTGTAGCCTCACTTGCGATCTCGGAATGCATCACAAAACAAGTTCTAGAATCTAATATACTACCGGTTCACACTCTAAGCATTAAAGATGAATGCTTTAATTCCTACTAATCTAAGGGCGATCCTCACATTTGGGTGGAATTTGGGTGGTAAAGGGTTTTGTGCTAGTCATATAACTTCCTATCCATGAGACGCTTTTGTTAAGACTAATGGCCCACTCCTATATGTCATGAAAATTTTAAATTTGGTGCCAAAATTACCCTAACCGACATTTCTCATGGTTTATTACACAAATACAATTGACAAAGCAAATAATCAAGGATAAGCATAGTTTCAAAGTTCCGCTTATTTTCCTCCCTACATTTAAACCGAACATTGTCCCCAATGTTCCCGAAAGTATCAAAGTTATGATAAAAGAAGGTAATTAAAACGAAAGAAACTAATACTCCCCGATTAGCTCGGTAGGATCCGTGTAAAGTGGTGGTTAAATTCTTTTCAAGAAGAATTATCGTGAAAAGCTCCTTCCAATCTTATGTAACTTCTTCTTGACAAACTAAACCCGCACACTTGAAGAAAACAAACGAAACCTTCGTAAAATCGCGGTAATAATATATATAAGACTCGATTTAAACTAGGATATAATGCTTGTGGAATGGATGTTTACATTTCTAAGAAAATTAAGACCTAGAAAATTCCAAAAATTTATAAGTAGCTCGTAAAACGAGAAAAAGTAATCGATGTTTTACTCCTTCCCACGCCGTCAGTTGCAATCTATCCCGACAAAAAGCGGTCTCGCGATTTTCGGAAAAATTCGGAAAATTTACATCTTTAGAATCGGAAAATTTTTCAAAACATCCATTATGACTCGATACAAGCATTTGACTCGAACAAACAAACATAAATATCTTTTAGTTAATTGTTATTCTCATGTTTACGTTTCTTTTGAAAACGTGTGTAATCCTCCTACACTTATCCCTTATGTAAAATACCTTTATATGTAATTAAGACGAGGTTAAAAACAAAATAAAGCATTTTTACAAATTTAAACATGAGGATAAACAATTAATAAAAGATATATGACACTAACAAGCAAACAATTAAGCATGGGTTGCCTCCCACGAAGCGCTTTTCTTTATTTAAGAGTCTTGTAGCTAGACTCATAGTCGTGCTCCTACGTTTTCTCACCACCGCCCTCTTGATGGCCTCTAATGGGGGATTCCATGTTGTAGAAGTGCCCTAAAATGCGCTTCTCTAAGAGTTCATCCTCTCCCCATTCGGTCCTGTATTCTGGTCCTAGGCTCAAACAATCCTTGTAGAATCCGAAAATCTTAGCCATAACATAATCAACACCTTTCTCCCTATCCTCATCATTCCTATAATAGACCGATAGTTTAAGTTCCTTTTCATCATTAGAGAGTGATGAAAACTTCTCAATCTTAAACGGCATTTGGTAAGCTATGTCATCGGTCTTATTCTTGAATCGCACTACTCCTAATGAGGGGTCATAGGTCAGTCCGGTGCTTTCTATGAAAGGTTTTCCTAGAATAACATGGGACAAGCTAGGGTCTATGGCCATGCTAATATCATCCACAATTATGAAATCCGTAGGAAACGTGAAACTACCTACATGAACGGGCAATCCCTTAACTCTACCAAGAAAATTGCAACTAACATTAGGATCATTGGGGTCTTGCCTAGTTGGAATAGGCTTCTTCAATATCCGATTGTAGTAGGTGCTAGTCATTATGTTGATTGGGGACTTGCGATCAATGTACGCTTTTGCCACAAAAAGGTGTCCTATGACACATGGTATGTTAAGATTCCAAGGGTTCCCAAACTTAATTCGAGGACTTTTCCTAACATACATGTGACGGAGGTCACGCACTAAGTGAGGGTGGCGAGATAGTTCTTCTTCCGTAGGAAATTTGTTGAAATAGTCAATGTCTACTTCATCTACTTCCTCGGGTATTTCCTCATCCACTAGTGTATAGTCCTCTTCGTCATTTGTTTCATCAGGTTCAACTAAGGCGATGGTATTGACGAATTGGACATACTTTAGCTTGCTTGGATCCTTAATCTCTATGCCTGAAGGCTCGGGAGTTGAGATAGCACTAACCTTCTTATCACTATTAGCTATGGCTTTCAAAAGGTTGTCTATTTTCCTATCCATCTCGGCTTGTTGATTATTAAAGCGGTCCGAGAGCTTAGCTATTTGGGTTTCTTGGGATGCAACTAGGTTTTGCAACATCCTTCGATGTTTTGTTGGTTAGGACCGTTAGGTGGGGCCATGAGAAATCATTAGAAGTGAATTCTTTGGTTTGTCCCCAATAAAAGTCGGGCTTGTTTTTCCATGCTTCACGGGTTTCATTGAAATTCCTAGGTCCGGTGTTGTAGGAATCTTCCTCCCGCTCCATTAATACGCGAGGATGCGTAGTCAACGGAAGCGTGTTCGGGGATCGGTGCTAGTGCTTGCGTGTTATGAGGATCATAAACGGCTCGCACGAGGAAGAAAGCTTTGTTCACATGGTGTGAAGACTTAGGATTTTCGTAGGAACTCATGAGGAATTTAACTTGATCTTCAAGTTCGATCATCCCACGGTCGGGAGGAGGCAAGGAGATTGCCTTGACGGTTTTAGGCAGCTCACGGGGTCATCCCAACTTTCGTTGTCATAGAGGCAAGGTCCTCTATTATTTCCCATGATTCTTCCGCGGTGAGATCACTAAGTTTTCCACCGCCGCTTGGTCAATGGATCGCTTAGTGGGAAAGTTGACATGATCATAAAAGATTTGGACTTGGAGCCAAAGATCAATGCCGTGATGAGGGACTTTATGAAGTAAGTCCTTGAATCGGGTCCATGCTTCAGAGAGATTCACCTTGACGTTGTTGGAACATCAAGATGTCATTCCTAAGCTTAGTGGTTCTCCCGTGGGAAAAATTGAGCAAGGAAGCGAAGTAAGATCATCCCAACTTGAGATGGAGCCGGGGAAGTCGCTCAAGCCAATTACTAGCTTGGTCCCGTAGAGAATTGGAAGAGACGCAGCGCGTGGTCTCCCGAGTAGTAGCATCAAGGTCGATGGAATCGACGATTTTGAGGAAATCCCTCGGATGTCGATTTGGATCTTCTAACGAAGTCCATGGAATGCACATCCGCTTTGCACCAACCGGATGGTGTCGGATCGCAGGCCGTAGTTTGGGCTTGGTCGGGAAGCTCAATGGTGTTCCTATAGCCTAGGTGGCTTGGTCTTGAGTATTCACCAAGAGTACGGGCTCTTGGCGGGTCATTTGGTGGTATGTTGATGAATGGTAGTGGGTTATCACCTTCCATGATGAAAAGTGATGGAATTACGAACAAAGGTCACGAAGAAGGGGATAGACTAAGAGAAATCTAAAAATGAGAAAAAAGTTTACTTGATAGGAATCAAGCAAAGAAACCTAAACGAGGTGGACTACTAACTAGCTATTCTATTCCCAGCCGGCGCCAAAAACTTGATAACGCTTACACGCCGTTCGGGGTCAAAGGAACTTCCTTTTCTTGAGCAAGTTTTATAACACCCTAGGCAAAGGAACCTAATCGTTGTAGTGTAGTAATTAGGGTAAGCCACGGTATTGATATCGTTCTCTGGGGAATAGGAATGCTAGTAGGGAGTTACTACGCTAAGGTTAAGGTTGAGGAAGATTATTTTTATCTTTTATATTTTATGAAAATGGAAAGGTACGAATCTCGGGTATTGGATTTGGGGGTTGGTATTTCTACCGATTACTCTACTATTATCTAATTATCTAAACTAAGGTTGTGGGAGTCTATGTCTAATTAATGTGTGCTCGTATGATAGTTTAAAGATGTGTTTACTTAGTTTGTATTACTCCTTAATTCTCTCCTATTGATGGTTGAGTGTCACGTCTTATTCCTAGTTGCGTTGTGTTTCTAAAGTTGTAGGGTATGCGTTTCTCCCCAACTCTTTGAACTTACCAAAGGGTCTTGTCTACAAACCCACTAGAGATTATAAACTCTTACTCTAAGGCACTCTTTGGATGTTTTAGCCTACAATCACTCGTGTAATCATACTCTAAGGTTCACAAAGATGAATCAAGCATTAAGTACACAACGAATGACCTATCGCATTACTAGATCATTAATCAACTAAGATAAGAAACAACCAATCAATATTCAATAATTAAGTTTCATACTTCCTAAGCAAACACACAAATAAATTAGCGGACATGGAGAACATGCAAGCATACACACAAATAATCAAAGACATAATTGAATTAATGAAGTAAAGACTTATCTTGATGTAAGATAGGGTTAAAACCCTAAAATATCGTACAAGACACCTTAGGTTCGGTTTTAGGTTTTACTCCAAAGACTCTCCACACAAAAGACCGAAAAATTCGGATTCTATATATAAGATTACAATTGCGACGGCGTCACCTTATGTTTAGTGACGCCGTGTCGCCGCCATTGGGTTTCGTCTTGGCCACGTTAACCTTGCGACGGCGTCACCTTATGTCCGTGACGCCGTCCTCTTCACTCGGCGCCGTCGGATCGCATCTAGGCCGTCGAGTAGCGACGGCCTACTCTTTCACAGCCGGACGCCGCCTCTTGAAAACATGAGTTTTGAGTTCGACCGTCATTAACTTTCTGGACGGCGTCGCAAATATCTCACCGACGCCGCCGCCTTCTACATTCAAAGAACTGTGAGTGTCTCGATTTTGACTTTGGCCATTTTCTTCATATATTCGCCTTTCGTCCAAATAAGTGCCATTCCAAAGATTTTGCCTTCACGAGACCTAAAAGTGAAAAGGAACGATATTAAGCAATAACGGATACAAAAGTGATCAAATAAGGACTTAAACGACCCTCAAAATGGTACCTTTTAAAACCTTATCACGAACTCTTGCTTGCAAGGACAATTTATCTACTCAAAGGTTCCAATGTTTCTATGGGTCAAGCTATTGCCATCAAAATAGATCTCTAATTCACACATCTCATGGAAAGACTCCATACGAACTTGTCCACAATCAAGACCCGATCTATCATACCTTCGTGTGTTCGGTGCTTTATTTATCCAACTAATGATGGTAAATTTAGGAAAACCGAGCAAAGCGCGACATTGGAGTATTTGTAGGCTATGCAACAAACAAGAAGGGTTACCGAATCTACAACAAGAGAACCCAAGATATCATGGAAACAATTCACGTTACGTTCGATGAGTGACCGGTCAAATGGCTCTGGACAATCCAGCTCAGGCCCGCACTTCAAAACAGTCCCATTGGTTCATCCTTGTACCAAATTCTCTCCAAGAATTCCATATGTACCTCCATCGAAGATGATTTGAAGAAATTGTTTGATCCGATGTTTGATGAACTCTATGAGCCAAGTGCTAATGAATCGTCAATTCCCACAACAGAGGTCGCTCATATCCACGAGAATGAAGTCAATCCTTCGGTCTCAATATCATTAAGTCAAGAAGCACTGCTGGCGATAACTCGATCTCATCAACAAATCATCAATCTTGAATGTACATCATGGAACTGCTTCGCATCAATGATGAAGTTAATCCCTTTGCTACTCCTCGAAGATGCTCCATTTGAAAACATATTTGCTCCTGAATCATCATCGTAACCATCTTCTTGAGAGACATCGACTCTGCTACCTCGGTCCCTCAACAAGCGCCACATGAACACCTTAGAAAATGGACTCACGATCATCCATTAGACAACATCATTGGAAATCCTCTCGTCCAAGATCAACACGGAAACAACTTGCAACCGATGCCTTATGGTGCTTCTTCAACTCCGTACTCTAAGATCGAACCAAAAGATGTTAAACCGCCATGAATGAAGACAGTGGTTCAATGCCATGCAAGAAGAAATTCATGAGTTTGATCGACTTGATGTATGGGAATTAGTACCGCCCAGATTGTGCTATGATCATTGCTCTAAAATGGATCTTCAAAGTGAAACTTGATGAGCATGGTGATGTCTTAAAGAACAAGGCTCGATTGGTTGCTAAAGGATACCGTCAAGAGGAGGTATTGACTTTGAAGAATCATTTGCTCCTGTTGCTCGTATCGAGGCAATCGAATCTTTTGGCTAATCTTGCCAGTAAGAACATGGTAGTCTATCGATGGATGTAAAGACGGCATTTACGAACGGAGATCTTAAAGAAGTCGTCTCACGCCACCAACCCGGCTTTGTGAATCCAGAGCATCCTACTCACGCTCTCGCTTGAAGAAGGCTCATACGGTTTAAAGCAAGCTCTAAGGGCATGGTATGATACGCTATCAAAGTTTCTTCTATCTACCGGTTCAACAAAGGAGCGATTGATCCTACATTGTTCACCGTAAAGTCGCAAACATTTAATTCACGTTCAAATTTATGTTGATGATATCATCTTTGCCTCGACCGACCCAATGAGTGTGACCATTTTCAAATGAAATGGGTTCTAAATTTCAAATGTCAATGATGGGACAAATGTCATTTTCTTGGGATTACAAATTTCACAAAGTCCCGGAGGCATTTTCATAAATCAATCTAAATATGCAAATGAGATTTTAAAGAAATTTGGATTCGATTCTAGTGACCCCTGACACTCCCATGATTGAACGTACTAAACTAGATGAGGACCACTCGGGGATCATGGTAGACCAAACGAAATATCGTAGTATGATTGGATCCCGATGTACCTCACACTAGTAGACCGTACATCTTGTTCATTGTTTGCATGTGTGCTAGATACCGTGCTAAGCCTACTAAAAGCACCTTGAAGCGGTTAAACGGGTCTTTCGGTATCTCCAAGGAACCATCAATATGGGACTTTGGTACCAAGGACACCGGTATGTCACTAACGACCTATGCAGATCTTGATCATGCAGGATGTCAAGATACTCGTCAAGTACGCCCGGAGGTGCTCGGTTTTGGGTGATAAGCTTGTGAGTGGTCTTCAAAGAAGCAAATGAGTACTTCTATTTCGCTAGAGAGGCGGAATACATAGCCATGTCATCTTGTTGTGCTCAAATCCTATGGATGAGATCCCAACTATCGACTATGGCTTTGAATTCAACAAAATCCTCTGTCTTCGTGATAATAAAAGTGCTATTGCTCTCTCATGCAACAACGTACAACACTCAAGAGCAAAGCACATCGACATTCGACATCATTTCATCGGGAGCAAGTTGAAAATGGTGTGGTGGAACTTTACTTTGTGAGGACCGAATACCGCTTAGCGACATCTTCACCAAAGCTCTTCCTAGAGAACGTTTGAGTTTATTCTTCCACGACCGGGTCTTAAGAGCCTACAACCGAAACACTCAAACGTCTTCAAGAGGAAGAAGAGGAGTAAAGGTTTCTTCATCTATCCTTTGTAAATATTTTTTCAAAAACAAAATAGAAAATATAAAACTAAAATCCATAAAATTTGAAAAATTGAAAACCTTCAAAAATCAAATAGAAAATATATAAAATATTTCAAAATCCATAAAATATATATAAAATATTATAAAATATATATATAAAAATATTGTCATTTTGTCATGTTTTTCTCGATTCGATTATATCTACGGTCTTTGTGTTGTCATTCAAAGAATGACACGGACTTTAGATGTTGTTCGAATTTTATTAAAAAAAAAAAAAAAAAAAAAAAAATCAAAAATATTTTTGGGAGAAAGAGAAACAATGGTTTATTGTCATTTCAGCAAGAACCCGCTTTTCAAAGATAGAACGAGCCATACTTTATCTTGGTTTTCAAATTTCTTGCTCTGATTCTTTAAACTAATCCTTACTATCTAATGAAAACTAGTTGTTTTGAAAAATAACTCGGACTCTATTTTTGATAATCATCTGGACTTAAAAGTTTGTCAAAATATCTATCTCTCAATCAACAACTTATGTCATTGATTGAGGGGAGAATGATTTCAATTAAATCAAAAAGTTATTTGTCATACAATTGTTTTCAAAAGATAATCATGCATGTTTATTCAATGGAGTTTAAAGTCTTAAAATCCGATCCTTATCAGATAAAACGCTTTCATAATCAAGTCACAATTCTCCTTAAAGCTTTCAAAATCAATTTAAATCTCTGAGATCACAAATCTCAAATGATTTGATAATTGTGATCGGGGAGAATTTGTGATTTAAATTGGATTAAACGATAATTCGGTAAATGGTTTTATAAGGATGTACAAGCTCTCCTTCCGACATGTGCCAAACGATTTCAAATTTTCCATGCACATGTTGAGGGGAGCATCTATCTTAAACCACAAAGATCCGAAACGTGATCAATTTATATCAATGTTTTCCTCTTGTATGTGCAAAACTCTTTCAAACCTCAAGGCACATATTGAGGGGAGCAAACTTATGAAAACCTCATCCTTCCCAATATGCTTTATCTACTTGATTTGATCGGGAAGTGATGTTGATATCTTTTAGAAAATGGTAATCAAAGAAGTTAATTCTTTCTCTTGCCTCCGTGTGCAAAACGATTTCAAACACTTGATGCACATGTTGAGGGGAGCTCTTGTTCTAAAAATATCAAAACAATTCGGTACAAAATGCTTTGATAATATATCACAAGTATCCGGATTGATTTTCAAATGGTTTTCAATTGGTTCCAATGGCGGATGAACAATACCAAATAGACCGACCAACTTTACTTTATGTATGGTGATATAAGGATGATAAGGTTAGGTATTTGTTCCCATGATCCGCCGAACCGGAGGGATCTACCCAGGACAATCCACTAGATAGTGTAGAAGTCCTTAGGTATATTGAAAAAGGAGAAAATTGAGATATGGGAAGAGTGCGGACTAAGACCGAGCTAGTCTCGGAATAAACCCAACAAGGTTCTAGCTATGATGTCTCGGTAAGCATCAAGGGTTGAAGAATGAAAATAATTGAATGAGAAAAGGGTGAAAACAAATAGCCCTCCAATTATTCAACCTTAGGGCGATATCGGGTTCAATTCATTTGCTACTGGTGGTTACCAAGGTAACATCGGTATTGAAGACAAGACGTCATGGACCCGGTGACGCCTTGCACTTGAACTTCCCAAACCACTCAAGTTCCTCTTAAAAGGACTTGTTTCATTCTCACGGGAACCAACATTATCTATCGACTTTCTCTTAGAGATTGTTGATATTGAAGAAGGAGACCCTCTCCTAGTCTCCGATACAGGATCCAAATATGCACAAATTGAGTCTAGAGCCACGAGATCATCAATAAATCTCATTAGGACACTTTCAATGAAGACTCTTTGTTTCACACAATGTGGAAAGAGATTATATCTTGAGTCCCACGCATTATCCTTGTGGTATTGCGGAACATCCGAGTGATATGCAAACATATTCACAATGAAGATGGAAAGCCTTCGGAGCCAACATCAAACAAGCTCTGGTAGGTGGCATGTGAGATCTATTCAATAGATCAACCATGTGACAACCGAATGAAACAATGGGCGATTCAATCTTTTGAATCAATCTCGGTTCGAGTTATGGATTGACGGATACCTTTGAAAACCGGTCATTGTGCTTAAAACTCTTTCTTTAGCACATCGACCGTGTACGAATATTTCAAATCAAAAGGTGTTTTATGATTGATAATTGATTTTCATTAAAACCTTCGTTGTATTGCAAAACAATTTCTATTGAGCAATACACGATTGTTTTTTCAAATCTCTTTTCATCAATCGGTGAATCTCTATTCGCTGGTTCACTCACTCCGTGTTGTCTTCTTTGAGACGTTCCGGTTTGAGAACGACTAGAGCAGATGTGCGAAACCTGTCAAGGAAATTCTTGAATTATACCGATCACAGCAAGATTTGTCTTGATCAACGAGGAACCGTGGGCCGTGTACCTCAATTCAACGAAGTGATCAAAGACACTTTCGTGCGATTTATTGCTAATTGTTGTATGCGGTACGCCCTACGTTTGCGGTGATCGTAATGAAGCGGTCAATCCATAGCCACATGCTCACTCAACACATTCATCTCAAAAGAAATCATGATTAGTGCATCAATGACTCGATATTTTCACTCCATGCTTCGCTACGCTTTGCCAATATCATGAATCAACAAAGCTTCCGCTACTCGATGAGAATATTTCATGATCCGAATGTGAGCATGTCGGTCCGAAAGTCACAACATCACATAATACCAACACCACAATGGATGTCTCGAGATTTTGTTAGATGATGATCTCAATAGCGGCTCAAAATTATTATCACGTGGATCAAGAAAAGACCTCCACTTGGATTATCCAAACATGCAATATGAAGAATCAATGACTACGAGCTTTAGAGCAAAGTACAACATCAAGAATGCAAGAACAATCTTTAATGTAATATCTGTTTGTATTCAATGTATGTTTGAGGTAATTTTGAGGTGACCTCCTTGGGGGAGATTGTTAGGATTTAGTAAATCCATGTATTAAAGAGTCGGTCACCTCAAGTATATGTAATCGTTAGAAAGCTCGTAGTCGTAGATTATTATAAGTTAAGTAGTATTTAGTTTAAGTAACACCGTGGAGGACGGACGGTCTTTACCCACTGTATGCGATCCACAACCCGATAGGTGGCGATTTATGTAAAGACTATAAATACTCTCTACCTTCCAAGGTAGAGAATTGGAGCTCATAATAAGACTTTTCTTTCTCTCACTAAAGTTCCCTAAACCTCTAACTTTCTCTCTAGAACTCTTTATACGCCTATTTGATCTTATGGTTTAGTGTGTTTATGAAATCCAATATGTTACATTCATATCATATTAGTGATCTCTTTTATAACAAAGAAGATCAAGGCACATTCAAGCTTCAACGAGAAGTTGGAAGTCTTGTTTGTTTGTTGTTGTATGATCTTGTGCTGATTCATACATCATTGTTGTACCAAACCATCATGAACTTGTGAGTGTGAGTGGTTAGTATTTTAGTCCTCAAAATACATTATGTGTGGGAGTGGTTGTACCCTTGGAAAGAACTCGACATCTAGCTTAGTGTCGAAAATAGTGTGTGTTAAGTGTAAAGGTTTCTCCACGGTGAAAGGAGCTTGTTGACTAGTGAAGTTAAACTCTCGAGTGTGAGACTCGGGGAGTGGAGTAGGGCAAGGAAAAAGAGTCCTTGTAGACCGAACCACTATATACAACTTGTTGTGGTTTGATTGTTTCTTTCCTTATCTACTCTTTATATATTGTTTGATTACTATTCACTAACACATCTAAGATCAATATCAATTGATCTTTCAATAAGTTTCAAAACAAATTTTTTAATCGGTAAACTATTCAACCCCCTTCTAGTTTTCCACAATCAAGACCACTGAAGTGCATCTTGTTGATAGTTCTTCTCTCCCTCCATTAGTGTGTCAAGTTGAAGGCATTAGTGTATAGTGCCAAAGGTGTACATTCGATATGGGGCGTCGATGTATATTTGTGTAGTTTGGGTGAAAGGATATTGATATCCTTTGAAGTGTTGTAAAAAGGAGTTTGTCTCTTTTGGGTTGTAGTGTTTGGTAGTAGTTCCTCCTTTGTAATGGAACTCGGTGTCTAGCCTAGTACCAGATAAAGTGTAGGAGACGTTGTGATAGGTTTGGTTCTACCTCGTGGAAGAACTTGGTGTCTAGCCTTGTACTGGATAAAGTGCAGGTGACGTTGTGAAGGCTTCCCTGCCATATTAAGGAGCTTGTGTGTTTGTAGTGCTTAGAAACTCTCGAGTTAGGTACTCGGGGAGTGGAGTAGGCAAGGAAGGAGTCCTTATAGCCGAACCACTATAAATACTTGTGTTGTGATTTTGTGTTTCTTTACTCTTTATCTCTTTGCATTATTTATTTATATTTCTATCTATCAATATCCAATACACGATCTAAATGGATTAACATAAGTCGATCAAAATACTTTAAAACAAAGTTTTAATCGGCAAAACTATTCAACCCCCCTTCTTGTTTTCTACAAAATGGCTAGCTAGGAAAGGCATGGGAGACAAGTATGTGACTTGTCTTTGGGGCTTGCTTGATGTCGTGGGATAGGGTAACCAAGGGAGAAGATGTTTCTTGCTTTACTATATGAACCAAGGGTTGAAAGGGTTTACATAAGGTGTATAATGAACTAATCAAGACACAAAAGATAAACTAATTAGTATCTATGTATAGGAGAGGGGCGACAAAGTGAGTCAAAGGAAGAAAAGCATGCTTCAAAGATTAAAAAAATAAGGCCATGAATCAAGTTTTAGGAGTATTGGATTAAACTCATAATATGGTAAAGGGCATTTGTATTTCCTAGATTGTTTGAGTGTGTGTGTCGTGGGTCTATGGGGTAAAAAGAAGAAAATATTTTGAAATCTTTTATAGTGTATAATGTGTGTTGTGATGTATAAGTTTAGGTATAAAAAGTATGTATGTTGTGCATGCAGGTAAAATACAAAAATACAAGTTTACATAATCACTTAAATGTTTTAAAAGCGCAAATGCATAAATGATAAAATGTGCTTGAAATAATAATATCATGCTAGATATATGTAGACTTAGTCCGAAGCCATTGAGTATAAATGTGAATGAAGTATATGAAGTGGTCTAAATGGAGGCTTACTTGTTGTCATGTGTTTGGTTCAAGCATGGGCCGAAGCCCAAAGAAAAGAATGGGTGCATGTTTGGGCTATGTGTTGCAAGGTCCAAAGTGCTTTGTCACTTGTACGTGTGCATGAGAAGTTGTACGTAGAGTTTTGATTATACATAAATTTGTTACGTTAAAACGTTTAAATGGTACATTAAAAGGAAATAACGTAAAGTGGCATAATCGTATGGAAACGTTGTACTTGACATAAGCGTTAGTCGAATAAGTGTCGGCGCATGTGCGAGCTCATTTAACTGGTATGTGAGTTACGTCACATAGTTGGTTGATGAGTATCATTCATTGTTGCATCATTTAAATAAAAGAAAATTTTACACAAGAAAATGGTTAAATAACCTTTATAATCGAATACTCTGTGTTTAAATTTTATGACTTGGAAAATTACGGGTTGTTATAGTACCTACCCATTAAAGGAATCCCTTCCCTGGATTCAATTTGTGTTAATTGATTATGTGACAAGGAAAACGATTTGAAATTTAATAAGCCAGCTTTAAAACATAGCGTTGATAAATTTATTCAGCAACATTTGATGTTTCAACACATCTTAATATACATAAATTTTGGCTAGGTTTGACCGAGATATTTAACCCATCAAAGAAATAGCATTACAAGTTTTATGGTTTTTACTAAGGTCTTGTAAATGTCAACCTCTGAAATTTAAAACATAAAAAAATGTGGTCAGGCAGGTATGATTTATGGTTTTAGGATTTGTTTTGGAATTGTGTATCTCCTTCCCAGGGGGAATAGAAAAAGTTTTTGTTCGTAATATTTATTCGAGTATGTGTATATTCGAATTAAAAAATATCAATATTTCTAGAAACACAACTCTCTTTGTTTGAGATTGATCATTGGGTAAGATGATTGCGCCTCGGAGGGATTATAATTTAGTAAAACGGGTTTTTACACGTGATGTAAATAAGACAATTTTACAAAAGTCGACATTTTGAAATTTCTTAGCATAAGAAAGTTTGATAAGGTTTGACCAGAAAATTCTAATTCGTTAGAATAAGTATTTTCAGAAATACGTCACTACTAGTTGACATAAATGCAATTTAAAGAAATATCCTCCCGGAGATCAAAACGCAGAGGAAGAAGGTGTAGTCGGGTATGTATGACCCCATAGGTTTCTAAGGTTTAAAGGTAGAGTCTAGTTTCCAATGCTTGATAGTGTTCGATGGCTAAATATCGGGTGGTGTTTATAGATATGGTACTTAATTCACTTGGGCAGTATTGGGATGTATCATGACTTATATTATTGTGCTAGTGGTCTAAAATGAAAGAGTGAATTAGATATTATGTCGTAGGGTATTTTCCTCGGTTACGAAGGCAAGTTGTGTATCAATGGTCGTTCGGTATGTTGAGACTTCTTGGCATCTCAGTGTGGGAGTGAGGTCAATCAAAACGGATTTTTAAGGCTGAACAATCTAGAACTCCTACAGGACACAACATCGTAAGGGTGGTTGTACAGTGATAGTCCAATCCAAGGTATCCATTACTTACAAGGAAAATCTCATTATACGGTGTGGAGGGGGTGAATTTGTACATTAACAGAATAGTGTCAAGTCATGGTATTTTGTTATCCATGGTTTTAGACAGAGGTACTTGATTCACTTTTAAGGTTTAGTTTAGAAGTAACGGTGTTTCGATAGATCTTATGTCTCAGAAAGCTAGTATTCCTAAGGAATTAGTGGAGGATTAGGAAATTGTCCCAAAGGTAGTGGTTCGGGTTACAATTTAACTTTTGGTATGATTCTAGATCAATAAACGTTTAGCGGGGGTTTCCCTTTGTAGATGTTGTGGTGTGTCGTTCCTAGAACGGCTAGGGATGTAACATGGTTCATCGATTGAGTACGAGTTTTAGGATAGAGGTAACACTGGTACAACAGTGGATGATGAGGCATCCTCGATCTCAACGCTTGAGAGAATGATGATGGGGCGGGATGGTGAACACATGGTGTTGTAACAACCCAGTAATAGTAATTATAAGTCATTAATATATGTTTAGTAATGTTTAAATAGTTATGTATCATCTGATAAGTAAATCTCTATACATAGTGTTGGTAAGATGTAGGCACGGAGAGTGTAAAGTAGTAAAGTGTAAAATGGTTAGTTTTGAGAGCGTAGTATTGCAATGTGAAAAGTGTTCCATTTAGGAGAAAAGGTATTGCAATGAGAAAGTATTGTGATGCCAGTGTGTTGTGTGTAAATGGATTTTAGGATATGCAATGCTTATGTACACACACACAAAAAAATTTATGTTTATCGAAGGTCAAGTAGAAAGTCAATCCGAACATAACTCTATTATAACTACTCCCAGTATCGCAAAATTCACCTCTGAGTCGAACATAGATGATCATGCCATGTCCCACTGTCCCTGGTTGAATATAGGTGATCAGTCTATATTCCTCTGAGGTTCAATGAATTTTGAAATACTCAGCTCAGTTGCGCTATTACTTTGTTCCTTACTTTTAAAATGGTTTTGAAATACTAAGACAAGTATCCAAACTTGGAGTCAAATAGTAATATTATGTGGGGAAAGGTAAGCTATGATAGTTACGATATGTGTGTATAAGTATACGGAAAATACTTATGAATAATAGTATAAGGCGAGTATGAATAAATCATCAAATAGTAAGTATAACGTATAGTTATGTTTAGTGTATCAGTCAAATAAGTGGCAAGCAAGGTTGGCAGACAGGTGGCGGTCATAGGGTTGTGTTTTTGTAAAAGTAGTTATAGTCTAGGTTTTTAAAAATACCCACTTCTCTTAGGCTCTGATGTCAATCTGTAACACCCCCAAAATCGGATAGAAGCGGAAGCATACAAGTCACTAGGGTGCTAGGTATTGGATCACAACACAAAGTATAGAAAAACTGTTTTACATTAAGAAACTTCATAAATAAGTTATAAATTTTATATCATTCAAAGATAATGTGGAATACATGCCCATAATAACAAAGCGGTCCCAAATATATATATCAATCAGATTTGTCTATGACCAAGCCAATGCCAAGCGCCTCTAGAAATAAGTTATACACCAGTAAAGATCAAACACCTGAGGTAAAACATGCTAAAAAGTCAACACAAAAGTTGAGTGAATTCATACGTTTAGTAGTCAAGCAGTTGATCACAAGATTTCAAGTTTAAGAGACAGTGGGCTACGTTGTTATATCCCCATAATCGAAGTAGTTATTATTCCACTAAGCTCATGACACCAAGACGTTAACTATTGTAAAAATGATATAAGTAACAAGCCCCTAAGTAGGTAGTTGCTAGATACATAAAGTAATTCAAATATAGTGCGCCTAGCTATTCTATCTGAATAACATAGACGAGATTTGTCAATCCTAATAGATCTATCCACAATATTCGTGTTCACTCGCAGTGATTAATGGTTCATGATGTGAGGGACTTTTAGCAAGGTACTTAGGCAATAACACATTTGGGTAAACATAAAATTTTCAAGCAATTGTGATCATAAAAAGTAGTAGCATGTATCTCCCCAAAGGAGTTTATAAAACAGTTAAACGAGTAAAAGTGGGACTATAAACTCACCTTAAAAAGAAGTTGTCTAAAACGATAAGTCAAGTAGTAGCATTGTGTGGCACCGACACGCGACCTAAATTAGTATCGCAAGTCTTAGTTTACATGTTTGATTACGACTCAAAGTGTTCAAATATATTGAAGTGTTCTCATGTGGTTGTGTTTAATACCGCTTGTGTGGCAATTGCTTAAAGTTCAAAAACAAAATGTTTCCAAATGTTATGTTGAGCATAGGTTTCATAAGAAAAGAAACATATTTGTTAGTATTGGCTCTTGAAGTGCATAATCATTTATGTTTATATATGTATTTGTGATTATAGTAAATTAGTGGGAGACAAGTTAGGAAATGTTTATAATATATTTTTATAAATAGTGTTCTATTATCTAATTTTTGTAGTTTGGTCGAGTTTGTGAAAAAATAAACTAAGTATACGAATTTGACAAAAATGGGGCATGACCCGTCCGTAAATATTAATCTTCCCTTTATAAACCATTTGTCACAAAAATATCCCTATTGTTAATATCTAGTCATAATTTTAGTTTAACTAATTTAACCTTATTAGTAAAGTTTTCTAAATGAAATATTGATAAGTGTCTAATAGTCCAAGGGATAAAGGTGAAACATTGAAAAAAAAAATAGCCAAAAGGTCAGGTGAAGGGTTCGAACCCCTGACCTCACGCTTAACAGCCAACGCCCCAACCATCTGACCAGCCCATCTTGTTTTGTCCGTACAATAGCAACGTACTTTGAACTTTGTTCCATTTTAGTACGTGTACTTTTTTTTGTTCCACTTAATGTAACGTACTTTTGTGTTTTGTTCCATTTTAGTACGTCAAAGTACAGGCTACCGGTTAAGAAATGAGTTTTACCGGTTAAATGCCTACGTGGTTTTTTTTTTCACAAAATGGGTTTTACGTGTATTTTTTACCCGTTAACTCAAAAAACACACACACACACACGAAACATTTCCCTCTTTTCAATTATAAACCCTAACCCTAGATCTCATGTAAACAATCAATTAATTAATCACAATTGATCAATTAAAATGCGTTTAACAGTGAATTTCCATCATGATGCAAAGGTTGTATAGCATGCATAACATAGCATATAACCTAGTAGATGAGATTACACCATCGCTAGGAAAGAAATAGAGCATTTGAAAGATATCCATAGATTCCGCGCCTATCCCGTGGTGATAATCAATATGAGGTAAGGAAGGTGATGAGTCATTTGGTGTTAACATAGAGAAAGGGAGTGTACACAGAATGGTGGGATTTGAGTGGTGTTCCATGTGTTCATGTCAGTAAGAAGATTTGGTTTCAAACAGATCCGGTCTTAGGGTTTAGTGCTTGGTACTCTAAAAGGATGTGGGTAAATGCTTATAGCTATTACATTAGGCCGGTTGGTGGCTCATCTATGTGGCCTTGTACTTCGATGAGGCTCATTTGCCACCAATCCTTAGGAAGATGCCGTGAAGGCCTAGGAAACTAAGAATTAAACATGTCACATAAAGGGTCAATGAAATTCGCAGTGGTAGAATGATGACCGTCGAACTGCTGGGAAAAGGGCCATAACAAAAAAAGTTGCAAAAAAGAGAAACAATGAAAACCAACTAAGGAGAAGAGAAAACCAGGAAGAAAGAAGGCTAGTTCTAGCTTTGTGTTCCCAAATGATGCAAGACCAAGTTGTGCAGACCCAATGGATGCAGATCCAACTGATGCAGGACCAAGTGGTGTTGTACATGAGGTATTAATGACTTATACTTACCCTTTATGTAGATCCAACTGATGCATAATGACTTATACTTACCCCTTATGTATTTGCAGGGTGATGACATTCCCACCCAAGAAATGTATGAACAACATCAAGATCAAGAATGCTGGGTGATGACATTCCCACCCAACAAAGTACAAAGAATACTTATGCAAAGGTGGTTGATGATGCAATTGCAACTGGTTTGGTTGATGAGTTTCACCATGAGGAGAAGAGCAAAGTCGAGAGAATTGCAAAAAGGAAACCATTCCGGTTTGGGGTAGATGGTGCAGTTCAACTTCGATAAGGCATGGGATGTGGAGGATGTTTTGAGAGAACCTTAGAAGTTAAGATGTGTTGGTCTTTAAAAACAATTTTTAGGGTCTTGTAATTTAGAAGACTTAAAAACAATATCTAGCATGTGTTTTTCTTAGCTGTATGTGCACTAGAATCTATAACTTTTTCTTGGATAGTGGACTTTATGTCCACAAATTTTCAATTGAAGTAATGAATCCAAGATGGATGTTTATTGTGTCTCTTGTTTGTCCCAACAGCTATGTGGTCCATGTGCAGGAAAATAGTGCACCAAAATACCAATAATGTATGTGCCTTTATGGTGTCTGTGTGGTCCATGTGCAGTAAAAGAAGAAATAACACACCATGTGCAGTCAACATTACAAAAACTTTTCATTAACACCATGAGTCCTCTACCACAGACTTATTAACAATGTTTTCTAAGAACAATTTCTTTGAGCAATATGGAACAATAGCAAGAGCTGTCTTTTTCTTTGTTGCATCCACATCAAGAATAATCGTCTAATTGACTTTGGTGACATTTGATCAACGCCTAATGTTGTCTTACCATTTTCAACATAAACCTCTATCATCTTATGGTCATCAACAAGATCTTTCAATATTTTTAAATTAGCACTCTCACTTAAGCTATACAAACCATCATCTAAATTACTACCGGGCTTAACAAAGTAATAGTAATTTTTGAACCAAGCTCATAACCCAATTCATACATAAGCACATCCAACTCTTTCAATCGAAACACTATCAACATCAACCAAATCAACTAAACTTTCCATACCTCCAACGATATTCTACTGTGCCAAGACTTAAAGACACCATTGTGATGAACCCTCATACTAAACATTTTAGATCTACCACCGAAAACATGTCAATATATGTTTGAAGCATTCTATAAACTTAATTGGGAAACAATAAATACCACAATTACAAATTCCAATGATCAGTAATCAACAAAAAAAAAACAATACCGTATTTCTTCTTAGCGGAGTCGATAGGACGGTATCATCAACTGGATAACTCGACCGCCTTCTTACTTTCCATAGGGTAAACTCCATGTTTCGGTTTTATGATCGATAAAAGGGTTTTGTGACATGCAATTAGGGTTTGTGAATTCTAATAATTCTTGTAACGAAAGTTCTTGGACGATTGATAATACTGTACTATGTGTTTATTAGGCGGGAAGAGGTTACATTACACGTGGCAATAATTAAGAAATTTTTAATTGAAATATGGAAATGTCAAATTGCCCTTGGACTAAAGATAAATGTAACGCCTGAGATGTCCTCGACTAACCAAGAAATGGTCAAAGGGACTTGTAGCGAGTGAAAACCTTGAAATAGGGACCCCGACGATGAATATGCCGATTTCGCCCCATCGCGATCCTCCGATACAAGTTTAGGGACTAACGGTGTATTTTAGTCTTAAAATTAAATTTTAAAAAAAAAATTTTTATTAAAAAATTTAATCGTAATAAAATTAAAAAAAAAATTGAATAATAAAACTAAAAAGAAAAAACTTTTTTTTTAAAGAGTAAATTACATAAATCGTCCATGTGGTTTGTATAACGATCGTTAGCCCTCACATTAGAGAGATTTGCAAGGGAGGTCCTTTTTGGGACCGGCCGATCAGGGACAAGATCCGTAAGATTTGTAAACCACGAGGACGAAACGCGCTAAAAAAGTATAGGGACAAGATCCGTAACTTTGACCAAACCACAAGGACGATTTATGTAATTAACTCTAATTTTATTTTTATAATGGTACGGGTATTTGATTAGTTGTGTTTATTTTGTAGGGTTCAAAGTGTAAAACATTTGATTGAGTGGATCCTGATCTACCAAATGACTACTAGGAATCGTCTCAGTGGATGATTAATTGTTTTTGACGTTTGTAGAATCACTGGTTCTAGACATTCGCAATGGGTAGGTGGTGGATCACGACACAATCGATTAGATGATGAGGAAGACATTTTAAGACTCGGGGAAGATTGGTTAGGGTTAATTAGATGGTTAGGTTTAGGGTTTTTGTTTATTCTTGTGTGAAATATTTGGGGAAGAAGGTATAAATGAGTATAAAAAACGTATATTGTTAGTGGAATGCCTTCGTGGCATGTCCACGTAGGATACAAAGGTTTGTATCCGGTAAAAGAAAGTACCACGTACCAAGGTAGCACAAAACACAAAAGTACGTTACATTAAGTGGAACAAAAAAAAGTACACGTACTAAAATGGAACAAAGTTGAAAGTACGTTGCTATTGTACGGACAAAACGCTTGTTTTTTTGCTACCCAAACATTCTGGTTATATGATATTCAATTGTGTGTTATATCTTTGCATGTAACAAAGACAGTATGTGCATGCATGAATATGTGTTTCTATGTTTCAGTTTCAATTCAGTTTGTACGTCAAGATTCAAACGAGTTTTCTCGAGCTTATGAATAAGCACATGTTAACTCAAGAAGGACCAAAACAAGCTCACATAAGTCTTCCGACTCAAAATCCACATGAAAACCCACTCATTTTAAAATATTTACACAGATTTAGCGTAAGTTTTAATAAGCTTGTCGAAGTCACAAATAGGTATTTAATCCATAATGGCTTATACGTAGACTATGGCTTCGTGGGTTGGGCCTTATGGCCCGTTATGTGTTCGAACAGGTTTATGGTTTTAGCCCGAAGAGTAAATAAGCACATAAGCTAGTGAAAAAGTAAGTCAACTGTGAAAGATAAGTTATATAAGCTACGAGAAAGCAACATTAGTCGAATAAGCACCTTGTCCTAAGAGCCAAAACTGTGTGTTTATGTTTCTTTCACGTTTTCATTATGTCGTTTGGTGACCAAACTTTCTAAAACAAAGTCGCAAAGTGTTTGTGTATATCGTGCATCAACCAAATGAGCTCAAGTTTATTTGTTGATGTTTACAATTTTAACAAACATGTTATTTCCACACAAGTCTTCAAACAACAACAAACCCACTTTAGATATGTAGATGTGAATATATATATATAGGTCAACAGTAGTTAGTCTTCATAACACATATGCTTTGGTTTTAAGGTTTCCCATGTAGCAACACATCATAGACTCAATATGTAACTTAGTTAAGAATAACATATTTTAAGGTCTCACGACAACCTTACAGTGAGGAGACAAAGAAGAGAGTGTCGAATGAGAGTGAAACCAAGACGATGTTTGTAACCCAAGCTTGCTAACCCAAGAGTTCCTAGTTTACTAATCAATCCAACCCTTTTTCCTTCCTTCCTTTGATTGCCTACTGCCGAATCAACAAGAGAAAGAGAGAGAGATATTTGGTGTTTTGTTTTTGGTGGTGAAAATGAGCTAAGAGTTGGGGTGTTTAAGTAGGGATTAAGCCCTGCAATTTAAGGGTTGACATTGGGTTCTAGGGTGTCCCTTTGTTTCAGTCGAACCAAAAGAGTTAATAGAAGATTTTTGTGTTTTTATGATGAGATGAAATAAGATCTAGGAACGCCTCCTTTTATTGAAAAATGAGGAATGGTGTTTAATAAACTAAAATGGCTAGCTAGGAAAGGCATGGGAGACAAGTATGTGACTTGTCTTTAGGGCTTGCTTGATGTCGTGGGATAGGGGAACCAAGGAGAAGATGTTTCTTACTTTAGTATATGAACAAAGGGTTGAAAGGGTTTACATAAGGCTAGTCCCGCCGTGACTGGGACAACCCATCGGTCATCCAACATACGCCGCCTTTCTCTCCAACGATCCGAGACAACCCGGATGCCCCAATGACGACCCAAGGTTTTTTTTTTTTTTTTTTTTTTTTTTTAATTCAAACATTTTTAACATTAAATTTAAATTTCATTCAAATTAAAAAAAAAAAAAAAAAAAAACAACAACAACAACAACATTACAATACGAAATTAAAATAAACACTACAATACTTAAACTAATAATCTAAATTGTAACGTATTTTGATTGTTTGCCTTAACTTTCTCCAATTCTTCTAGTTGGCGGCCGGTCAATTTTGGGTCGATTGGGTGTTGTAGAAGATGATGTCGGACTCTGTTTGATATCCTCATGAGCTCAAGTTTTTCTTTTTCATCTCGAGCTCTTTTTCCTCAATCGTAACCAAGTATCTTCTAAACCCTCCTTATTCTTACCTTTATCCCCTTTGACGGCTTCTTGGTCTTGAAGAAATTTTTGGCCAACGATTGCATAAATGAGTCTGATGGAACATCATCATCATTATGAGAGGAGGAGGATGCTTTCTTCCTTCCTTTGTCACGATCGGTTGGTCGTGATTCTCTAGTCCCTTCCTCGGAGTAATCATCAACGTCTTGGACATCGAAAGGATCACGAGCTTGGGTTGAACCGCAGTAGTGGAGAACCCTTTGTTTTCTTCCCGACTATTCGCTTCAAAGGCATCTCAACCTCCTTCCAAGCAAGATGACCCTTTAAAACCTCGTAACACTCCTCCAAAGTGAAATCATGACCGTCGTCATACGGTATTCTCTAAGAGCTTTTGTAGTGTCGTCGATATCATTCTCACCGCTTCCATGAGTATTCTTGATATTCTCCATGATAGCACAATAATTACCAACCTATTACGAATCCCGCTCTTCCATTTGGTAGTGATGGAGTCATAGGTTCGGTCTTTGCCGCTTTTTCTTAAAGTAGTCGATCACTAACTCCCAAAACTTGAAGCGGTTCGGCGTTTCCTCGCCGCGCTTTCCACACATAAACCTGCTTTACAAAGCACCACCTCTTCCTCCTTTGTCCATGGCTCACCGGCTTCGCTTTCCCTTGCTTGTTTTCGCTTCTTGCCTTTGTCCTTGGCCTCAAGCACGCCTTGATGGTCGCTTTGGTTTGATGGGGACATCTCTTCGCCGAAGCGGTTTTCTCATCATCGTAATCATCAACGGAATGGAACCATGGAACGAACCGTGGTGCGAACGTGACCGAACCTTGTCCCATCGAAGCATCTTGACTTGGTTAGTTTTGTGTCGGATACTCCGCATAAAATCTTCCAAATTCATGTCTAGATTAGTGCTTGAATCGGGAATAAGGTTGATACTGATTGAGAAGGATAAATGATGTCCATGTTTGGATGGTACGACGACCCACTAGGTTCTTCGCCGTAATCGTGGTAAGGGACGTTGCGGTGGGACAAAAGGACGGTTAACATAAACGGGTTTTGGTTTTGATTTGGTTGGGCTAGTTGTGATTGATAATCAAAACCTTGTGGACGAAAGCGAATAGGTCGGTTTTGTTGTGGTGATAAGTCGGTTAACTCAAGTTGTTTTCCCATGAGAAATTCAGATCCGGGCATTTTGGGGTAGTCGTGATCGTCGGGTTTTGATTGTGGGGTATTTTCTTTGACATTTTGAAGTTGGATAAGAATTAGATTGAAATGAATGTAGATGAGAAATGGTGGTGGTGAATTGTGTTTGAGGTGAAGTGGGTATTTATAGAGTGGTAAAATGGGTTTGAATTTTTTTTTTTTTTTTTTTAGTTTAATGACCAAACGGTCATTTTTTAAAATTTGTATTTAATCCAAACAGTCAAAATGGGATAGAAGCAATAAACACATCGGTTGAGAATTCACTCGATATGCCGAAATTTCTACACTCGACCGATGTGCCAACCTATCACCACATTCGAGCAAACTGATTTGAACATCGGTTGAGGGGGAAAAAATTCGGTGCCCAACCGATTTAAAAAGTACGAATGCGACCAGCCTAAGGTGTAATCAAGACACAAAAGATAAACTAATTAGTATCTATGTACAGGAGAGGGGCGGCAAAGTGAGTCAAAGGAAGAAAAGCATGCTTCAAAGATTAAAAAAAATAAGGCCATGAATCAAATTTTAGGAGTATTGTTTTAAATTCTTAATGTGGCAAAAGGGCACTTGTATTTCCTTGATTGTTTGAGTGTGTGTCGTGGGTCTATGGGGTAAAAAGAAGAAAATATTTTGAAATCTTTTAAAGTGTATAATGTGTGTTGTGATGTACTCGTCTCAAAATAATTGTCATCATTTGATTTAAAGTCTTAATTTCAATTTTGATTATTAATATTTTTATGCGTGTTATATAATACTTGATGAAAATTACACCAATGAAAAACATTATATAGTCAATCCATTCATATATTTTCAGATCAATTATTATATAACACAAACAAAAATATTTAAGATCAAAGTTGAGAACCAAGACTTTAAAAAGTCAAATGAGGACAATTAATTTGAATTATGAGATAAGTTTAGGTATAAAAGGTATGTATGTTGTGTATGTATGTAAAATACAAAATGCAAGTTTACGTAACCACGTAAATGTTTTAAAAGCGCAAACGCATAAATGATAAAATGTGCTTGAAATAATAATATCATGCTAGATATATGTAGATTTAGTCTGAAGCCGTTGAGCATAAATGTTAATGAAGTATATGAAGTGGTCTAAATGGAGGCTTACTTGTTGTCGTGTGTTCGGTTCAAGCATGGGCTGAAGCCCAAAGAAAAGAATGTGTGCCTATTTGGGCTATGTGTGGCAAGGCCCAAAGTGCTTTGTCACTTGTACGTTTGCATGAGAAGTTGTACGTAGAGTTTTGATTATACATAAATTTGTTACGTTAAAACGTTTAAATGGTACATTAAAAGGAAATAACGTAAAGTGGCATAATCATATGGAAATGTTGTACTGACATAAACATTAGTTGAATAAGTGTCGGCACGCGTGCAAGCTCGTTTAACTGGTATGTGAGTTACGTCACATAGTTGGTTGATGAGTATCATTCGTTGTTGCATCATTTAAGTAAAAGAAAATTTTCCACGAGAAAATGGTTAAATAACCTTTATAATAGAAGGGCTGTTATAAATACGTTTCAATGACTATGCTTATCCAATTTTTTCCATAATTCTGCCAAAAATCCCATAATAGTTCGATTTGATATGTTATCCGACAAGTCCCTTTAAAAGTCATCAAAAATATGTTTACTAGTTATTGGGCCTTATGGACTATTAATAGTCCAATACCTTTTTAGTCTACTACAAGTCCACTAACTAGTCCAATACGAAGTCCAACATTTAGCCCGAAGTTTTAGCCTATTTACTTAGTTTGTTTTCAAGCCCGTTAACATAGTTAGTTTTAGTCCAATACACTTCAAAAGAAATGTAAACCAAAACAAAATATAAACCAATACGAAACTTTATAAACCAATATGAATGTAAACCAAAACAAAATAAACCGGAAACAATATAAACCAATTACGCAACGGAATAAGTTTAATATAAGTCGTAGCTTATTCGTATAACTTTTAAGCCCAAACCAAAATGAAATAAGCTCGTTAAGCTATTTAGTATGAAAATAAGCTAGAAAATAAGCAACCAAATTAAAAAAGAAAGGGCCGAGACCTTATTGGGCTCTAACAGTACTCATTTATACTAACCTAACGGTATGGAGATGAATAACACGCCAAATCGATATTTTTTCGTGTATTCGTGGTACTTAACGTGATTCTACCAACACGCCATCGGTGAGCCATTGAATGGAATTGGCCATATTGCATCTTTGTTTGTTTATTATTATTTTTTTTGTATTGCGAGTGTGTGGTTATTTTTAGTGGGTATTTTGTGGGACCCAATAACATGTTAGTGGTGTGTTATAAAGGAGGGTGTTTTAGTTATTGGTGAGTTATTGAGAGGTGTATTATTTGACGCTGAAATGGCATACCAATAACGTGTTATTGGTAATCCACGATACCTTGTGCTCTAAGTCCAATAAGCTTTAAACTAATAAAATAAGCTAATCAATATTTGACCAAAAATAAAATAAGCCATGATAAGCTAGGAAAACTATGACCGCGGGTTTTAAAAAGCAAAATATAGGTTTTTCTTTGTTTCTCTCTTTTGTTCGAAAGGTACAAAAATCAAATAAGCATACGAGTGCTTATTTTGAGCTGAAAAAGCATTAGCAAAATAGGTTTATTAAACCAAAACAACCACAACAACACAATGATACTTACCCCAGGATTTGTTTTCAAAAAATTTTGAACATATATACAAGTTTTTTAAATATTCAAAACTTTTAGTTTATGTTTTTGACAGAATAAGTTGTACAACTATTTTTATGCGAACTATAAGGAAAATCAAGAAATGTTTAACTTACAAATGAGGAGATTAAGAACCTATATAACAACCCAAACGTTGTCTCTAAACCCGAACGAACAATAATAATCAACTAAATACGCTTCTAAACTTCTAGTTCTTGGTCAAAGGTAGAAAAACGGAAGTGTTTGTGTGGGTTTTTGGTCTTGGTCGAACAAGAAGGAGGGGGAAAAGACGGTTTTGTGTGTTGTGTGTGTGTGTTTGCAAATGAGACAAAACTTATATAGTGCCAAATTTCCTAGATTCACAATACAAGGGGGTGTGTTGGGTTGGTGGTGGGGTCGAACCGAGTAGGAGACAAAAACAAGGGGGTGGGGGCGGTTTGTAAGGGTATCCAAGGGTTGACCAACTGTCAGGTTGACCAAAATATAAGCAAATAATAAATGTAAATGCTCAAAATATAATAACTCGAAAGTATAATAATTTATAAACTCAAAATATTGCCGGGTTGACCAACTGTCACGTAAAAATTGTTTTGTCGTAACTATAAAGTGTCAAATAGTATGAAAATCAAATAATATCTTAGTAAAATAGTATGGGTTTTTAACGTGTCTTAACGTTAAGTATTACACGAAATGATAATGAACCGCGAAAAAGGACGATGGACCCACCAAAAATACACTTTTCAAATAAAATATGGGTCCGGACGTCCTTTTCGCCCCGTAAATCGACATATGAATATGTCTCTGCGACATGTTAAAACCCAAATAGTATATTATGGTCCTGAAAATGTACCGGTTGTCACATTACATGTTGCCGCTCTTATTAGATTAGGACCAAGTGCATCTCATAAGTATTCTCCACTCCAACTGGTCTCTGGAAGAGAACCAAGTTTGTCTCATCTAAAAATATTTGGTTGTGGTGCCTATGTCCCAGTTCCACCACCGCAACGTACAAAGATGGGACCTCAAAGAAGATTGGGAATTTACGTTGGCTTTAATTCTCCATCAATCATCAAATATTTAGAACCGTTAACTGGAGATGTCTTCGCAGCACGTTTTGCTGATTTCTAGTTTGATGAAACAATATTCCCAATCTTAGGAGGAGAAAATAAAAGTTGGACAAACAAGAGGTAACCTGGAATGCATCGTCAATATCTTTTCTTGACCCTCGTAGTGGTCAATGTGAATTGGATGTTCAAAAGATCATTCACTTTCAACAAATAGCAAATGAACTGCCTGATGCATTTACAGATACAAAAAGAGTTGCTAAATCATATATTTCAGCTTTAAATGCAACTTCTCGAATTGATATTCCTGAAACTCTAAATGAGTCAAATATGCAGAAAGCGCGGAAGACCAATGGGTTCCAAGGATATAGATCCACGAAAAAAGAAAGAACAAAAAGAAATTGGAAATGTCCAAGAAGTTGCTATCAATAATATCCCAAAAAAGATTAATGATAACACAAAAAATGTGAATAAACCTCTTAAATATGACCATGTACCAAATGACTATGAGATCTCAATAAACTTTGTACAAAATGGTACAACATGGAATCGAAATGAAACACGTGTTGATATTTTTGCATATGCTATAGCAAGTGAAATCATAAATAATGAAGTTTATGTGTCAAAATCTATTAGAGAATGTCGACAAAGAAATGATTGGAAAAAATGGCAAGATGCCATAAAAGCTGAATTAGATTCACTCGAAAAACTCCAAGTATTTGGCCCTGTGACATTAACCCCAAATAATATGAAGCCGGTAGGCTGTAAATGGGTATTTGCTTTAAAAATAAACGAGAAAAATAAAATTGTGAGATGCAAAGCAAGACTTGTTGCACAAGGTTTCTCACAAATATCTGGGGGTAGATTATGAAGAAACATATTCACCTGTTGTGGATGCAACAACTCTTAGATTTCTAATCAGTCTTGCAAATGCTGAAAAGCTCCAAATGCGCCTTATGGACGTTGTTACAGCTTACCTGTATGGATCACTTGATAGTGATATTTACATGAAAATCCCCGAGGGATTGAAATGCCTGAAACTTGTAAATCAAAACCCCGAGAAATGTTCTCAATTCAAATAAAAAGATCTTTATACGGATTAAAACAATCAGGAAGAATGTTTTATAATCACCCGAGTGAATAGCTTTCAAAAGAAGGGTATCAAAGTAATCAAATAACTCCGTGTGTTTTTATCAAAAGATCAATGGCGGGTTTCACAATCATTGCAGTGTATGTTGATGATTTAATTATCATCGGGAATCTTGATGAGATTGAACATACTGTAAATTTGTTGAAAACGAATTTGAAATAAAATATAACAACCCGTAAATTTTCGGATTATTATAATAATATTTATTACGTCAGAAAATTTAAATCGATTATTTTCTGATAGCTGTCAATATTTATGTCTAAAAACGAGAAGTTATCTCGTGAATTTAGAAAGTCACGGCACCGCACACATACCGACACCAAATTAGTAACGGCAAAATGCAGTTATAATCAAATTTCTACGTAATAAAATGTTATATTATTACGCTTATGAAATCGTTCCGAAAACATAATTTCTATATTTTTCGGCACCGGAAGGTACGCTTACTTGAGGATTCGACAGAACACGGAGTACACTTAATACTGTTATTAATAATAAAAATAAAATTTACCCTAGCCCCTACCCCATTCACCACCCCTACTTTCTTTCTTCTTTTTCTGCGTCTCTCTCCCAAAACAGGGAAACACCATTTTGGGTGCTTTCTTTCTTTATTGATTTCAAACCAAGAAAACCTTTATGTCTCCACCCACCTCTTAAGAATAACAGTGCCTACCTTGTTACCCTCCTATAAACTAAATAAATGAGTTGTCATACAAACTGTTTCCGATCATCCCACGGACCATTATAATCAAAATACCTTATGAACCACTTCATGAATTATTCTACAAACCAAATTACCACCCTACCATTTCATCATAAAGTAGACTACCATTTCACTACTACCTCACAAGAATAAAGTATTTCTTAATACTTTGAAAAGTATTCTAGAACCACTCTATTAATCACTTACTTCCTCGAAGAGTGTTTTAAGTTAATACCTCATAAACAGAAATGACCAATGTCCTTCTTGATAGCTAAGCCTGGCCTTAGGATGTATCCCACACATCTGCCTAAAACCATAAAAAAGAATGAGGTTCACCAACCATTAAACCTCCAATCCTACCCAACTTAGACAACTAAACCCTACTCGTAGCTATGGGTAAATGTTATAACCTGCTACACATCCTTGCTACAATATAGTTCCCAAATTGGAGGATTCCCCTTTAAAATCCAACAATAATACTTTCAAAATCCCTCGTTAAAATGAGACAAAATGCTGAAACACTAAAAGTTTCGCAAAACTTCCCTATACACCCCATAATTTCGAACCGGTTTTACAATCTTTTGAAAATGTGTCATTTTTACACATTATCGATTTTAAAATCTGGTCTTAGTCAAACTTGTATAAACATTTAGCCGAAAGAGAAATTTGAAAACAAATGTTTCTTCATCCCTTAAGAATCAACCCATATACTTTAGAATCATGAAACGCCAGAAATGGGTACGTTTTGATAAGACCATGAGAAGTTAGAGGTGCCCACACTAACAAAATAGTGAAACCTCATAATATAAAGAATTAGAACTTTCACCCAATGAACCTACCCCAGAAAATCATGGCTCCTCAGATAGATGATGTGCTGCTGGCATAACACCTAGGTACCCATACCCAAAGGGGAAACCCTAGAACAACCTAGAGAAACAAAAAACTTGTCCCAAATACCATCACCTCATTCACGACACCCTATCGGGTAACGTAAACTGAGATCCGGGACGGACCTCTTGTAAGGTGAGTAGACTATAACAACCCGTAAATTTCCGGATTATTATAATAATATTTATTACGTCAGAAAATTCAAATCAGTTATTTTATGACAGCTGTCAATATTTAGGTCTAAAAACGAGAGGTTATCTCGTGAATTTTGAAAGTCACGGCACACATGCGATATCCGACACCAAATTAGTAACTAAACAAGCTTATAATCAAATTTCTACGTAATAAAATGTTATATTATTACGCTTATGAAATCGCTTACGAAACATAATTTCTATATTTTCGGTCTGAGGAAAGGTACGCTTACTTGAGGATTCGATGAACACGGGTACACTTAATCTTGTTATTAATAATAAAATAAAATCGATCATCGCTTCCTTCCTCTACGAGTTCGGAGTCAAGCCAAGAAAAAGTAGACTCGTTCCTTTTCACCGCTGGGATATTCGACGTTTAATGAGATAGTACAGGTTTTACCTAGCCCCTACCCCTTTCACCACCCTACTTTCTTTCTTCTTTTTCCGCTCTCTCCCAAAACAGAAACACCATTTGGGTGCTTTCTTTCTTTATTGATTTCAAACCAAGAAAACCTTTATGTCTCCACCCCAAATTAGTTTAGGCTACACCTAGAACACGCTGGTGCATTTTGATCCAATTTAAGGAAGAAAGAGCTCAAAGAAGGAAGAAACATGTTTTGGGTTTTCTTGAGTCACTTTCATCATCCCTATTCATTCCCTATAAATGGATCACTCTAAGAGTTCTTCATCACCTCGATTCAATCAAAAGAAATTAGGTTCATGTCAAAACAAAGGGTTTTCAAATTGATATAGGGGTTTTGTGATAGGGAGTACAAGAAGCTATCCCAAATATTCAATCGTTCCAATTCATCCCGAGCCTTCCCAATTGGAGCAAAGATGTTGGGATTTGGATTGAAGTCGAGTGGGTACAAATTGTATTTGGGGCCTGTTCTAGTTCATCTCAATCGACATCACCACCACTTCTATTGTTAAGGTCTCGATAATCTCCTCTATTCTGTAGTTATCGTTTTAATCTTGTATTTTTAAGATTCGATTCATGCTACTTTAATTTGGAATTAAACCTAATTTGGTTATTCTTTGTTTATAATGGTCGGTTGTTAAAATCTGAGAAAAGTTGTTATTATGAGATTTACTGTCTTAATTTGGTTTATAAGTTGAAAACTCGATTTGAGTCATATGAATATATCGATCGGTTTTATATATGTCCTGGGAATGAATTGTCTTGTTATTGTAAGTCTTGTGTGGCTAAATTAAAAGATTAAAAACCAAATCTAATATTGGCTCTGGAAAATTTAGTTCTTGTGTTAAAGATTGTCAATTGAATTACTTGGGAAATGCTTAATAAACTTAGTACACTTATCTCGACGTATTAGTACTTGGAATAAAGTCATAGAAGTGTGTGTGCCGTAAATGAGTTAGCCAACAGTAGGCTACTCGCTGTGACCAGCAAAGCAAAGTTCAAATATCTCAAAACCATTTTCAAATTAAATTTGTTAGTCGGCGAAAGTGAGTATCCAGACCCACGCGGGAGGGAGTGTTTTATGTGGACTGTCAAAGGACAGTAGGTCCGAATCAGACCCGTTACGGGTCTCGGTTATTCCTTTTTTTCTGTATCCAAACCCGAACTTGGTAGTCTTCCGTGGCTTAACTTGTTGCATCACAAGCTCATGTTGGGTAGAACCCAACGGTGCTAACCGCGATGCGGGAGGATTTTCAAAAGCCCTTACATCAGTAATGTTTCCAAGTCACCAAGAGTGTGGTCGGGTGGGTCTTGTGGATTGGTTTGTCTAAACCAAAGAGATTGTCCTTGTGTCAAATTGTATCCCTCCATACCCACGAGAAAGATGGATGCTCAGTTTTAAATCTTGCAATTGGTACGTCCCTTGTGTCAAAATATTTCATCAAATGTACCAAGTAAATAAGAAAACTAAATAGACTCAATATAGTTTTGATATAAAATGGTTTATGGTTGGCTTTTAAAGGGTCGAGCCACTATTTGGTCACACCAACAGTGACGGTGTTATTGGTCATGTTTTTATTCTTGGCTTCAATGTGCAATTTCCACAAAGAACTAACAGGTTAAAATATTTATCAAATGGGTTAAACCCAAAAATTTAGATTAGACTTGTGTTTGTATTTTGGTCTGAAGCCCACTTGGTTCAAAACAGTAAGGGTGCGTCTGGTTTGTAAATATGTCGAGTAGTAAAAGAAATAGTAACACCAAATCTTTCCCATACTCTGCCCCCGTTACTATTGGAAACATTATCATTCGCAACTCAAGTCGACATAGGAGAAATTTGTCTTTTGATGCTCATGGGTGTGGAGAGGCGAAGCCCACACCGAGCCCAACTAGCGTTCAAAAATACTTATCCGATTCCGGCTTGTTTCGACCGGTTACTTCACGACTCCTTACAACATAATTGACTCGTTGTGTATTTTACCTACTAAACCGTAACCTATTTTGAAAACTAAATATTTACTTGTAATATAAAACCCTCAGTTTTATATATAGACTAAACCAAAAGTATAAGATTTAAACTCATTTTAAGTTATAATTAAATATTGCCTATTTTAGCTTGTTTAAGCTTAATGTCACATTTTTTTTAACTTTTAAAAACTTACTTAAGTTTAATAAACAATATAAACGATTTATTGTTCAAATATAAAAAAAATTGACATTTGGTCACCTCGAACAAATAAAAACTTATATACGGGTCATGCCCGATCTTCGACAAAAATATATATTTTTAACTTATTATATTTTTGTAATAACTAACAAAGGAAGATTTATTTCATAACTTTCATACATTAAATTTTTCTAATATATTTAACACTTACATTTTGGGTACCTTTATTTTTAACTAATGATATACAAAATATGTATACCTATGTGCATATTAAATTGTATATATACCTTGTCAATAATTTTCATCTGAACCATTAACGTCTAATACTATAAATGATTATTTTCCCGTTCATCGCCGTTCGGTTGCCATCAAACCGAAGCCTCGTTCATCCTTGAAATCCTCTCCTGCGTATACCCTTCCAAGAGCCAATACTTACAAACATTTACAAAAATGTTTTAAATTTAACCAATGCCACAAAAGCAACAACAAAAACATAAACATTTAAAATTTATAAAGTTAGTTAAATTTTATCGAGTCTTAAACATAAAGACTAAGTTGCCGTATTAATTAGGTTACGTGTCGGAGCCGTGCACTATCATCCCTTGATTTAATTCTCTTTGGACTACTAATTGCCAAAGTGAGTTTCATAGCCCATACTTTAATCTGTTTTATACTTGTTTTGGGGGAAGATACATGCTCATTTTACTTAAATGATTTTGATTATTGAAATTGTGCATTTCCATGCATACTATGCCTTATGATTGATATGTTTAAAGTTACATCATACATAGATGTTTTATGGACCATACCAAAGTGCTTGACTTAGAATATTATGCAGCTTAGCCTAAGTCTTTAGATCCCAAATTGCCCTCTTCATGAACCGTCAATTCCTGCTTGGGAAGCGCGAATGTTATAAATAGATCTATTGGGGTGACTCCTGTTCGGTTGACCCGCTTGGGTCAGGTGAAACATATAGCATGTCGGAACCGAGTGTATTGGGATAAACACTGCCATGGGCTCCTTATTTGTATGACTACATTATGCATCTGAACCGTCGTAGCTTCGGTTGCATGAACTTAGTCTCGGCGTAATAGATTTATAATATATGACATTATATTCGTTGTAATGTGCATATACCCTACTTATGGTCCACTAATGAAATTCTTTTATGTAATGTAATCATAAATTTTTATGACATTATGCAAGATGTAATGTTCATCAAAACCAAATGTTAAATGGTATACTGAAATGCCATCTAAATAAACCTATGAATTCACCAACCTCGTGTTGACACTTTTTAGCATGTATCTTCAGGTTTTGAGATGATAGCTTATCTTTGGAGGCACAAGGCAAAGGCATGGCATGGTCATAGATGACTCTGATTTATGTATTGGGACCACATTTTTATAATGAGCCATTTTCCGCACCAATCAATAATGTAAACATTGCTTTCAAGATTGAATAAAAGTTTATTTATGAAAATCAGTTGTTCTATGCTTATGTTGTGATATCAATTTAGTAGCACCCCAATACTTGTGTGCTTCCGCTGAGCCATTTTGGGGTGTTACATAAAAGACCTTGGTGTGACTAAATTGTCTCGGCTTGCAAATCGAGCATTTGTCAAATGAAATATTTGTCCATCAATCAAACAATACAGACAAAATATTGAAACGATTCAATATGGATAAAGCTCGTCCACTAAGCTCACCAATGGTCGGTCGTTCGCTTAAACGAGAACTTGATCCATTCCACCCCAAAGAGCATGATGAGAACATTCTTGGTCCTGAAACACCATATCTAAGTGCAATCGGGGCTTTAATGTACCTTGCTAGTAATACACGTCCAAATATGGCATTCTCAGTAAACTTACTAGCAAGATGTAGTTCCGAACCAACATGCCGTCATTGGAATGGAACCAAACACATATTCCGTTATCTTTGTGGTACCCGTGATATGAGAATATTTTATCAAAATAATTCAAAATCAAAGTTGGTTGGATACGTTGATGTTGGATATTTTTCTGATCCACATAAGGCACGATCACAAAGAGGGTATGTTTCACTTATGGAGACACTGCAATTTCTTGGAGGTCAACAAAGCAATCATTAATTGTTACATCATCAAACCATACTGAACTTATTGCTGTTTATGAATCTGGTCGAGAGTGTGTTTGATTAAGATCGACGATTCAACACATCCAAGAAGAATGCGTACTCGAGTCTATTAAAGGAAATCCAACCTTATTATATGAAGACAATGCGACGTTTATAGCTCAAATCAATGAAGGGTATACCAAAGGAGACAAGACAAAACACATTGCTCCAAATGTTTTCTTTGTCGACAAAATTAAGGAAAGGCATAACTTGGCAGATTTATTCACAAAATCTTTGCCGACAAAAGTTTTTGAGCAACTGGTTTGGAAGATCGGCCTTCGAAGCTTGAAAGATATGCGTTAATTTGAGGAGGAGTATTATGTGCACTGCACTCTTTTTCCTTTAACCAGTTTTTATCCCATTGAGTTTTTTTTGTAAGGTTTTTAATAAAGCAGTTTATGGCGTATAACAAACGGTGAATATCCAAAGAAGAGCGTTAGAAAATATATTTTATGTATATTCCCCTTATTCTATAATGTACTTAGCTAGTGTTTACACTCTCTAAATCCTTATAAATAAGGACCCATTATATTTATTTAAATCAGTACTCAATAATAGTCAATCTCCTTTCTCCTCAATCTCTCATTCTCTACATTTCACAACATAAATACATTTATGGAAAAAAAAAAACTTTCTTCGTAAGAAGAAAGCAAGACATCATCATATTCAATGTATAATATTAATGAATTAAATTTAACGTAATGACAAAAAAATATTTTAAAAACAACACATAGAAACTAGCCCGCCCAGGCCTTGGAGCTAGTATATCCTTGTATAAGAGAATGTTGCAAAGTTTTAATGTCTTACATTAAAATCATTCAATCATCAAACATTTACCCGATTGAGCTTGTTACAAAAAACCATTAGAGACTCAAATTCATACTTAAACATCAACTTTGTTTTAAAATCATCATTTGAAATCTTGTTAGATCAAAAGGACCAACATAAAATAATGGAAACGTGAGTCTAAATGCAGTGTTCATGTGAGCAAGTGTAGTAGTGCAAAACGTTGTTGAAAAATGGCTATCTCTTGACCCGGTTAGTTCGGGTCTGGTCTTGTTTATGGGTAACCGGAACCATAAACGATTCTCACCTTTTTTGAAGCCTTTCGAAGCTTTGTCAAATTTGCACGAACTGTGAACCTAGTATCACAATCGATTGACACCATCTTTAAAACCTTTGAATATGCCAAGATGAACTTTAGAAACCTTAAGTCATGATAAACGCACGGGTTTGTGAATTTCACGGTCTTCAAGTTCACACGCATACATGTTGGAATGGACTTCAGTTTATTCCATAGAAAATCATCTACAACCTTTTAATTTAACACACAAAAGACAGACAAAAGCAAACATTAATTATACATATATAAAATGAAAACACATCAAAGCTTTAAGAAAAAGGCTAACGTAAATACCGTTCCAATGGATAAATGTTCCAATTTTGGAGATCTTTCTAGGAATTGAGGCAATAAGTTCCAGTGATGACCAACATAACCTTCTAACTCCAATTGCTTCAAATTCGGAAAAAACTTGGGCAAATCGAAGTAAACGTGTGACAATTCCTATATTTGAATGAATAAAAACAGGAATCATTCAAGTTTAACAATATTATCAATAAATAACAAAATGAAAATTAAACATGATAAAAAGAAAGTGCTGATGGTTTAAAAAAAAGAAAATGAAAACTTACCGGGGTGTTTAAAGAAATTGATTTAGCTTGACTAATTCCTTTTAGAAGCCTAACCCACCCATCACTGCGATATACTCTACATGAAGCCTTAGCCTCAATTAGAGATGTCATCTCCTCTATTACAAAAGGAAAGCTCATACACCCATCAAACAAGAAGTACTTTAAATTAGGAAGATTTAAAATGACAGTGTCAGTAATTAATTCAGAGACTTTCAAATTCAATCGCTTCAAAGTAGGTATCTTGAAGTAGGTGTCCCCTTTCCAACAACCCATTTTCACATACAAATTTTCAAGTACCGGACACCCATGAACTAACTTTAAAGCACTTTCCCAATATTTTCCGTCAATAACAACATCAAGGGTTTTCAAATTAGGAAGATTGACTAAAGATGAGCAATTGGGAAAGGTATCCATGGTAGGCGACTTGTTGGAATCTAATTTCAATCTTGTAATCGTCTTGCAAATGTAAAGGCTGTTAGGCAACCTAAGATCCCAACCTTTCATGTCAAGCTCATGAACGTTTAACCTAATTGCTTTACTAATCAGCTCTCCCGAATACGACGTTAAATCAAAGTGATAGGAAAACTGCACGCGAAATATTTTAACATGTGATGTCTTGCAACGTTCAAGTACCCAATCCACGTATAAATTTGTATGGTCTTCAATTGTGTCAAAGTCAATGTTATGTACAAAAGTCCAGGTGTATCTCCATCTTTTGGACAAAAGGCTAGTTCTCACTGCGAATTTTGTAGGCATTAGAGAGAGTATGTATGAAAGAACATCTTGAGGCAGGCTGCTAAGCCTATCTACAACTTGCTCACATATGGAACTCATTTCCTGATAAGACAAACACCCAAATTTTAGAATCATGGTCATGTAAAGTTCTTGGCTAGTTTCAGTAAATATTAAAAAAATAATAATAATAAATAAAAAGTAGATAAAAAAATACTGACAATAATCCATTATCATTTGCCAGGAAACAAAACGAGTCTAAGGGTGGTGGCATTCGAGCTCGGTTTCATGCGGTTTGAAGCCATACCGCACCGACGGGCACACCATTGCCACTAGTGCGGTATGAATCGGTGTGGCATGGAGATCGGTATATCATGCCGAATTGGTATGAAAGTAGCATGTGTTTGTGTTTAGGATATTTGAGGTATAAAATTAAGTGAGGTATGGAATCATGTTTGCCACTAGAAAACTATGGTGAGGTATGAGTGAGGGGTATGAGATTAGGTGGAATGATATTATTGGTGGGTGGTGAGGTATGGTGTGGCATGAATGCCACCACCCTCACTACCACATTTACCACTTTCCCCATCGCTGTTTTCCCCGGCGACAATTGTCGCTGGGGAATCCTCACTAAACGACAAAAATATATCCTACGTGGCACGAAGTCTCGTAGAAAAGTCAGCATTTTTTGACCGAAATATACCACATTCAACGCTAATATTTTGACCGAAATTTTCATTGTAAAACGTGGCAAATTTTCCTCTTATTTTCTACATGACATGTCGTCGATTGTTTTGTTTATTACATTATAATTATAATTTTCCCCGCTGACTCGCCTTCGAGATAATATGGTAATAAACATTATAATTATTTTACATGCATATATACATATATATAATATGGTAATAAACATTATATATATATATATATATATATATATATATATATATATATATATATATATATATATATATATCCGATTATACGCTTTGGTGTGTTGTGATTTGTCGCTTTTAAAATTATTCATCTTATATGCGTGTGTATGTACAGATGATGTGCATCAGAGACTCATGAATACCAATCACTCATCGACACTTATTGGCGAACACATACCGTTGATGGGGTATTCTTAACGATGAGGACCCTGGATATATGTAAGTTTTGTTTCAAAACACACTTTAATGAATTATTGAGAAATAATGTAGCAACCCGACTAATATATTTACTATCTGTGTTTTGTCACTCACATAGGACGAGATGAAAAGCTTGAGGCCACGGGTGAATACACGGAGGATCAAATCAATGCGCTGGCAAGAGGGGTAAGCTTCGGGGCATATTCCTGTGGGTCGCTAGATGCCATCACGGGCCACATCCGGCCAAGTATGCCCGCCTCACGAGAAAGTCACCAAAGATGTGTTTTATGATGAGTCTCCTCGTAGCGACAACGATACGCGGATATGTTCGGGAGTATGACTCGGGTGGTGCTAAGCGGGAGTGGTGGGTGTGATGACGAGGAGAATGGCGGTGATGAGGATAACAACGATTTAGAGGTAGTTGTATATATTATTAGTATGTTACATTGGTACTAGCTTTAGCTAGTTGTGTTATATATTATTAGTATACATTGGTACTTTAGGTAGTTGTGTTATATATTATTAGGTTCATCTTAGCCATTTAAACACTTGTTTCCTATCTATCAATGCACATATTGACTTTTGAGTCGTTTATGTAAAGTTGTGATCTATTTGTATTGCGTTGATCCGTTATATGGTATTTGTGTTTGGTACAAGTTGTGGCGAGTCTATACGGTTTTGGTGCATGTGTTTATTTGGTAGATTTTTCCGAAAAATTCGAAAACTGAAATCGCCGACCGCAGTCGCATTAAAAAATGCAGATTTTCCCGGCGACATGTCGCCGGGATAACACATAATAAATGTTGACAAGTCAACGAGAAAGTTGTTTCCCACGACATGTCACGGGACAGAAGTTAACTCGCCGACTTGTCAACGAAAAATCAGTTTCCCAGCCGACATGTCGCCCGATACTTAATCAATATAATTAGCGCCTTAATCATTTTGCTTAATTGATTATTCCCAAATGACATACGTCACGGGATAATGTGCCATGCTGCAACCGCTTTGACTTAAATTTGAGTGGGACCCACGCCGTCCGGGGATTGTCGCTGATACAATCCTCACGAGACTTCCCTCAGCTAGATTCCCAAATGACACGTCACGTGATTTTCCCCAAATGACACGTCACTTGGGAATCCCATATGTCGGGTAGGTACAAAGAATGTTGTAGTGCCTAAAGTGCATTTTACTCTTCCAGCATACTAGTGTAGACTTTAATGATGGAATCAATATATATTGCTGAAAAGAAATCATATAAACCAAACTATTACTATCATAATGACATAATGCAAAAATGAACAACAAATAATTTGGGGCCATTATGCAAAAATGAACAACAAGCTGAGGTGAAAAACGAACAAAGATAATACTATTTAGGATTTAGAATTTGATACTACATCAAACAACATTTACAAAGTATCAGTATTATACATGTAACAGCACCACTACATTTTTAAAACCTAAATCCTAACTGCTTATGAAAACAGTTTCAACTCCTACCCTAATTCTTGTTTGTAACTTTTGTTACATTTACCTCATATGAGTGTAGTAATCTTACTTAAACTGCTAAATCTTGTACCAAACACTTGCAAGTTAAGCTTATTAGTTTTTTGGCTTTCTAAAACTTTAATAAACGCATATGCCACTACATTAAGCTTAAACAAACATCCTATAAACCCCATAACTTAAGCTTATAAGGGAATTTTCAAAATGTAATGGTAGCAAAATTACCCAATAAAATACTTAAAAACTCTTATATGTGACCATTATACAAAATTTCCACATATAACAGCTAGCACAAATACCACTTCAAATCATAAACTCTTATATGTACCGATTAGATGCAAATAAAATCTGTTTTTGATGAACAAACTCAGCTTTTAAAAGCTAAAGTTCAATCATAATCTTTGACAATCGATGAATGAGTGAATGAGTATGTTACCTATGATGCTTAATCTAATTAAATACCATCTTTCACCACTTGATAGGTTTACCTCTTCAACTATATATTACTCTTGACCCTTGTATGCCTAAACAGCATACTCTATTTGTAAAAGGTTGTATTAGGCTTTGATGTTTTTTAGGGTAAGTCAGTCATCTTATGCAACTTGAGAGAAAAGTAAATGAATTGAAGAACGAGCTTTATCTAACTACATATGTATTATGCAATGCTATATTTAAGGAGCGAAGCTTGAAAATATTCAAGGGTCCCAAATTTTCACATGTTGGAAGCCTTATTCTTCTTGGTAAGTATTTATGAAGTACGCAGATATGAGATATGTAACTAACACACAGAACAAATATGATCTATTTAAAAACCTAACATCATTATATCCCAATTGCCTGCCAAGTTTCATGAAGATATAACTTGTTACAAATACATATAGTCAATCAAAAATCACCTAGTTTGTCCGACTAAAATGAATAATCAATTACGGATTCACCTAGATATTAACCAAATCATAATTATACGTGATCTTCAAGTAAACACACAAATACAAACCAATAACGTCAACAGAATTGCATTAATTAGTTAAAACCATAAATATATACTTTAAACGCTAGGGTTCATCACGTTTAAGCAAGTATTTAGCCTAGCATGATGAAGAACATAACACAAAAAATAGTAGAGTATAAGGTTCAACCTATTACCAACTAATTAATAAGAAGATCAAACCCACACACAAACGTTATTTTGCTTGAAATCTCCAAATCTCTTAAGTTACTTGTGCTCCAATCGACTTGAGAAAGTAGATAATAAGAGATACTCGTTTTCCCTTCTATTTATTCTTGTGTATAAACTGACCATCAAAAGTGAGCTATGGGCTCCTTGTTATAAGACTCACGGCCCATGATGTTAATTGACAAGAGTGTAATAATTGGGCCCGTTTGGCTCGCCGAATCCAAGGATTATGCGAATCAAATCCAATTTCATTTCATAACGTGTTTGGTTGAAAGATTTTAAGAATTTGAAATCAATTCCATTCCTCATCGCTGTCGTTTGGCAAATCCGAATGGAACGAAATTCCTTCAAAACCCATATAAATGGAATTCAACATTTCATGTTAATACGAGAGGATTGTTCTATAATCTCCATGGAATTCATATTATCTTTATCATTGTCATTCATATTATTATTATTATTATTATTATTATTATTATTATTATTATTATTATTATTATTATTATTTTTTATTTATTATTATTATTTTATTTTATTATAAACATCACTTTATTAAAAACTCAAAGGATTTACAAAAATTAGTGGGAGCCGGAAACCAACTGGCCCCACACCTCTAGTAGAATAGCAAAATCAATCCTATTAAAAATATGAACCGCAAAGACGCGCTCCAATGTCTTGAATCATGTAGAATCGTCGAACGCTTTTAGCGAGGTTAATGCATCCTTTTCAAGTTCACCAAAAAGAAAAAGAAAGGGGAGAAACCCATATCCAATATCCACATTTAGCATCATATTTGACTCGCTTACGCCTGCGTCAATAACGATCGCACGCCTCGGCATAAAATCAATCATCCCGATGGCGTCTGGCGACGATCCGTAAGATCAACACACACATCACGCCCATATCCCAAGAATAAAGCAATATATCCACGGCCGCAAGGATCTGGCCCCATCTCCACAAAGCCCAATATCCACCTCCTTACGAGCGTAAATCCGGATCGAGCATATATCAACAAGAACATCACGCACAAGGTTATGCCGATGTTTAATGCCAACAATACCCGCATTACGCGAAACAGTCATGATCCCCATGAATATCTCCGAAAATACCTTAGAACAAGCCGAACACTGTGCACGAACAAGGAAAAAGAGGAACACCCAACCGATAGCATGTAAGACACAACGATAAGCCCCGACATTCATAGTTTGTCCCACCCGTATATCGAGCAACCCTAAGCCAACCAAGTATGATCCTCCTTTGAGAACTCCATAACGCCATCCGTCGAGAGAAAGATGGAATGTAGATTCAACCGTTTGGGTAAACCGACCGAAATATATATCCGCCAATTTTTTCATAAGTTTGGGGCGCGACCTCGCTAGGGTTACTCAAAAGGTCAATATCCATATTCACATTAAAAGTAGTAGCATCATCAAAGAGGGACCAAAGGCTATAATACCGTAACTATGAAGAAGCTTAGTCAGAGGCTAGCAGATTGAAGTCTAGAAGCAAGGAAAGCATAGTTCAAGACATCTGCAGAATATAAACCAAGCCCCCAAAAGCAAAGGGTAGGGGCGAGTCTCCACCGCCACCAAAACCGGGCCCAGCAAAGTGACAATGCGCCCAAAGAAGAACGGCACCCGCGATCAAAAGAAACCCGAGCACACTCAAAGACCCGAGGAGGACATGCGATAGAAAAATATAGCTAGAAATACCAAGACATTAACGGAGAAGCAACAACTCGCATTGAGGGTCATCAAGTCAAGCGCCTCCATAAGTTCAATAGTTTTAGCAACCTCTTAGGGCTAACTTACTACCAAACTCAAAATCCACACTAACAGTCCACCCAATAATTTAACACCATGTGAGGGCGAGAAATATCGGGGAAAACACCTCATACTGCGTCAGGGTCCTCTGTGGCCAAAAACTTCGCTTTATCAACATTATGTGTAGCCACGACAAGGTCCATCCGCCATAATCAACTCTAA
The DNA here is from genome assembly GCA_022545495.1 of Chrysanthemum lavandulifolium. NCBI lineage: Eukaryota > Viridiplantae > Streptophyta > Magnoliopsida > Asterales > Asteraceae > Chrysanthemum > Chrysanthemum lavandulifolium. Next base: position 199,366,578 of record CM040240.1, on the reverse strand, counting down.
AACCTTACCCACAACCAAGGTATCACCAATAATAGTGCCATCATCCAAATACCAAGCTTGAAAGGAAAGGTCAAAAGAATTCTAATCTTACAAGAGGGATGTAACACTAAAGCAAAAGAAGAGCCCCATGATCACCTTGTTGCACACCTTGATGAGACCAAAGAGTATGCTCTCCATAATATAACTGGCAGATCGAGAAATGTAATTCCACCCACCGTGAGATAGCCGGAAAATGAAGCCGAACCTCATGTAACATAATGACCGATCCACCATGTTGAAAGCGTTTTTAAAATCAACTAACAACATAGACATACCCACATCCCCTCCACGGTCCTCAACCAATGAGTCACAGATGCAGAATAGCCTCCTCCTCCCGACACCCCAACACCAAATTGCAAATCATCTAAATAACTATCGACGAATGCCAATCATGAAGCACAAACCTTGGAAACTAAACGCCCAAACAATCTCCACAAAGAATAGGACGGATAACCCTCCTGGTTTGACTAAAATGTGAGAGAGCACTAGCAATGTATTTCACCCAACGCCTCTGGGCATTTACCACAAAGAAGAAAAAGGTTCACCACTGGGTGATAGAAGCGATCAAATCATCGGAAATAGCCACACCGCATTCATTTAAACAATCCAAAAGGTGTTGGGCACGCAACCCATCCCGCCCAAGAAGTACCACGGAAACTCTTGATCATGTCAATAAGCGGTAGGGAAGCGGTAAGGTGATGATGATCAATAGGTATTAGCAAAGAAGGAGGCATCGGAAAGGGTGCTTAGCTTTTAAGTCCTCAAGAGTAGAAGCATCATATGGTGCAATACCGAAGACGAAAGAACTCTAACCGCAAGCAGATAATGACCATCACAAATCTTCCTCTTACATTGCTTGACATTATGGCACCCAACCAAGCTATCATCATCAATATTAGACCATAATGGAGAATGTCTCGCTAAAACCTCACGCACAACCCGCAAACCGCCTCCGTGAGAGCTCCATGAATGAATAGCATTAACAATATACTCTTCCTCGCGGTGACGCTTGGTGACCGACCCACCCTCCCGACTACTCCCGGGCAAAAGGTTTCAAGCATAAAGAGCAGGACAAACAAACTAACCCAACAAGAAATATCATCAAAGCGTGGCAGATCACCTTATCAAGAGCTCTTTTCAAAACCCGAGAGAACTCCTGACGACACTTAGGAGGGATAGATTTGACAGTCCGCAACCCCTTGGAAAATAAAGTATCAAGAAGAGATAAGTCAAAGCCACCAAGCACGTCCAAAACCGAATCCTCAACAAGGGCTACATGAGAAGGAACCTGTGGTTTGGTAAGATCATATAACACGAACCGGACAACACCATCACCACAATCAGGAGGAGACACAAAATCGGATTTACAAAAAATTAGTAACTCATAGGATTTACAAAAAATTAGTGGGAAGCCGAGAAAACTAACTGGGCCCCCACACCTCTAGCAATAGCAAAACCAATCTTATTATTATTATTATTATTATTGTTGTTGTTTTTTTTTTTTTTTAATCAACACTTTTATTAAAAACTCATAGGATTTACAAAAATTAGTGGGAGTCAGAAACCAACTCACCCCACACCTCTAGCAATAGCGAACCAATCCTATTAAAAATATGAACCGCAAGACGCGCTCCAATGTCTCGAGTCCCTTTCATTATTATTATTTTTTATACAAACATCCCTTTTCATTAAAAACAAACCATATAATTACAAGAATTAATGGGGAGTCATGGGAAACTATCCTGGCTCCCACACCTTAAGAATAAAGAAACTAATCCCACTGAAGATATGAGTAGCCACACGCGCCCCAATATCTTGAGTTATAGAGAACTTCCGGATCCGTTTAAGTAGGGTCACCGCATCTGCTTCAAGTTCTCTTAGAGAGGAGAATGAGAAAGGGATGAACTCATATCCAATATCCGCACATTTGGCTCCGTACTTAACGCACTTACGCTTTGCGACATCAATCACCACCCGGCGTGGCACAAAATCAATCATACCGGTTTCATTGGGAGACGAACACGACCGTGATCGACACATACATCCTGCCCTCCATCCCGTTATTATTATTTTATTATAAATGATCATTTAATTATTATTATTTTTATTATAAACGATCATTTAATTATTATTGTTATTATTATTATTTTTTATAAACAACCACGTTATTAAAATTTAAAAATTATTATTTATTTAAAATTGAATATAAATTATTATTTATTTAAAAAAATTTATTATTATTATATTTAAAAATTATTATTTATTTAAAATTAAATATAATTTATTTATAGCTTACTTTTTTAATTTATACTTTAAAAAATACAATTGTATTTTATATAAAAAAATTATTTAATATATTAGTTTATATAATATTATTTAAAAAATTATTATTATAATTTGATAAGTAATTTATTTATTAAATAATATTTAGTTTATTAATCTTATACAAAAACTAAATTTTAAATATTTTAATATAATTGTTTTTTCTCATTTCATTCTTCCAACCAAACATGCGTTAGTATTTGCAAATTTCAATTCCGTCAGATTTTAAATCTTAAGGATTTCAATTTCTAACATTTCATTCCTTCACATTCTAATTCCTTAAACAGATTTGAATTCCGTCAAAAACATTCTGCGAATCAAACGAGCCCTTAGGGTTTTAAAAGGCGCGGTAAGGCGCGAGGCGTGATCTTCACGTTACGAAATAGACTAAAGAGTCGGTTATAGGCGTGACGTGAGATGAGGAGTGGAAATGCGCCATAAGACCCGCTAAAGTGCGAGGCGTGATGCCTTTTTTGAATAACTCCGATGAAGAAGGCTTTTTTGAAAGAAATGAAGAATATACATGCAAGAATAGTTTCTTAACTTAATTCCTTATGTATATATAACACTTTTTGTAAACTCGATATATATGAAATATGGTATAATATAAAAATCTATAAATATGTTCATGTTTTGTCGCTTTAAAGAACGCTTGAAAAAGCAGCTATGGCCCATTTACTCACATGCGTGAAGCTTGGTACGTCTTCGCACACACCCCCTATTTATAACCTTTGTAATAACTAATAACCAAATATTATGACATACTTAATGATAGAACTATGTACTATGAGATTGATCGAGTCAATGTATATCTAACATTTATTTTTGTTTAAGTTTAAAGAAGCATAAACGTTCAAACCTCATAAACTACGACTATTGGTCATTGATAAGTTATGAAATTGCACAACGCCAAGTTTTCACGCTTTAGAAAATTATGGGCCATTTTACCAAAGATTAATGTTAATGTTGATCTAAAAAAGAAGAGCATTCGGATGAGGATAGGGTTAGTGAGGTGAATGAAGTGTATGATGAAACTGCAACGTTTATGAAATCTCATCCTCCAACGGCTACCACAAATATGTTCAACTAACACCTCCAAGAAGAACGACATGACAACCATGACCTCTCAGGTTGGTGGTAGTGGCACAACGTAATCAAGGTTGTATGAGCGTATAAAGAGATATAGCTATGATTCTGACGTGTACAATCCTTGATGATGATGATGATGATGATTTTGTTACTTTTCAGCCTTCCAACCACGTGTTTTGTACTTATTAACTGTTTTTTGAGTAAGGGTTAAAACACTTTACCCAAAAAGCATCATATGTTGACAAATAATATATCTAATGATTGCAGATGGTCCCTCGGGCACTGATATTTCGGTAATGGACTATACATAACCGGCCGGAGGCCACTTAACTATCGCAGCGGCCGCGGCTCGGACACCAAGAGAGGACCAATTCACGGACAAGAGGCGCGTCAGGAAGGCCATGTTGCGCCCAGCATAAAGGTAGGAATCTCGCCTGGGCTTAGAGTACTACACTGCAGGTCCCAAAAGGAAGCGGGACAACTCCCGCCCAAAAGCATCGTTGTCACAACAATGAGACAAGCTCGGGTTGACCACGTCACTCCCACACTTACAAACCGTCGCTCTCATGGCCCGTGACCGAGAACACGACGAAGGTCAACCATATAAATAGAGTGCCACTATTCAAACGGTAATACGCATTTCACTCTCTCTGAAGAACTAGCTTTATCTATCTAAAACCATTACTTACTCTCTACATGGGAGGTTGACGCGGAACCACTGTGGCGGTGAGATTGTTGTTTGCTTTCTTAGCGACTTTAAACCGGGAATCACACTTAATACAAGATCTATTTCCGGGAAGTTAGCATACACTAATCTTCATCGGAGGGAGCCAATTGTATTAACAAGTTGGCGCCATCAGTGAGACCCGTGACATAGCTGCGTTTCAAAAACTCTAATGGGTAACCTGGCAGAAAACCCTTCCCAGTCTCTTGGGCCGTCCGGTCGAGACACGGGTGGGAAGGAAAAGTGCAAGGCAGCAGCAATACCGCCACTAATGCCGCAATGCAGACGCGTCGATAAGGAGTTACGCGAAGGCACTACCATCGATCTTGCCTTTAATGGCGGAAAAGGTCCATCAAGAAAAACTAGGCCGGTTGAAACCTGTGCGGATTTTGATGATGAGACTAGGAACGAGAGATCTCGAACACGCCGGAATACCGCCCGAGCCCGAAAAGCAGGCATCTAAAAAGCTGAGGGCAAGCCCTGGTGCGGTCGAACCACCGGAATATTCCAAGTCACGGAGTGTCTTCTCGACTCGACAATCGAGGGCGATGGGTGTTACTAGAAAGGAGCAGTTGGAAGACAAGAGGCGCGACCGGATGTATTCGAATTTGGAAAAGACGTCCGCGCGTGACCACGAGACTTAGTGACCAAAACCAGCATGTTCTCCGGACTTGATCAAGGTGTCTTCCGCGGTAACGTAAAGAGAAGCAGAAGCGAGAAAAAGCGGGCCGGTACAGAAAGGGATTGGTCGATAGACACCCAGGCCGGAGCTTAACCTGCATGCGGTACTTCACCTCAAAGTATGGCGGAGGAAACATATCACCGTACATGGCCAGGAACCCGGAGAAGTGTCTCCTCGGAGCGAAGAAAGCCGGGCATTGGAAGTCCACCCCGAAGAGCAAAGGAGGAAGGAATCAGATGAACTCTATTCCCGTGTGATGATGGCGTCTGAGACCCGCTTCACCCATGAATCTGAATTTTGAATTCCTAAAGAACAAGAATGTCATTTCGCATGGAGAACATACGATGGGACGGGGGTCAGGAGGATCATCGAAGATTTTCCATACCGCGGACAAGGTGGAAAGATGGGTCATGCCCACATGGTGCCACATGTTCAACTCCCGCTAATTGGGCACGCTCGCGTCTGGTTTGATGAATTGCGACCAGAGGCGTGTGACTTTGAAGAATTAAGGTCCAGATTTCTCTACGTACTTCCTTGTTGAAGAAGTATCGAAAAGACCTGTTGAGTTGTACCACATAAGCAATAGGGAAGGGAGCCAGGCGTTTGTGGGCGCTTCAAGGCGGAGAGCATGCATGTGAAAGGAGCCTCGAGAATGCATGAGGTGTCGGGGCTTCATGCATGGGATAACAAACCCGGAACTAATCGGAAGGGTCAATGACAACATTCCCGAGGGCCTTGAGGATGAGATGTGGATGGTAGTAAAGCATTCCTCGGTGGTGAGTTGGCAGTGACCAACGGACAAAAGAAGAAACATTCGGTGGAAGAACCATGATGGAGGGCAGAAAAACATCCGGATCTTGAGAAAGGGGAGTTCAAGACACTCGAGGCGAGAAAGGAAGAGGGCAGGTTCACCCCCCCTCACAAAAACGTAGAAGAAATCCGGCCATGGATGCGGTGAAATTCACAGCCCCTCCGCCAATGTCCGGCCAGGTCGAGTCTAGGAATAAAGACAAGTACTCACATTCCCACGAGAGAAAAGGGCTGCTGCGGACGAATGCTATCGGTTGAAAAAAGCAGATAGAAAGAGGTGTTAGGTTTAGACGATTTCTTTGCTCATCGGTCAAGGAAATCAAGAATGGGGTCCAAAAGAATGGGTGGCCCCAAAGGTGGAAAAAAAGGACACACATGACCAAGGACAAAGCTCACGCCATATACATGGTCGAACTTAGCGTGGGCGGTCAGAACCAATTTGGTGCGAATGCACGATCCGAACATGGAAATATCCTTTCCCCCATGTCATAGGGATGATTGGGATGACCACACGTGGTGATCGAGGGAGATGTAGAGTTGTGCAATCCCACCAGGGATGTCGTGGATAGCAGCGCTTGAGAGGTCTATCGAGCCTTTGCTTCAACAAGCTAAGCGGACATTCATAAAGTGATCCCATGTGGCACCTTTATTGGGTTTCGGTGGAAAGCTTCCGTGGCCATTAGGGCAGATTCTCTTGGAGGTGACATTGGGAGGCGAGGAGGAGGTCGGCTGGCGCTTGGATGAACTTCATGGTGGTGCGATCTCGCCTCTCCTTACAATGGGATAATTGGACGACGAGGATTAAGTTTGTTGAGAATGAGTACCATCCAGCGGTAGAGGGGATGTTGAAATTCCCCCCGTGACCTGGTCGTGACTTTGCTACGGATGACAAGATAGTTAGGTTGAATGCGAATGGTCGCATTGCGAACCCTATCATACTACCGGGGCGAGAGGTGAAGGAAGAGTTCGCGATCGCGATCGGCCCCAATTCCCTGACCAAAGCGATACCATCGAGGGAGGGTTAAGTGAAAAAAGGAAGAAGAGCCTCTGCGATGCTCAAAAATAACTTGGACATCTTTGGCAGGGAACCCTCGATGTGACCCGAGTTCAGCGGACAATCGCCCAGAACTGGGAAACGTCATGAGCGGCTACAAACCCGTCTGACAAGAAGAGGGCAAGCCCGAGAAAGAAAGCGATCAATGAAGATGTTACCAAGTTGGTTGCGGAAGGAATTATGAAGGAAGTACACTACCACATTGGTTTTCTAATCCCGTTCTACGTCCAAAAGAAGCGACGGAAGTTGGATAATGTCGTGGTTTCAAAGATCCCCAGACAAAGCATGTCGAAAGGTTGCTATCCTAGGAGATTAAGCGGAAAGTGGAGTCCCTCTGCGGATACTCATTAAAATGCTTCACGGCCAGCATTATAAGGGTATCACCAAATACAAATGGCGGTAGGGGATGAGGAAAATAACATTCCACACAAACCAAGGCATCTTACGCTACACAAAATGCCTTTTGGTTTGAAAGAATATTGGCGTACGTACCAAAGGCTCGTGGACGAGCATTGAGAAAGCAGATTGGAAGAAATTTGGAAGTGTGCGTTGTGATCACGGTCATCAAGCCACTCGAGAAGAAGTGCTCGAGAGACATAGGAGACTTTCAGACCACCACGGAATATCAACATGAAACTAAACCCGAAGAAATGCACATTTGAGGCGAACAAGGAATGTTCCTAGGACATGTGATAAGCAAGGAGGCATAAGGCCTGCCGGATAAGTCAGGCCGTGTATAACAACCGTAAAATTTGGATTATTATAATAATATTTATTACGTTAGAAAATTTAAATCGGCTGTTTTATGACATTAATATTTAGAACTAAAAAGCGAGGTCATCACGTTAATTTAGGAAGTCATTATGCCACCATGTCTAAGACACAATTAAATAATTGCAACGGTTATAATCAAATTACAACATAATAAAATGTCATATTGTTAAGTTTAAGAAATGGTCTCAAAACACAATTTCTACATTTTTGGGTCTTGGAGAATACGTTTACTTGAAGATTCGACAAAACACGGGGTACCGTTTATACAATATAAACAATAAAAGAAATTTAAAAAAAAACTACTTGCTAGCCCGATTTTTTACTTTTTTCTTTTCTACTTCACTTTCCTTTTTTCTTCTATCCAAAACGAGGGGAACAAAAGAGTTCCATGTTCCCTTCTCTCTAATTCTTAACCATGACCTCTCACTTTCAAGTCCTTCACGACTATAAGCCTCCCCAAGGCGTGCTACATTAGTCCTTTGAATAAAGTGGAGAAAATGAAAGATGCTGAAAATGGGTATTACCCATTCGAAATCCAAGAAAAGAAGATTTGAAGTCTCCTTCTTTTTTCATTACAAATAGAGTTGAATCTTCACAGTTGATAGTCACATATCACACAAAATCACAAATTAGGGTTCATAGAAAAGTAGAGGGCTTTTCAAAATTGGGTGAGGGGTTTTGATAATTGAAGCATGAGGAAGATTCTCCAAGTGTTTAATTGTACCAATTCATTTCGAGTCTCTTCCACTTGAAGTTTTTGGTGTTCGGTTTTAATCCACACGACCCACCAAAATTGATTGTAAGAACATTGTCCTCTTTGTTATTTAGTTATCTATTTAAACTTGTTTTGTTATATTCGACTTATGTATATCGATTTGAGGAGTTGGAATTTTTGGAAACTTGATATGTTGTTGTTGTTGTTGTTGTTAAGAAACAGAAAATATTAAATTTTGGTGTCCTAGGTTTCGGCTTATTTGCTTTTCGTTATATCGGCTTATTTGTTTTTTTCGGTTTGTTGCCTGTTATCACGACTTTCGTTCTAGTCTCTTTTTCTGTCTTGACCCATGTTGGTGATCCCTCGGCTGTGGGAACACTTATAGTCAAGGGGCGTTAATCTTGTTCGTCCGTGTTTAGTTTATATAATCCTAAGCCACTAGGTAACGAGTTATGTGCTCATGAGTAGTACTCAACTACCACTTATCACTAATCAAATGAAAATGTAAAAGTTGTTGTTTTGTTAGTCCAAATTCAGTGTCTATAGGAGGTCATCCACAAGGGTGCGTTGGGTTACTCATTCGAATCGAAGGAAGGCACCATTTATGTTCTAACCGCCTCGACACAAGAGTCATTATAATCACGTAAGGACCTCGAGTCTCATGGTCTTCTCGACCCTCTTCCCTTATCAAGTATAATTGTTAACCAGGTTGTATACCAAGAATCTGTCTTTACAAATTCAAACACTAATTGGGCCTCAAGCCCATAGTCCAATGAAAGTTTGGTTAGCTTGCTCAAACTTGGGATGCTAGCGAGTCGCAAGCCCAACCGATGAAAACCGTCGACCTTCGGCGATCACCGGAGGGTGTTTGATGTTGGTTGACTCAAGCTAGTTTTCATCTTGTTTCATGTTACTTCGACCCATCACTCACGACACCGTCCCTCGCCAGACATCAAGGACACAGTTCGTAGATCCTTACCCATCCATGATCCACAACTTTCGAAATGTCTTATCATTATCAAAGACGGATGACGCGAATCCAAATAGCAAGAATGTAAAAGATTGGATGAAACTTGAAAACATACTATAAAACAAGATTTACGCATAACATGTGAACTATATTTTTGGTAACTCATATAAGAAAGCTTTTAGGCAAAAACTTATAACTAATGCTTAAAAGTGCAAGACCTAGTAAATATACTATGACGTTAGTCTCATTAAGCGAACCAAATATACACTTGATGGGAACCGGATATAAAACTCAATTATATCAATGATAGGCAAACCAATTAAATAGAAGGTCTACCAAAGGGTTATACCTATTTTTTTTCAATAAACAAATTTTTCTATTTATAAACAAAATAAAATACTTGAAAACTTATATGGTGATATATTAGTCGGGGATATATACAACTTTTGAGATATATTGGTAGCACTTGATATTTATACACCTTTTGAACAATAGGTTTAAATCAAACTAATGAGTATTTAGATTGTATCATAACTTTTGAAATCGTTAATTTACATTTCGTAAATTAATTGTTTAGATTAAATCAAACCTCTTTCAATTATAAAACTTATTAGAAACAAAATAAGACGAGTTACCTTTATATATAAAATTTTGACATCTAGTCGAGTCATACTCTATTTTTGCCAAGATATATATATATATATAAACTTATCAGTTTATTTGTATACATGAGTCATACTCAACTTTTGTTAAGATATAATTAACTTGTTATATTTTATAATAACCAATATAACTTATTATATTTTTATATATATTAACCATCAATGAGGAGACTTATTCATAACTTGCACCATCAAATTATCTAAATACAAAGGTATTAAGTAAGATTATTACTTAAATTTTTGAAGATACCCTTATGTTATCCACTAAAAGAGATACATAGAGATATTTGTACAAGTATGTACGTTAAGTATATACCTTTAAAAATAATGATTACGTAATCCATTAATGTCAAACCATATGTAAATATTTCCGTACATCGTCATTCGGTTATCAGCAAACCAAAGTCTTGTTCATACTTGATATCTCTTTCTGCGTGTACTTTTCCAAGTATTATCATTTGGTCATCATTAAACCAAAGTCGAAATTCCTTTCTTGAGATTCCTTCCATGTCATCCTTCCTAAGCGAAATCCACCCAATTCCTTGTAAATTGTTCTAAGATAAATCAATGCCATCAACAACAACAACAACAACAATAAAAAACATTTAAAAATTTATAAAGTTAGTTAAACTTTATCGAGTCTTAAACATAAAGACTAAATTGCCGTATTAATTAGGTTGCGTGTCGGAGCCGTAACTATCAACTCCTTGATTTAATTCCTTTAGACTTCATATTGCACTAGCTGGCCAAGTGAGTTTCATAGCCCCTACTTTTACTTGTTTTATAATTGTTTTGGGGAAGATACATGCTCATTTTTACTTAAATGATTTAATTACACAAAATTGCATTCTATGCATACTATGCCCTTTGATTGATATGTTTTAAGATACATCATACCTAGATGCTTTAAGGACCACACCAAAACCTTTGACCTAGAATATTACGCAACTTAGCCTAAGACTTTAGATCCCAAATGCTCTTTTCATGAGCCGTCAATTCCTACCGCTGGAAGCGCGAATGTTATAAATAGATCTATTGGGGTGACTCCTGATTCGGTTGACCCGCTTATGGTCAAGGCGAAATATAGCATGTCGGGACCGAGTGTATTGGGATAAACACTCGCCATGGGCTCATTATTTGTATGACTTCCTTGTGCATACATAAGCCGTCGTAACCGGTTGCATGAACTTAGTGCTAGCGTAATAGATTCAATATATGGCATTATATTAGTTGTAATGTACATATACCCTACTTATGGTCCACTAATGAAATATCTTTATGAAACCCTTTATGAATTGAAATCATAAACTTTATGACATTATGCAAGACGTAATGATCATCAAAACCAAATTTGAAGCGATGTCTGAAATCCTTTTAAATAAACCTATGAACTTACCAACCTAATGGTGACCCCTTTAGCATGTATCTTGAGTTTTGAGGTGATAGCTTATCTTTGGAGGCGCAAGGCAAAGGCATGGCATGGTCATGAAGACTCGATTTATGTATTGGGACCACCTTTTATAATGGGCCATTTTCGCACTAATCAATAATGTAAACATTGTTTTTAAGAATGAATAAAAGTTTATTTATGAAAATCCAATTGTTACATGCTTATGTTGTGATATCAATTTAGTAGCACCCCAATACTTGTATGCTCCGTGAGCCAATTTTGGGGTGTTACGGATTGGGCATCGAAGCCTAGGTTATAGAAGGCGTATTTTAAAACCTAGACTATAACCACTTTTACAAAAACTAAACCCTATGATGAGCACACGTGCACCGCTGCCGGTGATGCCTCATACTTATGATCCTGCTGAGATCATACTTGATAAGATACATATTTTATCACTTGCTTCACCAGTTTCATTATAGGTTATAATTATCTTCCTTATGTATATTTACGTATCACTACACTACACCTTTTCCTCACATAAAGAGAATAATTGTTCTAATCCTTCAAGACAACCTTTAAAAGTATTGTAAAATATTACTAAGCGTAACTAAGCTAAGTATTTCAAAATTCATTGAACCTCGGTGAATATAGACCGATCACCTATATTCAACCCGGGACGCAGTGGGACATAACGATCACCTATGTCCGACTCGAGAGGTGAATTTTGCGTGACTTAGGATAGTTATAATAGCTTTATGTCGAGTGAGAAAATGATAATATTTGTAATAAGCATGTAACATTTTAATAAGCTACGCAGTTTGCTTTACACTAAAAGCCACTCACAATGGCGTCACACTATTCCACAATCACAAGCCACTCACGGCATTCCTACAATCACAAGCCACTACGGCATCACGTTCCTTATCATAAGCCACTCATTGGCATCACAATATTCCTTAATCATAAGCCACTCACTGGCGTCATCCTACTTCTTAATTATAAACTTTATAATTCCATATCTCAATCGGGTTATTTTATAGTCACTCCTACCCCAACCTTACATTTCGTGGACAAATCAAACCATTTTAGGAGCAACCTTCCAATAGCACCTATGAGAAAATTTCTCTAATGGGAATAGGTAACAAAAGAACAATAGGCAACAAAATTCTCTAATGGGAAGAATTCTCTAATGGGAATAGGCAACAAAAGAACAATAAACCTTTGGCAAAACCTAGAAAGACACAGTAAATGACCCATAATCCCGTAAAAACTTGAAAATTTCACCATTGAAAATTTGATACCTAGAAACTTCACCCACCTCTTAAGAATAACTGTGCCTACCTTGTTACTCTCCTACAAACAAAAGAGTTGCCATATAAAGTATTTCTGATTATCCCTCAAACCTTTATAATCAAAATACTTCGGAAATCACTTCATGAATAATTCTACAAACCAAATTACCACCTTACCATTTCACCATAAAATAAACTACAATTCTACCCATACCTTACCAAAATAAAGTGTTCCTTAATACTTTGAAAGGTATACCAAAACCACTCTATTGGTTACTTATTTCCTCGAAATGTGTTTTCAAGTTATTACCCCATAAGCGAAATGATCAATGTCCACCTTGATAACTAAGCTCGACCTTAGGATGTATCCTACACCTCCGCTTAAAACCATAGATAACCATGAGGTTCATCAACTATTAAACCTCCAATCCTACCCAACTTAGACAACTAAACCATACCGTGGCTATGTGGGTAAATGTTATATCTGCTAAATATCCTTGCTACAATATATTTTCCAAATTTGAGGATTCCTCTTTAGAATCCAACAATAATACTTTCAAAATCCTCGTGAAAATGAGACAAAATCTTGAAACACTAAAGTTTCGCAAAAATTTCACCGACACCCATAATTTAGAACCGGTTTTACAATATTTTAAAAATGTGTCATTTTTACATCTTATGGATTTTGAAATCTGGTCTTAATCAAACTTGTACAAACATTTAGAGAAATTCGAAAACAAATATTTCTTCACCCCTTAAGAATCAACCTATATACTTTAGAATCATGAAACACTAAAAATTGGTACGTTTTGATAAGACTTTGAGAAGTTAGAAGTGCCCACACTAACAAAATAGTGAAACCTTATAACATCAAGAATTAGAACTTTCACCAATGAAACTACCCGTAAAAAATCATGACTCCTCGGATAGAGGATGTGCTCTGGCACAACACCCAGATACCCATACCCAAAGAGGAAACCCTAGAAACAACCTAGGGAAATTCAAACTTGTTCCAATACCATCACCTCGTTCCCGAGCACCTATCGGCATGCGTAAAGCGAGATCCGGACGGATCTCCTCCGTAAGGTGGGTAGACTATAACAACCCGTAAAATTTGGATTATTATAATAATATTTATTAATGTTAGAAAATTTAAATCGGCTATTTTCCGATGTACCGTTAATATTTTGAACTAAAAGCGAGAGGCCATCCTCGTTAATTTAGGAAGTCATGAAGACGATGCAGCACAAAACACCAATTAAATAACTACAAGCAGCTATAATCAAATTAAAACATAATAAAAATGTCATATTGTTAAGTTTAAGAAATCGTCTCCAGAAACATAATTTCTACATTTTCTGCACCGAGAGGTACGCTTACTCGAGGATTCGACAAAACACGGGCTACCGTTTATACAATATAAACAATAAAAAGAAAATACAAAAAAAAACTACCCCTAGCCGCCCAATTTTTTACTTTTTTTTTTCTTTTCTACTTCACCTTTCCCTTTTCTCCTTCTATCCAAAACCAGGAAACAAGAAAGTTCCATTTTCCCTTCCTCTCCAATTCTTAACCATGACCTATCCTTTTCAAGTCCTTCTCAGCCTATCACGCCCTCCCAGGCGTGCTTTGAAACTAGTCCTTTGAATAAAGTAGGGAAAATGAAAGATGCTGAAAATGGGTATTACCCATTCGAAGTCCAAGAAAAGAAGATTTGAAGTCTCCTTCTTTTTTCATTACAAATAGAGTTGAATCTTCACAGTTGATAGTCACATATCACACAAAATCACAAATTAGGGTTCATATAAAAGTAGAGGGCTTTTCAAAATTGGGTGAGGGGTTTTGATAATTGAAACATGAGGAAGATTCTCCAAGTGTTTAATTGTACCAATTCATTCCGAGTCTCTTCCACTTGAAGTTTTTGGTGTTCGGTTTTAATCCACACGACCCACCAAAATTGATTGTAAGAACATTGTCCTCTTTGTTATTTAGTTATCTATTTAAACTTGTTTTGTTATATTCGACTTATGTATATCGATTTGAGGAGTTGGAATTTTTGGAAACTTGATATGTTGTTGTTGTTGTTGTTAAGAAACAGAAAATATTAAATTTTGGTGTCCTAGGTTTCGGCTTATTTGCTTTTCGTTATATGGGCTTAGTTGTTTTTTTCGGTTTGTTTCCTGTTATCACGACTTTCGTTCTAGTCTCTTTTTCTGTCTTGACCCATGTTGGTGATCCCTCGGCTGTGGGAACACTTATAGTCAAGGGGCGTTAATCTTGTTCGTCCGTGTTTAGTTCATATAATCCTAAGCCACTAGGTAACGAGTTATGTGCTCATGAGTAGTACTCAACTACCACTTATCACTAATCAAATGAAAATGTAAAAGTTGTTGTTTTGTTAGTCCAAATTCGGAGGTCATCCACAAGTAAAGGCTGGGTTACCCATTCGAATCGAAGGAAGGCACCATTTATGTTCTAACCGCCTCGACACAAGAGTCATTATAATCACGTAAGGACCTCGAGTCTCATGGTCTTCACGACCCTTTTCCCTTATCAAGTATAACCAATAACGTGTTGTATACCGAGAATCTGCCTTTACAAATTCAAACACTACCTGGGCCTCAAGCCCATAGTCCAATGAAAGTTTGGTTAGCTTGCTCAAACTGGGGTCAGAATACGCGTCCGGACGAACACCTAACAGAGCCTTGTTCATGTTTGTTCATTTAAATTTAACCCGGACAAATAAGCGAACATGAGCGGCTTAAGCGGGCCCGAAAATTTCTTGTTCATGTTCGTTTATTAAGAAAATGAGTTGTTCATGTTCGTTTATGTTCGTTCATTAAGATACTAAGCGAGCGCTAAGCGACATAAGCGATCGAATATAAATGAACATAGACAAACAATCATAAACTTTATTAAATTATGCATATAATATTGTTTTATAAGTGTCGTTTTGTTTAAACAAACTAATTTAAAAATTATACAATTAAAATATTTGATATACGAACATAAATAAATAAATGAACATAAGCGAACTATAACGAGCGCATAATCGGACGTTCATTTTCAACATAAATAAGCGGACGTGGCTTTTGTTCATGTTCGTTCATTTAACTAAACGATCGTAAAATAATGTTCATGTTCGTTCATTTAATAAATAAAAAGAACATAACGAACTTTTTACCGAACCGTTCATGAAATGTTCCACTTGAGCGTTCGATTCGTTCTGACCTAAACTTGGGCGGCGGCGGTACTGAAGCCCAACCCGAAGGAAAACCAACCGACCTTCGGCGGTCCACCGGGGAGGTGTTTGATGTTGGTCGACTCAAGCTAGTTTTCATCTTGTATCATCTTACTTGACCCATCACTTCACGACACCGTCCTACGCGGACATCAAGGACACTGATAAGTAGATCCTTACCCATCCATGATCCACAACTTTCGAAATGTCTTATCATTATCAAAGACGGATGACGCGAATCCAAATAGCAAGAATGTAAAAGATTGGATGAGACTTGAAAACATACTATAAAACAAGATTTACGCATAACATGTGAACTATATTTTTGGTAACTCATATAAGAAAGCTTTTAGGCAAAAACTTATAACTAATGCTTAAAAGTGCAAGACCTAGTAAATATACTATGACGTTAGTCTCATTAAGCGAACCAAATATACACTTGATGGGAACCGGATATAAAACTCAATTATATCACTGATAGGCAAACCAATTAAATAGAAGGTCTACCAAAGGGTTATACCTTTTTTTTTCAATAAACAAATTTTTCGATTTATAAACAAAATAAAATACTTGAAAACTTATATGGTGATATATTAGTCGGGGATATATACAACTTTTGAGATATATTGGTAGCACTTGATATTTATACACTTTTTGAACTATAGGTTTAAATCAAACTAATGAGTATTTAGATTGTATCATAACTTTTGAAATCGTTAATTTACATTTCGTAAATTAATTGTTTAGATTAAATCAAACCTCTTTCAATTATAAAACTTATTTGAAACAAAATAAGACGAGTTACCTTTATATATAAAATTTTGACATCTAGTCGACTCATACTCTATTTATATTTTATATATATATATATATATATATATATATATATATATATATATATATATATATATATATATATATATATAAACTATCGATTTATTTGTATACATGAGTCATACTCAACTTTCGTTAAGATATAATTAACTTGTTATATTTTTATAATAACCAATATAACTTATTATATTTTTATATATATTAACCATCAATGAGGAGACTTATTCATAACTTGCACCATCAAATTATCTAAATACAAAGGTATTAAGTAAGATTATTACTTAAATTTTTGAAGATACCCTTATGTTATCCACTTAAAGAGATACATAGAGATATTTGTACAAGTATGTACGTTAAGTATATACATTTAAAAATAATGATTACGTAATCCATTAATGTCAAACCATATGTAAATATTTCCGTACATCGTCATTCGGTTATCATCAAACCAAAGTCTTGTTCATACTTGATATCTCTTTCTGCGTGTACTTTTCCAAGTATTATCATTTGGTCATCATTAAACCAAAGTCGAAATTCCTTTCTTGAGATTCCTTCCATGTCATCCTTTCCCTAAGCCGAAATCCACCCAATTCCTTGTAAATTGTTCTAAGATAAATCAATGCCACACAAACAACAACAACAACAACAACAAACATTTAAAAATTTATAAAGTTAGTTAAACTATATCGAGTCTTAAACATAAAGACTGAATTGCCATATTAATTAGGTTGCGTGACCGGGCCATGCTATCACTCCTTGATTTAATTCCCTTTATACTTCATATTGCACATGGCGAGGTGAGTTTCATAGCCTACTTTTACTTGTTTTATAAGCGTTTTGGGGAAGATACATGCTCATTTTACTTAAATGATTTAATTACTAAAATTTGCATTCTATGCATACTATGCCACTTTGATTAATATGTTTTAAGATACATCATACCTAGATGCTTTAAGGACCACACCAAAACCTTTGACCTAGAATATTACAGCTTAGCCTAAGACTTTAGATCCCAATTGCCCTTTTCATGAGCTGTCAATTCCTGTGAGAGCGCAGATGTTATAAATAGATCTATTGGGGTGACTCCCACATTGGTTGAGCTTGGGTGGCGAAACATATAGCATGTCGGGACCTAGTGTATTGGGATAAACACTTTCGCCATGGGCTCCTTATTTGTATGACTTCCTTGTGCATACATAAAGCTATCGTCAGCTTGGTTGCATGAACTTAGTGCTAGCGTAATAGATTCAATATATGGCATTATATTAGATTGTAATGTACATATACCCTACTTATGGTCCCTTAATGAAATCTCTTTTATGAAACCCTTTTATGAATTAAAACCATAAACTTTATGATATTTTCCAAGGCGTAATGATCATCAAAACCAAATTTGAAGCAAAGTCTTGAAATCCTTTTTAAATAAACCTATGAACTCACAGTGGTCACGACCTTTAGCATGTATCTTGGTTTTGAGGTGATAGCTTATCTTTGGAGGCAAGGCAAAGGCATGGCATGGCTCATGTATTTCATTGATTTATGTACAGAACCACCTTTTTATAATGGGCCATTTGACCACTAATTAATAATGTAAACATTGTTTTTAAGAATGAATAAAAGTTTATTTATGAAAAACCAATTGTTCTATGCTTATGTTGATGATACCAATTTAGTAGCACTTAATACTTTTATGCTTACTTGAGCGGTTTGGGGTGTTACTGATTAGCATAAGAGCCTAGGTTATAGAAAGGCTGGGTATTTTTAAAACCTAGACTATAACCACTTTTACAAAACTAAACCCTATGACCGACAAGCGTGCTGCTCACGAGTTGATGCCTCACTTATGATCTGTTGAGATCATACTTGATGAATACATGTTTTATCCCTTTCACCTAATTTCATTATAGGTTACAATTATCTTCCTTATACGTATATTTCACGTATCACCGCACTACCTTTTCCCTCACATAAAGAGAATAATTGTTCTAATCCTTGAAGACAACCTTTAAAAGTAATGTGACATATTACTAAGCGTAACTAAGCTAAGTGTTTCAAAATTCATTGAACCTCGGGTGAATATAGGCGATCACCTATATTCAACCAGGGGATGGTGGGACATGCTCGATCACCTATGTCCGGAGCTCAGAGGTGAATTTTGGGATGCCAGGATAGTTATAATAGCTTTATGTCCGTGAGAAACTGATAATATTTTAATAAACATGTAACATTTTAATAAGCCAGACTTTGGCATTACACTAAAGCCACACAATGGCGTCACACTATTCCCTAATCACAAGCCACTCACTGGCATTCCCTAATCACAAGCCACTCACTAGTATCACCCTATCATAAGCCACTCACTGGCGTCACAATATTCCTTAATCATAAGCCACTCACTGGCGCCATCCTACTTATTAATCATAAACTTTATAATTCCATATCTCAATCGGGTTATGTTATAGTCACTCATACGACCTTACATTCGAGTGGACAAATCAAACCATTTAAGGACAACCTTCAATAGCAACTTTGAGAAAATTCTCTAATGGGAATATGCAACAAAAGAATAATAGGAACAAAATTCTCTAATGGGAAGAATTCTCTAATGGAATAGGCAACAAAGAACAATAAACCTTTGGCAAAACCTAGAAAGACCACGATAAATGACCCATAATCCCGTAAAAACTTGAAAAATTCACCATTGAAAATTTGATACCTAGAAACTTCACCGCCTCTTAAGAATAGCTGTGCCTACCTTGTTACTCTCCTACTGACGAAAGATATGCCATATAAAGTATTTACGATTATCCTCGAGCCTTTATAATCAAAATACTTGAAATCACTTCATGAATAATTCTACAAACCAAATTACCACCTTACCATTTCACCATAAAATAAACTACAATTCTACCCGTACCTTACCAAAATAAAGTGTTCCTTAATACTTTGAAAGGTATACAAAACCACTCTATTGGTTACTTATTTCCTCGAAATGTGTTTCGAGTTAATACCCATAAAGCGAAATGATCAATGTCACGCTTGGTAACTAAGCTGACCTTAGGATGTATCCACACCTGCACTAAAACCATAGATAACCATGAGGTTCATCAACTATTAAACCTCGATCCTACCCTGACTTGAACAACTAAACCCTACCGGTGGGTACGTGGGTAAATGTTATATCACTGCACATATCCTTGCTACAATATATTTTCCAAATTTGAGATTCCTCTTTAGAATCCAACAATAATACTTTCAAAATCCCTCGTGAAAATGAGACAAATCTTTGAAACACTAAAAGTTTCATAAAAATTTCCTATTACACCCATAATTTAGAACCGGTTTACAATATTTTAAAAATGTGTCATTTTACATCTTATGGATTTTGAAATCTGGTCTTAATCAAACTTGTACAAACATTTAGAAATTAGAAAACAAATATTTCTTCACCCGCAAGAATCAACCTATATACTTTAGAATCATGAAACACTAAAAATTGGTGCGTTTTGATAAGACTTTGAGAAGTTAGAAGTGCCACGCTAACAAAATAGTGAAACCTTATAACATCGAAAATTAGAACTTTCACCCAATGAAACTACCCGAGAAAAAAAAATCATGACTCCTCGGATAGAGGATGTGCTCTGGCACGACACCCTAGTACCCATACCCAAGAAACCCTAGAAACAACCTAGGAAAATTCAAAACTTGTTCAAAATACCATCACCTCGTTCCAGAGCACCACTGTCGAGAGTAGCGTAATATGCTGAGATAAGGACGGATCTCACAGTAAATGGTGAACTATAACAACCCGTAAAATTTCGGATTATTATAATAATATTTATTACGTTAGAAAATTTAAATCGGCTATTTTCTGACAGCTGTTAATATTTAGAACTAAAAACACGAGGTCATCTCGTTAATTTAGGAAGTCACGGCACCGCACGCATACCGACACCAATTAAATAACGGCAAACAGTTATAATCAAATTACAACATAATAAAAATGTCATATTGTTAAGTTTAAGAAATCGTCTCCGAAAACATAATTTCTACATTTTTAGGGTACCGGAGAGGTACGTTTACTTGAGAATTCGACAAAACACGGGGTATCGTTTATACAATATAAACAATAAAAAGAAAATACAAAAAAAACTATCCCTAGCCGCCCAATTTTTTACTTTTTTTTTCTTTTCTACTTCACCTTTCCCTTTTCTCCTTCTATCCAAAACCAGGAAACAAGAAAGTTCCATGTTCCCTTCCTCTCCAATTCTTAACCATGACCTCTCCCTTTCAAGTCCTTCTCAGCCTATGCGCCCCTCCCTAGGCGTGCTCACAGCTAGTCACTGAATAAAGTGGAGAAAATGAAAGATGATGAAAATGGGTATTACCCATTCGAAGTCCAAGAAAAGAAGATTTGAAGTCTCCTTCTTTTTTCATTACAAATAGAGTTGAATCTTCACAGTTGATAGTTACATATCACACAAAATCACAAATTAGGGTTCATAGAAAAGTGAGAGGCTTTTCAAAATTGGGTGAGGTTTTGATAATTGAAGCATGAGAAGATTCTCAAAGTGTTTAATTGTACCAATTCATTCCAGTCTCTTCCACTTGAAGTTTTTGGTGTTGGGTTTTAATCACACGACCACTGAAAATGATTATAAGAACATTGTCCTCTTTGTTATTTAGTTATCTATTTAAACTTGTTTTGTTATATTTGACTTATGTATATCGATTTGAGGTTGGAATTTTGGAAACTTGATATGTTGTTGTTGTTGTTGTTAAACGCGAGAAAATATTAAATTTTGGTGTCCTAGGTTTCGGCTTATTTGCTTTTCGTTATATCGGCTTAGTTGTTTTTTTAGGTTTGTTGCCTGTTATCACGACTTTCGTTCTAGTCTCTTTTTCTGTCTTGACCCATGTTGGTGATCCCTCGGCTGTGGGAACACTTATAGTCAAGGGGCGTTAATCTTGTTCGTCGTGTTGAGTTCAAATAATCCTAAACCCTAGGTAACGGTTATGTGCTCATGAGTGGTACTCAACTACCATATCACTAATCAAATGAAAATGTAAAAGTTGTTGTTTTGTTAGTCCAATTCGGTGTCTATAAGAGGTCATCCACAAGGGTGCATTGGGTTGCCATTCGAATCGAAGGCACCATTTATGTTCTAACCGCCTCGACACAAGAGTCATTATAATCACGTGGGACCTCGAGTCTCATGGTCTTCTCGACCTCTTCCTTATCAAGTATAGCTATAACTTGAGTTGTATACCAAGAATCATCTTTACAAATTCAAACACTAGCTGGGCCTCAAGCCCATAGTCAATGAAAGTTTGGTTAGCTTGCTCAAACTTGGGCAGCGAGAGGTCGCAAGCCCAAGCCCAACTGAAAACCGTCGACCTTGACGGTCACCGTGAGGGGTGTTTGATGTTGGTTGACTCAAGCTAGTTTTCATCTTGTTTCATGTTACTTGACCCATCACTCCCACGACACCGTCCTCGCCCGGACATCAAGGACACGGTTCGTAGATCCTTACCCATCCATGATCCACAACTTCGAAATGTCTTATCATTATCAAAGACTGATGGCCTTGAATCCAAATAGCAAGAATGTAAAAGATTGGATGAAACTTGAAAACATACTATAAAACAAGATTTACGCATAACATGTGAACTATATTTTTGGTAACTCATATAAGAAAGCTTTTAGGCAAAAACTTATAACTAATGCTTAAAAGTGCAAGACCTAGTAAATATACTATGACGTTAGTCTCATTAAGCGAACCAAATATACACTTGATGGGAACCGGATAAAAAACTCAATTATATCAATGATAGGCAAACTAATTAAATAGAAGGTCTACCAAAGGGTTATACCTATTTTTTTTCAATAAACAAATTTTTCGATTTATAAACAAAATAAAATACTTGAAAACTTATATAGTGATATATTAGTCGGGGATATATACAACTTTTGAGATATATTGGTAGCACTTGATATTTATACACCTTTTGAACTATAGGTTTAAATCAAACTAATGAGTATTTAGATTGTATCATAACTTTTGAAATCGTTAATTTACATTTCGTAAATTAATTGTTTAGATTAAATCAAACCTCTTTCAATTATAAAACTTATTTGAAACAAAATAAGGCGAGTTACCTTTATATATAAAATTTTGACATCTAGTGAGTCATACTCTATTTTTGCCAAGATATATATATATATATATATATATATATATATATATATATATATATATATATATATATATATATATATATATATATATATATATATATATATATATATATATATAGTAGGGTTAAAATGAAAAGTTTCTTAAAATGAAAAGAATGAAGCGCACGGAGGTGACATGTCACCTTCACCGCCACCATGCCATTCTCGACCCTCTTCCTTATCAAGTATAACTGTTAACCAGGTTGTATACCAAGAATCTGTCTTTACAAATTCAAACACTAGTTGGGCCTCAAGCCCATAGTCCAATGAAAGTTTGGTTAGCTTGCTCAAACTTGGGCAAGCTATCGCATGCCCAACCCAAAGGTAAGGCCAAATCGACCTCGCGGTACCGTGGAGGGTGTTTGATGTTGGTTGACTCAAGCTAGTTTTCATATTGTTTCATGTTACTTCGACCCATCACTCGCGACACCAGCCCCGCCCGAGACATCAAGGACGGTTCGTAGATCCTTACCCATCCATGATCCACAACTTTGAAATGTCTTATCATTATCAAAGATGGATGACCTTGAATCCAAATAGCAAGAATGTAAAAGATTGGATGAAACTTGAAAACATACTATAAAACAAGATTTACGCATAACATGTGAACTATATTTTTGGTAACTCATATAAGAAAGCTTTTAAGCAAAAACTTATAACTAATGCTTAAAAGTGCAAGACCTAGTAAATATACTATGACGTTAGTCTCATTAAGCGAACCAAATATACACTTGATGGGAACCGGATATAAAACTCAATTATATCAATGATAGGCAAACCAATTAAATAGAAGGTCTACCAAAGGGTTATACCTATTTTTTCAATAAACAAATTTTTCTGTTTATAAACAAAATAAAATACTTGAAAACTTATATAGTGATATATTAGTCAGGATATACAACTTTTGAGATATATTGGTAGCACTTGATATTTATACACCTTTTGAACTATAGGTTTAAATCAAACTAATGAGTATTTAGATTGTATCATAACTTTTGAAATCGTTAATTTACATTTCAGTAAATTAATTGTTTAGATTAAATCAAACCTCTTTCAATTATAAAACTTATTTGAAACAAAATAAGATGAGTTACCTTTATATAAAATTTTGACATCTAGTCGATACTCTATTTTGCCAAGATATATATATATATATATATATATATATATATATATATATATATATATATATATATATATATATATATATATATATATATATATATATATATATATATATATATATATATATATATATATATGGCGTAGGGTTAAAATGAAAAGTTTCTTAAAATGAAAAGAATGAGAACATGTGCTGAGGTGACATGTGTCACCTTTGCCACATCACCATGCCATGTGTCACCCCCACCCCACCCCACCCACCCACCCTCAAAAAAAAAATTCGGCCAAAAAAATTTTTGGGCAAAAAAAATTTTCCCGCCAAAAATTCCCGCCAAAATTTATTCTTTGCATCACGCTTATAAAATCTTGCATCACAATCATATTTGTGATGCGATAATTATAACCTTAATGCACTAAAATCATGATTATGATGCGATAAATTTATATCGTGATGCAATAATTTATAACCTTAATGCACTAATAAGTTTTGGTGCATCTTATTATAAGTTATCGCATCATTCCACAAAAGGTAAAGGCGGGAACACTGACCCCGGTGCCTTTTGGCACCAGCCCATTATCCACCCCACAAGGAATAGCTCAAGAACTCTCACGGCCTAGTGGGCACCTGGCCAGTGAGCACGAGCCAAGACTCCTGGACCCTAAACTCTTATTCCACAAAGTCTCTCCGGTGTGCCCATTGGGTTTCATGGGAGGTGGCACCATATGAAGTAAATGCAAATGATGGGACTTGAACTTGGGTCAATTGACTCAAGCACAAGTGCCCAACCATTGGACTAATGCTCCAACCATTGGACTAATGCTCCATTGGTAAGTTCTTGCATCATAGTTAATAGTTCGATGCATCAACTATGATGCACTAAAATCAAGGTTATAACCTTAAATGCACTAAAATCATGATTGTGATGCGAAACTTTATAACTATAATGCGAATTTATAACCTTAATGCACTAAAATCATAATTGTGACGCAAAGAACATAACCTTAATGCACTAATAAGTTTTGGTGCATCTTTATTATAAATTACCGCATCATAGTTAATAGTTAAGTGCATCAACTATGATGCACTAAAATGAAGGTTATAACATTAATGCACTAAAATCATGATTGCGATGCAAGAATTTTATAAGCGATGCAAAGAATTTATAAACTTGATGCACTAAATTCATAATTATGATGCAAAAAAAAATTGTGGGAAATTTTGGGTCGAAAAAAAATTTGCCTAAAAATTTTTTTTTTCATGGAAATTTTTTTCTTTTTCGGGGGTGGGGTATGGTGATGGGCATGATGATGCTGCAGCAAGGTGACACATGTCACCTCCATATGCCTTCTCATTCTTTTCATTATAAAGAAACTTTTATAATAACCCAAACCTATATATATATATATATATATATATATATATATATATATATATATATATATATATATAAACTTATCGCTTTATTTGTATACATGAGTCATACTCAACTTTCGTTAAGATATAATTAACTTGTTATATTTTATAATAACCAATATAACTTATTATATTTTATATATATTAACCATCAATGAGGTGACTTATTCATAACTTGCACCATCAAATTATTTAAATACAAAGGTATTAAGTAAGATTATTACTTAAATTTTTGAAGATACCCTTATGTTATCCACTAAAAGAGATACATAGAGATATTTGTACAAGTATGTACGTTAAGTATATACCTTTAAAAATAATGATTACGTAATCCATTAATGTCAAACCATATGTAAATATTTTCGTACATCGTCATTCGGTTATCATCAAACCGAAGTCTTGTTCATACTTGATATCTCTTTCTGCGTGTACTTTTCCAAGTATTATCATTTGGTCATCATTAAACCAAAGTCGAAATTCCTTTCTTGAGATTCCTTCCATGTCATCCTTTCCCTAAGCCGAAATCCACCCAATTCCTTGTAAATTGTTCTAAGATAAATCAATGCCACACAAACAACAACAACAACAAACATTTAAAAATTTATAAAGTTAGTTAAACTTTATCGAGTCTTAAACATAAAGACTGAATTGCCGTATTAATTAGGTTGCGTGTCGGAGCCGTGCAATATCACTCCTGATTTAATTCCTTTTAGACTTCATATTGCATATGGCTATGTGAGTTCATAGCCCTACTTTTACTTGTTTTATAAGCTGTTGGGGAAGATACATGCTCATTTTTACTTAAATGATTTAATTACTAAAATTTCGCATTCTATGCATACTATGCCCTTTGATTAATATGTTTTAAGATACATCATACCTAGATGCTTTAAGGACCACACCAAAACCTTTGACCTAGAATATTCTGCACTTAGCCTAAGACTTTAGATCCCAAATGCCCTTTTCATGAAGCATCAATTCTGCACGGAAGCCAGATGTTATAAATAGATCTATTGAGCGACTCTGTTCGGTTGACCCGCTTGGGTCAAGGCGAAACATATAGCATCTCGGGACCGAGTGTATTGGGATAAACACTCGCCATGGGCTCCTTATTTGTATGACTTCTTGTGCATACATAAGCTGCCGTAACCGGTTGCATGAACTTAGTGCTAGCGTAATAGATTCAATATATGGCATTATATTGGTTGTAATGTACATATACCCTACTTATGGTCCACTAATGAAATCTCTTTATGAAACCCTTTTATGAATTGAAACCATAAACTTTATGACATTATGCAAGACGTAATGATCATCAAAACCAAATTTGAAACGGTGAACTGAAATCCCTTTTAAATAAACTTATGAACTCACCAAATGAGTTGACCCCTTTAGCATATATCTTGAGGTTTGAGGTGATAGCTTATCTTTGGAGAAAAGGCAAAGGCATGGCATGGTCATGCATTTGATTTATGTATTGGGACCACCTTTTTATAATGGGCCATTTTCCGCACTAATTAATAATGTAAACATTGTTTTTAAGAATGAATAAAAGTTTATTTATGAAAAACCAATTGTTCTATGCTTATGTTGTGATACCAATTTAGTAGCACCCCAATACTTGTATGCTTCCGCTGAGCCATTTTGGAGGTGTTACACTATAACGACCTAAAATCTGAAACATCAATTGAACGTTTGATACAAAGATTACCTAAAATTTTGAACATTTGACTAAGGTATATACTTATGCTATAAGTTAAAACTACAAACTAAAAACTTCTATTTTTAAGCTACATAGAAATCGACCCATCTACAAATATAGTGAATATATATCACACGCCTATAAGGTCAAGAGGGACCAATACATTTTTTTTTATCATTTAGTACATATACATTATAAATGGAGTTAACCAAGAATTCATTTGGAAATTTGAAAGGAATTCGCCTTCCCTTATCCGCAAATATCTCGGCATTATTTTTAGCCTTTATCCCTATTTCATTGCTCACATTTAACAAACCAATAACACATCTTATGTCACACACACTAAACCCTAAAAATAAACAAGTTTAAGTGGCGGTAGTTTCATTTTACTCTCAAAAAGAAAGAAGGTTCGACGGTGGTGTAGTGATCGGTTACTACCTGTTTTGATCGTGGGTATTATGGGTTCGAAAGGATTTCAATTTCGTTTGCTCTAGTACTAGTTCGGTTCGGGCTGCAGTTTGTGTTTCGATTTAGTTTTGGTTCGTTGTTGTGTCCGTCTTCGTCTTTTTTATCTCCATCATTGGGTTAGAAGGCAAACCTTGAATCTCAGTCACGAATGAATCATGGATCTGGATATTATCATTTATTATATCTCGTACATTAACCATTCAAAGTATGTCACTTAAACAAATTTAATAGAGTACTAGAAGAAAGTGTTTGTCGAAGCTCATGTATTCATGTTTAAGTGTTTAGCCTAATGAAGCATAGTTTATATTATGTGACCATAAGACCATATGAGTAAGAACCAAGTTGATAGTGTCATTTATATATATCGATCTATATAAGTAAAGAACCAACTGTGCATGGATTCTTAAATGGTTATATCAAATATAGTTCATATAGCATGTTTAGTATGAATATGCATGCATGTTATAGATCGATACATGTTATCAGTAAACTGTATTTTGAGAAAAAATGAACATATGGAGAAACATAGGATCGATCTTCTTATCATTAAATATAAGATATATGATAACTGTTATAGTAAATTTGAGATACATGAAATCAATGAGATATGAACATGCATGGTCTTGCGAAGGGGTATGTTTAAAGGTAATCGCGGAGTTTGTGTGTGGGTTGTTCGGTTTTTAGAAAGTGTGTCGGGGAAGTCGAGTCGGGGGTTAGTAGTTATGGGTGTTTACTTAGTTGTGTCGATTAGTCGTTTGAACCGCGATCGAAGGTTAAGTTGGCATGTCGAGATATATAAAAAAAGAAAAAAAGAGTAAAATGAAGCTGCTACTGTACGAGTCCTAATATGGTTCAATATTGTTGCATGTTTAATATATTGATATATTTTCACTTTTAACCCTCGTCTTTAGAACATTGTCACATGCATACCTTGAACTATTATAATTGACACATTGTACCCTAGACTATCAAAATAATAATATTGAGTTTTTAAGTTTAAAGTACTTGTCACTAATAACCCTAAACTTTGATAAGTTACACTTTAAACCCTAAATTATGATAAGTTGTTATATTTAACTCTAAAAATATTAATACGATTGATATAATCAATAAATCCGTTATGACTTAAATGAGCTAATAAGTATTATACGAACCGTAATCCGTGTAGATTCGTTGAAGGAGACGTGACATTATTTCTTCCTGCGCACATTTCCATTTGCTTTCATTTGCTAAGGTACGGATATTCAGTCTCTCCTTTTAAAACATCCTTTGTTCGTAAATATTAGTACAGATATCCCGTCCTTTTTCAGTAAGGGCATCCTTTGGTATTGTTAACCGTTAATGCTATTGATATATGTTATGTTATCTGATTGACATCCTTTTTGATATTCGTTTTGATATTTGATCTGCTATCTCATTCTGATATTCGTTGGTTATCCGTTTGATATGATTCAGTTCAGTATTTGATATGATATGTTCAGTTCAATATTTGATTTGATATGATTATGATTGCTCTTGTATTGCCCAGCTTTTGTATCTGTATCCCTAGCCATGGAGGTACCATGGCCATGTCATTGAGGCACTAGTGGCATGACACTATCTGGGGCGGTGTGATTAGTCCTCATGCCCCTTTTTGTTATGTTTATATGAGATCTCTTGGGCCATTATGATATGTTTTGCAGGGAGCGTATGGATGCATCCTAGGTAATTTGTATCTGTATCTGTATCTGGTGATTGGTTGGTGTGTGTTCCTACACCCCATCACATTCTGGTACATTGTGAGCTAGCTACTCCATGTACAACTTTGGATTTGATGGCATATGATTTCTGATATGATTATTTGGCCTATTCATGTGGCATGCTTAGGCACTGGGCAGTGCACTCCGATCCTATGATATTTGTTATGTGCTCTATTTCAGTACTTGTCTCATATGCGTTTCGCATTCTGTTTCGTCTGACATGTTCTCGTGGGCTCTTTTCCTTTCTTTGGGTTGACATGATTTGGTCCATTTCTCATTTGATTATATTATTCTTGTATTGTTTATATCATTCCTTGGGCTTTTAAGCTCGGCACTTTCTTTTCTCTGGCGGGTATTTTTAGCGGGATCTTTGGGATTGAGAGTCAAGAGTAGGGCGGTTAGCAGAGACTGACCTAGAGTTACCACCTGCTCGACGGACCTATGATTCTGACTTTTGTATTTTGATTTTCTGTTGTTTCATTTGTAATTGTAATCTTTTGGGTTTGTACGTTGGGTCATGGGTTCATGACTTGGTTTTGTAAGTCTTCCGCTTGCATGTATGTTCTGATTTGACCCCATAATGTGACACTCGGACCCTTGTCGGGTTGGGGTGTTACATACACCGTGGCCGTGCTCAGATCCCCAACAACCAAAAAGGAGGTGCAATCTTTGAATGGAAAGTTAGCCAGTTTGAGCCGTTTCATGTCCAAGTCAGCAGAAAAATCGCTCCCATTCTTCAAGACGCTGAAGAAGTGCATCAAGAAGAGCGACTTTCATTTGGACCGGTAAAGCGAAACATGCATTCAAAGAGATGAAGCGACACATTGCCGACCTACCAATGGTCATTGCACCACACCAAAAAGAACCGATTATGTACCGGCGCGTCTCGGGAAGGCGTAAGTCTTGTTTTGTTGGCACAAGTCATGCAACAACACGTATTTTGTCACCGCGCTCTAAAGGGTCCGGTGAATTACCCCCGATGGAAAAGGCGGTCCTCGCCTGGTGGGTCGTCCGTCCATGAGATCGCTGCGATACTTCAAGCATACCCTGTGGCGGTAATCACGGATCAACCACTAAAGCAAGTCCTGACAAAAACGGAGAAGAGTGGAAGAATGGCCGGATGGGCAATAGAACTTGACGAGCATGACATTAGCTTCCGCCCCCGGACAGCCATTAAATGGCATGTGCTAGCGGACTTCATCGCCGAGATCCCAGAGGAAGGAACTCCATACAACAAAGAGGAGAAGCAACCATACTCAGAGCCGTGGAATTTATTCACGGACGGCTCTTCATGTCAGGAAGGTTCCGGAGCAGGCCTAATCCTAACAAATCCTGATGGAAAAGAATTCACATACGCCATGCGTTTTGAATTCGAGGCATCCAACAACGAGGCCGAGTATGAGGCGATCGCGAGGATTGAGAATCGCGAATGAATGCGGGTAAAGGACCTATCGTGAACGTTGATTCCGCCTCGTGGCCGTCGGATAAGCGGAGCATATGAGGCAAAGGAGGAGAGTATGGCACGCTACTTGGCAAAAGCTAAAGCGATCGAAGGATTACGGGCGTTCTCTATCAAACAGATTCCGGGCGGAATAAGCAAGCGAGCCTACCGAACAAGATTGCATCTACCAGCTTTGTCCACCTGACAAAACAGGTGCTCGTGGAAGTCTTGAAGGAAAAATCCATCGAAAAA
This sequence comes from Chrysanthemum lavandulifolium, assembly GCA_022545495.1. NCBI lineage: Eukaryota > Viridiplantae > Streptophyta > Magnoliopsida > Asterales > Asteraceae > Chrysanthemum > Chrysanthemum lavandulifolium. The sequence goes on along the minus strand of CM040240.1, from coordinate 199,335,601 downwards.
AGGAGGTATTGGCAATCGTGGAGGAAGACGGGGATACATGGATGACACCCCTGATCGAATATCTAAGGGATGAAACATTGCCGGCGGATGATAACAAGGCTAGAAAACTGCGGATCAAGGCAAGGCAGTACACATTGAGAGACGAAATCCTATTCCGGAAATCTTTCCTAGAACCATGGCTCCGGTGTGTAGGCCCCATCCAAGCCAACTACGTGATGTGAGAGATTCACGAAGGATCGTGTAGCATGCACTCAAGGCCAAGGGCGGTGGTGGCCAAAGTAATCCGGTCCGGGTATTACTGGCCAACAATGCACAAGGACGCTCGTGAGCTAATCTGATGTGAAGATTGCGGGTTCACGCGCTGTGCCAAAGAATCCATGACAAAACGACCCGATCACTTCCCCAGCCCTTCTACAAGTGGGGCCTAGACATCTGCGGACCTTTCCTGAAGGACCGACAAAGTAAAGTTCATGATTGTAGGATAGACTACTTCACCAAATGGATTGAAGCGAAACCCCAGCCTCCATCACGGAAGACAAGTGAAAAGTTAAATGCGGGACAACATAGTCTCATCGATTCGGTTTGCCAGAGAAATAGTGTCGGATAATGGAAAGCAGTTCGCGACAACCCATTTAAAGGCTCGGTGCGAGAAGCAACATAAACGACGATTTGCCTCGATCGAGCATCCGCAGTAAATGGGTTGGTAGAAAGCGCGAACAAAAGTTTGGGAGAAGGCATTAAGGCAAGGTTGGAGCGGGAAGCAAGGATCGTAGAAGAAGTGCGCGTGTGCTGCCCGGCACACGAACCATGATTAAAACAAGCAGCGGGAAACCCCATTTTCCTTACATACGCAGATCGGGCGGTTATCCCACGAGATCGGATGCCAAGTCTCGATGCACAACCATAAACCAAATCTCCAACGACCCGGAACCTCCGCTTAAACTTAGACATCCTGGAAGAAAGAAGGGAAGCCGCTGCCATTGAAGAAGCATGCAGCAAAGCAAGGATGGAAAAGTACTACAATGCCAAGGTACGAAGCACGGCATTCAGGCCTGGAGAATTCGTCTACCGCAGCAATGAAGCTAGTCGAGCGGAGGACACAGGAAAGCTTGGCCCAAAATGGGAAGGGTCGTATGAAGTGGTGGAAGCACTAGGGAATGGAGCGTATAGGCTCAGAGGCGCGGAGGGGGAGCTACTCCCAAGAACATGGAACATCCGCAACTTGAAGAAATGTTATGTGTAGGTAGGTTTTTCCCACCTCTTGTAAGTTGATCACGGATCAGGTCCGGACAATAGGGGAACCGCTTTAAATTTTCATGCTTTCCGTTTTATTGTAATATTTTCCAGTTATTAATGAAATGCAGAAGCCTGGCCCGCTCTATAAATTTTCCAAAACAAAGATTCATTTACATCTTTTATTTTTACATCTCTTGCATATCTCTCACATCCGCGACAACAATGTCGCACATAAAGGACGAGCGACCTCAAAATTGACTCCGGCATATAAGTGGTATTGCAAACCCATTGACCATCCCACGTTACCCCCCGGACTGCTAAAGTACGGCCACGGGTACAAACCAAAGCCCGGAACAATTAACTACGGCAAACAGTAAAAGCATATATGTATTAGCCAAAAATATTTCCATTAAGTCCACGAAGGATTTTTTACAAGTACACAGGGGCATACCCCCGGATTACAAAATAAAGGCACCGTGGCAACCGCGGCCCTAACCAAACAGACAAAGTTACTAAGCTTCAAATAAACTTGAGAGGCGACATAGTCTAAATGTCGCCCATGGAAAGATACCTCAAACATCCCCGGTACGATCAAGAATGCTCGTGTAGAACATGTCATCATGAGTAACCTGTTCCTCCTCCTCTTTCTCATCCTCCCCGGTAGGACCAGTGACCGCAGCAGAAGGAGTCGGACCAAAGGGAACTATAACCATGGAAGGCTCCCCGGTGGAAGTAACCTGGTGCACAACCTCGGAGACAATCAGCTAGGGTTCCAAAAATCAAACTTCTTACCGTACATCCGATTTTTCCTCTCTTTATACGCGGCAATAGCACGCGAACGCCTGGTAATGGTTTGCAATAAAGAACTGGGAAGCGCAACCTCATCCGCCATCGGGGCGTTAAACACAAAGTCCCCTGAACCGCTAGGTCACTCCTCCTGCAACACCAGCTGAGACATAAGGAACTCCAGGGAAGAATCCTTGCACGCCTCCAAGGAGTCTAAAAGCGGGAAAGGGACGTCACAAAGACGTATAACAGATTAGCGATAAATCTCCTTCGCCCGAGGATTATAGGCCTTGATCTGTTCTAGTTTCACACCCTTAGACCCATGCACAACCCCCGCCTCCAGACCCTGCCTTAGGCCTTCCGCAATAGCCTTGCTTATACAATCCCCCAACCGCGTCTGCAACTCATCAGACTGTTTAAATGCCATCCATGCCCTACGGAAGCCATGCCCAATCACCCACCGCTGACCTTCAATTGCAAGAAGCGTGCTAGCGAACAACTCTTCGTCATAAAAGTAAAAAGTAAAACCAACAGGCTAATCGAGGGGCCGAAAAGTCGCCACGTCTCCAGCCTTTATTGAACGGCCCAGATCCGCTTAGGTCAACGGCCGAGATTGAAGCAGCCAAAACGTCACGTCAGTCAGAAAACGCGCGGTCAAGAACCGTTCGCGATTCCCAAAGAACAGCTGTATCGCTTATCTATGGTATAAGTGGGAAGTACAGTCAGCAATGACTAGGGGTACGCGCACGACACCAATCCGCGGATAGACGAAAGAACTTAGTCTAGAACGTTTGTCCTGAACCAACAAACATACTAGACTAGGGGGACTTGATCGCGTATGGTCCCCCGACACCCATATTGAATCTTGTGTATAAAGAAAATGTCTTAAGAGAAGTAAAGGCTAAGGTGGTGTTTGAATGCAACTTAATTGACTTAATATGAAAAAACTTAATCTATTAAGTCATATAAAAAGTTGTTTGTTTTTCACTTAATCAAAATAAATGACTTAAAATAATAAGTGATAAAAGTGAGGTCCTCCATATTAAGTCATTTGTTAATTAACATGACTTAATGAAAAAATTAAACAAACAAGCCCTAACTCTTGTATTAAACACTCCTCCGATCATCAAGAACATGTACTTCTCCTTGAACTTCCGAGATCAAGTTCATACTTAAACATTTACTCTCTAGTATGTGTTTAAGTAACTGAGTAAAACTACCATACATTGTCTTTCATTTAGGATTAGTTTAGCTTAGCTATATTCCGCACTATTCATTGTAGCTTTTTGTATTCATTAAAATAAATAACTATAGGTTGAAAATTATTGTTTTGTGTTGTTAAATGTTTATATATTCAAATGTTAAAAATGCAAACACTTGTCATGATACTTGTAATCTAAATACTTTGTTTTAAACAAGGTTACAAGTAAAAGGTAACAATAAAAGCAATGTCTATATATTATGTTTTTGTAAGAATTTTCTTGTTTGGTTATATTGTTGTTTGAATAAATACGTAGCTTTCTAGATAATTTGATGTTTGGATTAATATATTGGAATACGTTTTTCATAACAGGCCATAAAATACAAATTAAAATAAACCTTATTTGTGTGTTAAATGTACATATTACTAATATTCTCAACTGTATTTCAATTATTGGGTCCTATTTCCAGAAGCTAGTGGGAATTCATGATCAAGGGAGTGTTTAGTCACTTGGTGAACCATTACAGCCATAAACAGAAACCATAATTTGAAGCTTAAAAGCTGATATTTGAAGGACGATACCAAAGCAATTTTATAATAAAGGTCAAAAAAGCATTTGACTTCATTCATGCAATTAAATTTCAAATTTTAGCATGCATATGATGATGGTATGTACCATTGTTTATGTAACAAGATTTAAGAACAGATTCTTATGACATGACTTCCTTAATGCTGACAAATCTGCCCTTCTCAATTGAAAGTTGTGCCGCAACACCAATAGCCACTGCAGTCAAGCCGTCTTGCAAATCAACAGCTGGAGCTTTCTTCCCGTCAACCTTGACTGCTGCCAAAAAATTCAGGTGTTCCAAGTAGCTTGAACCATGGTGCAGCCCGTCATATCTATCATATCAAAATAGTGATTAGTAACCTACCCATATGGCAAATCATCGGTAAGTGTAATGGGATTGTAATTCATAAAGAGGTGGAGAGTTCGACCTACTTACTTATTAGGGGTAAATTCCGGTTATATTTTGTAAAATAACGGGTCAAATAGGTACATATAAACAAAAGCTTAAGAGGAAACGAGTTGGCTATCGGAAGTCACCCAAAGCAGGTCCAAGTAAACATTGGCCTATAGTAGTTAACCATTTTGCATTTTTCCCTTATTGAAATAATTTAATTTCTGCAATTATATCCACCACATGTATGAATTAAAAGATGTTAAAAAGATTTTTTAGACACAAAGTGTGTCCGGGTCAACCCAAACCCTGCTTTTACCCATGACACACCCATTTGCCACCTCTAATTTGCATTCCTCTAAAAGATCAAGAAACATACTTGATTCGATGATCTTCAGCTCTCATGGTTCTAACACCATCTTTCCCTTCAATACGCAGACCATAACGGACAATATTCTCTGGAACAAAGGCCTCACCCTGAAATCAACAGCCCAAAAGGTTTGAATCAAGATAACAACATGATCAAAATGGTGTCAATTCAGTCATTTCACATATGCACTGGTCTAAAGAGGGTGTGAATCTTTTTCATATTTGACATTGACTTTGACTTAAAGTTAGTGATATTTACAAAACACTACTTGGTTTATACATATCAATTTGGATGATTGAATATTTGTTGTATATGTACCATACCTTTCCATCTTCACCAATGACGGAAATTTCTTGCTCGTTTTTACTTCCTTCAGCAAACATACAAAGATCAAGCATGCCTCTTGCCCCATTGTCAAATTCAACAATAACATATGCATTATCAATGATATCAGGTACCTGTTAGACAATACAATAGCACACGTTGAATCAGAAAGAGCATAATATTCTGCTAAATGTTGAATTTAGAGGTCAAACTTGCCAATACCTAAGTTAAACAATGACAAATATTTTAGCTACAAACTTAGCGTTAAAATATTTTCATTTCTATAATAATATTTTTGGTTTAATTTGTTAGCTTAATATCTTCAAAATAGATAGAATATAAAGATTAATTTGAGAATAAGTTTAATGACTTTGACCGAAGTCAGAATGTGCTACTTTTGAATGGTCATTTTAGACAGCAGACTAAAATATAAAGAGCACAATACCTTGCCATCATAAACTTCATTTTTGTGATTTATATCAATGGCTCCAGAAGCCATTACACGAACTGGATTAGCGCCTACAAAAAGTCTCATCAGATCAAAAAAATGGCAGCATTTTTCAACAAGAGTACCTCCACTGTTGCAATTAAATCTGTTCCAGTTGTCCACCTAAAAAAGACACAAGTAGTCAAGAACATGTATGATTATAAAAATCCAACACAAATCATATAAAGTAAATAAGTTTAAATAACTACCTTAACCAGAAATGGAAACCGATGTTCCCTAATTGAAACCATCTTAACATGTCCCAATCTTCCACCATTAACAATGTCTATCAGCTTAGCCACTGGAGGCATGTATCTATACTCAAGTCCAACTTGTACCAACATTTCGGGTCGCTTTTTAGCAGCCTCAATCACCTGAATCACGGGCAATATTATGCCTTATTAATCATTTCTGTGCCTCATTTTCGATTTTTGTTTCTTCATATATCATATAAATGAAACACAGAACGAATGTCTGTACTGAGTAGGCGGATTAAAGAAAATGGAACCCACAAAATGGAAAGATGGTTTATGTTATGAGAATAACTAACCTTTCGACAGTCTTCCACAGTAGTGCATAAAGGCTTCTCCACCAGCACGTGATGAGTCTTTGGGTGGTTGATAATATCCATCAAGATTTGATAATGAGTCATGTTTGGAGTTGAAATAACCACAACATCACACATCCCACTGTCCAGCATTTCCTTGTGTCCTGAAAACACCTGTTACAACAATCCATGTATTCAGTAAAATTTCAAATTCATATTAGAATATAGTGCACCAAAAGACCATATAACGACTTTAAAACACCAAAAATGCTCTAATAAGGAAGTTCATCTTTTAAGTCGTGTGACATTATTGTGGACAATCCCAATCTGTTTATGTGCAATCTGGGTCACTTTAGGTTATACTTTATTGTTAACCTGCTAAAGAAATAAAAAGGAAAAAATAATAATAATAATATAAAATATTGCGTTAACTATTTATGAAACTCAAGGAAAAACAAAAGAAAAGTGTTTGGAGTTCAACTCAATCTACAACAGATCCATTTTGACCCACATTAAAAGTTTACCATTCTGTGACAAAGGGAAAATGACCCGTTGTGGGAACAAAAGCCATACAGAAAATAGTCCTATAAGTAACAAACACGTACGTAATATGTGACGAATCACATAACAGGAATTTGGGGTTCTTTAAAGCTAAAGTCATACGCTACTCATTAATAGAAGGGCGACATTACTGTCGGATTATCACACAAAAGACAGATCCAAAGATTTCAGTCACATCCGTTGCGTAATTGTCCAATACAACCTAAGTTTCTATATATCATCTCAAACTTTTAAAAGCATTAAAATATCTCCAATATTCGCCTTCAAAAATGACTTTTTGCACTTCTCATAGGACCCATGCCAATCTTGTTGCCAATTCTAAAAAGAGTAAGAATTTGTCACCAATTATTCATAATTAATCTTCTTCGTCATCACACTAATACCAAAATAAAGATCCATTATTTTTTACATTCTTAGAATGAAATTATGTTTGCGTTTTATAGGATTCGGTCCAAATTTGTAGTCAATTTATGAAAGAACAAGAACTTGTCACAATGATTTATGAACATGTTACGACTTTTTACATTTTTGTAAGTTTTGCTCACACCAAAGTTTCGTGGAGCTCGCAGCACATATGATCATACTTTCACTTCTATGCTACTCATTGTGCCACTTTAATCTATGAAAACTCAGTTATAGCATCCATCTTGGAACATGCTCACAACTTGGACAATTTAGTGCTAGAGTAAAATATGTATAGTTGTATAGCTTTTCCAAAAATGTATAAAGCAAAATTTTGCAAGTATAGTAGTACTACCTCCGTCCCACATTAAATGTCCACTATGACTTTTCTAAGTCTTTTTTCTTCAAATTTGACCTTAAATATATTTGTTTCTGTTATATAATACTTAATGGAAATTACACAAATGAAAATACATTTAAACACTTAATCCATTTATATATCTTGCATCAAGTATTATATAACACGAACAAAAATATTTAAAGTCAAAGTTAAAGAAAAAAGACTTAAAAAAGTCATAATGGACACTTAATGTGAGACGGAAGGAGTATATAACTAGTAAAAAAGTTAAAGTGGAGTGCTATCAAGAGTAGGGAAGTGAAAACAAAGTACTATCACGAGTGAAATAGTAAAAATTAAGTTTCTAGTAAACCAAAACAAGTAAAAGTTAAAGTGGAGTGCTATCAAGAGTAGGTAAGTGAAAACAAAGTACTATCACGAGTTAAATAGTAAAAATTAAGTTTCTAGTAAACCAAAAAAAGTAAAAGTTAAAACCTTTTATGCCATTTATGAGTAAACTACAAAATATGTGTCCTAGTGAATAGCTTATTAATTGGCTTAAATCATCCATATACAAGGCCGTTTTTACTCGGCCATCGCTTGACAAGGGTCATGAATTTTAAAAATTCATGCATTTCTATTATATACATACACAATATGAGCTTGAGTTTATTTAGTTCATGCACTGATACATGTGTATTTTGTGTGTGTGTTTAAGGACCTCTTTACGGTGAAAGCATGGAGTTACCGAAATCCATGAGACGGTCCATATCTCAAACTATCGGTATGAATCAGCAAAAAATCAAACGAAATACACCCTGAAACCTGAACGTGATGATTTTTGCTTAACATTTTACATAAACCATCCTTGACATGGATAGTTTTCGATTGACTTTTTGTGAGTTTGACTATCATGCATGATTCATGCAAATAGTTTACGATAAACATTAAATTTCTCAGGGAAAAAAGAAACAAAAAAACTTTTAACAAATTTGTAATTTTTTTTTTTTTTTTTAAACCACCTTCATTAAAATCAATGCATGCACCGAGAAATATGCAAGTCAAAACAAATGAACAAATAACCACATGTAGTCTATATACATTAACCGTAACATTCATGCTCTAAACACTTGTACAAAACACAAAAACATGTACGTACCTTAATCGGCCAGCCAAAAGAATCTGCAAACTCTAGCGACACTTTTTGCGACGGAACATGTGGATCAGCGACACAAACAACCGTCGCTCCTTCATTCCTTAAATGAAACAAGTTGCACAAATGTTCTCTACCCATCATACCAACACCAATGATACCATATCTAACCATTTTCTTATTCTTATCAAATAGTTTCTTGACACCTATGTCAAGATCAATGTCACTTATTGTTGTTGTTGTTTGGTTACTTAGTACTTGTGTTATAAATGTTGGTTGTTGTTTAATGTTTTTTTTGAAGGTGTTTGTGTTGTATGAGTGGTCATTGGTTGGTTTATATATGGGAGTTATGGAATGATGCTTTGGTATCAAATTAGTAATTGGTGAAGATTCTGTGAATAGTGTTGTTGATTGATTCATTATTAAAAAATTAATGTGGTTAAATGTTTTAGAGGATTTTTAGGGATGGTTTTGTGGAAAGTGTGTGATGGGATTGGGATGATGACAATGTGAAGATGTACAAACTACAAAGTGAGTATATGGGGTTACATTAGAGATAGATGAACAAGTACGTATGTAGTAGTCAAAGATGATGTGTTTTTCTTTTATTTTTAAGGAAAGAAAACAAGTTTTCAACTTATTAGTATATCTTAACATTTAGGGTTTGCCTAACGGGTGATTATAGGGCATTTGTTTAAATGTATAAAAAAGAAACGTTGAATTCATTAAATCAAAAATCACATACAATTAAGGTACTTATATGTTTAACTAATGTGCATTATTTAAAAACGTCTAACCAATGCCCTATAGACACTCGTTAGACAAACTTTAACATTTATCGCATGTTAATCAATGTATATAACAGTGATTTAACATTTGGAAACAAAGACACCCATTCAAAGTTTGCTAATGCTATGGAATATCCCCTAAATCCAATACTTATATATTTTGATCCCCATAATACTATTAGAAAATGCTCATTTAAGTTTAATCATAACAAAGGACGGAGACAGTGAAGAAAGTCTAACTTTATATTTTTCCTTTTTAAGCTGTGTTTAAATTTTGCTTTTGAATTTATAAATTATTAGGTAAAAAAAAATGTATAAAGTATGAATCTTAAAATGATTCAAATAACTTAAGTCTTATACAAAAACCATTAAAGACTGGACAAATTTTGATAAGTTGTTTTGTAATTTAAAATTTTGTCATTCACAGTTACTTAGCGTATAGAAATTGTTTATATTTGTTAAGTAATAGTTCTTGTCTTTACCTGTTTAACATGTTACCTGCTTAAAATAGTAGACACGTATAACGACGATTCCAGAATCAACTTCATATTTCTAAAAGAGATTTATTTAGAGTAACTGAAATAAATGTGATTTATTATTATCTTGTACAAGTTTAAAGTATGTTATTTAAAAAATGTTTGGTGGGTCACATGGACGTAATGGCGGCTATATTCAAATGGAGATCACGTCGGATAATCGTGTCATTTACTTTTAAAGATTTTCTGAGCATTTTTTGCCGATTTATCTACGTGTACTTAGTTCAAAAATAAAATAAAATAAAGTCTATGTGTCCAGGTTCATTGAACTCACACAAAAGTCTCCACGTTCGTTGGATCTTTATAAAATTGAAGAATTCAATTTGTTATCTTTCAATGACTAATAGGAGCTAGCATGACAACATATCTTTACTAGCTTTAAATCATTTTTCTTGAAAAAAAAAAATAATTTCAAGATATATGTATTGTAACTACACTAACCATGTATCTGCATATTGTAAGAGTAGGTACTCGTGTAACTAAATTTTATTGCGATTATTGTTTTTCAGTATTACATTTTTCGTGATCAATTTTCTCAACTGCACATTTTATTTGACAATAATTTTACGGATGACGAAAATTTTCGGTTGAAATACTCTAAAAAACACTAATAGATGGATGATATTTTTGAAAAACTAAGTACAAGAAAATTAGTAAATTACTCTTAAAAAATTATTCACATTATTAACACGTAGAGAAATAATCGCGTAATTTATTTTTATCGTTGTATGTCTTTCCCCACAAGTTTTTGTTTTAAAATTAGCCGCTTATTTTGTCTGTTTATAAATAAAAAAATTTAAAGAAACAAATCATGGCAAACTAATGCATTAGTGAATTTGTTTAGAAAGAGCATCATGTTCATTTTATATTGTTGTCTAATAATATGAATAAGTTTTAAAGGCAATTTAATAACTTTTTTTTATTTAACTATTGGGTTTTGTTAACAATAAATGTGGTTAAGCATTTCATGATTAAAAAATCAATAATTAATAAGTACCACATATATCATGTTTAACATCATATTTCATGTTTAAAACGAATAAATGTGTATAATTATGGAATTTATTAGTTTATTTAATGCAAATTTGTTAATTATGGAAATTTAACCATGACTCATAGGGTTTTTGTTAGCAAAACTTTTAATTATTTAAACAATGTCATTGATCTATTATATTTATACTACATATAAAAGAAAAACGGTCAAAACTTAAAAAAAAATGTTGAAAGTCAAATGTGAGATAAATGTATGGTGTAATTAATACTATTACTGAAACACCCAATTACTTAAAATTACAATAATTTATTCACATTATACAACCAATTAAAATCATATATACCAAATTAAAACAATCAATTTAAACACCCTTTAATATTAAAAAGTACAATAAAATTTTCACAATGTAAAATTTAAACAATCTACAACATAATCCAGTCAAACCTTGAAAAGTGAAATGTTGAAAGTTAAGGTAAGAGAAATGTATGGTGTAATTAATACTCTTATTAAAATACATTATTATTTAAAAGTACAATAATTTATTCACATAGTAAAACAAATTAAAATCATATCTACCGAATTAAAAACAACCAATTAATACACGACACTAAAAATACAATAAAATTTCACAACGTATAATTTAAACAAGTTTTACAACATAATCCAAAATATAAAATAATTAAACACACTAATTAATGTTATTTTAAAACACCCTAAATGAAAGTATACGTTATTATACACATTATACAAATTAATAAAACACAAAAGCTTCATACAAGCTAACAAACCTAGGACAAACTAGTGAATCAGAGAGGACCATTAAACCGATCTAAACCTGGTGAATCGGTCTCATCGAGATCTATTTCTTGATTGTTGATCGTCACGAGTCTTCATGCATGCACGCACGAAGACTCTTATACTATATATAAAGGAAAAACAAAACTAAAAAGTGAAAAAAAACTAAAAATAAATGTTGAAAACATATATTTCTAAAGAAACTAATAATACATATAAAAAGCGGGTTGACTTAAGACGCTTAAACCCGGTGGGTTGACCCGTTTTTTACCCAACCCGTCGGATTGTTTCGGTTTAAATGGTTCAACCGGTACCACCCGGGTCGAACCGGGTTTCAAAACATTATGTCTAATCTCTAAATCTTCAAACTTGTATTATGTTTCGTTTATAACCCATAAATTTTTTTAAACACAAAACGATCTGTCAATATAAAATCTCGTTGCTATGCACGAGTACTCGTCTAGTATAATATAGGTATAGATATTTGTATTAAACTACTGATGTTTATAACTAAAGTTTACTCATTTAACTTTAATTACCTCTAAACTTAATCATGTAATATAATTATTATATAAAATTTAATAGATATTAATCTAGTCCAAATAGTTAACATAAGATAAAGTATATTTTTCTGATAAAATTAATGAATATCATTATTATATGGACTTTTAATAACGTGACAAAATCTCTTTTGTTGGATGACTTTATGAAAAGTATGCAAAATAATTTTGTTAGGCCATAGATATTATTTTCATATGTTCGTATATGTTACTATATCCTGGTTTTATTTTCATTGTGCTACACTTTTATGAAACTAGGCCTCTAATCCTCTAATCTTTTATCAAACCACAAAAAATCCATAACTACCCCCATCACTACGAACCCTAGCCATCTGCAAGACAGCAACAACACTCTTATCACTACTTGACGCGCCTTTAAAAACACATCACGAATATTACTAGGCTACAAACTAGGGATGAGCATTTCGAATAGAATCAGACAAAACCAGACCGATTCTCAAATACTGCAGACGGCACTGTGACTACAAAATAAAAAAATTCGTGCCAAATCGGAAATTCCGAAAAAGGGAAACCCGATTTCAGATACCAGACTGTATCCAATCCCGTTCTATGGACCGGTACCACTAATTTTGCTCGGGAAAAATCACCATTAATTAATTGATGCGGAATCTGATGCGAGGCCGATCTGCGTCTTCATCCCTACTACAAACCATTTTGATGTACAATCGTTTGATTCTATGACATATTTTTGTAGCTTTTTAGCTTCAATTTAGCTCAGATGGACTCAACCACCCACGCATAAGGGCCAATATACCTAACATTTTATCCTGCAGTTTGTTCATTTGGGTTGTGCAACTCACAATGTCACCAACAACTCGGGGTTGTAGCATGCCTTTTTATATTTTAAAAAGAGACTGCTAGGCAAATGGATGAGAGAGAATGTACAGAGCTGAGCGATTAAAGAGTGAGAAAGAAAAGATGTTATGATACTTACGTAAATGACTCAAAAGGTACATATCGATGAGGACACCTTGACTCAGGCATTACTGAGGTGTCGACCTGACCCTTCTTTTAGAACTAAGCCTCAGGCAATGATCTCATCTCCCAACAACCTAGTTAGTGGAGTTGGGATTGAAGTCATGTTATTTTAACGAGAAATCCTCTTTAAATGGTCAACTAAGCATTTACGGACGAAAGAACGTACACAAAGTGACCTTTAGAGTCTTTTTATTAACAATGATTCGAAATCTTGTAACATCAATGATATACTCTTATTTAAAAAACTTAAAATTTCACGCACATAGTACAATCACATCCTCAACTAATATTAAAGAATAAATGTTGATTAAGATGGTCAAAATAAAATTTTCAATAATTTACGTTATATGTTGCAATGATATTGCTTCCGCGTTCACTCATGACGTTTCATTGCTATTAGGCAGGAGGGAGTGGAAGCGGTCTTGGGGGCGGTGCCGATCGGGTTCGTCGGCAACACCGACCCGTCTGAATCGGGTAGGTGAAATTGGTTAGCCATTTGGCTTGTGAAACCGAATGTGCGTGCAAGGTCCAAAAGTGATTCCAACGGCTACAAAGCCATTCCACCAATTTGGGTAGTTTGGGTATCACTCCCACCAATTTGGGTAGTTTGTTGGTAGAATTGGGTAGTTTTGAGTTGGAGGATTTTTATTGGATAGAGGTGATGTGGCAATTTGGGTAGTGTTAGGTATTTGGGTTCCACTCCTCCCCTTCATACTATAACGAGTGTGAAACCGCGCTGACGCACGGACGGCTTGAAAGACTTACTTTGAACGACAACTTAAACCCAGGGACTAATTTTGCCAAGTTGCTATAGATAGCAATTAATGGTACATGACTTACTTTCTGAACTACAACTTAAACCTCAGGACTTGCTTTTGCCAAGTTGTGAAACTTTGCATTTAATGTTTGACTTACTTTGAATGACACTGAACCTCGAAAATTTTTTGCAAGTTTCAGAAAGTTGATTAACGCCTAATGTTTTGCTTGTTATGCGCTTGTTGTGCAAAACTTACGACGATAAATAGTATATAGATACAATCACACTAACTATTGTTTGTTTTCGTGACGTCGATGCTATTAGACGATAAATATGACCCACGTCCAATTGTGGTTTGGGTCATATTTATCGCCTAATAGATGCATCACTCTGAGTATACTGGACTACTAGTTACAGCACATTTCCAGTTAGATTGTAATGTCTTGATCCATTCCCACAGATAGAAAACTTCTTTTATTTCTAACTAAAGATTGTCTACATATTTTAAGTCATTATCTTCCACATGACATGGAAAACATTGTCTTATTTGGCTTGGCTACCCTACCCATCTTTCCTTTTGAAGAATGAAACGATATGATTGATCACACATCTTACAGTAGTTTATTTTACTTTTAGGATATTTTCAATTTCAATCCAAGTTTTGATTCTTAGCTACTCATCGATAGGCTTGTTTATTATTGGTCTTTCTCTATAAAGAAATTTATTTATCATTATTGATATTACAAATTTTTTGTAATTATTATTCACGTTATGTATGAGATTATTAGAAACAAATATTACTATATTTTGCGACAATTACAAATGAAATTATTCGTTATGGATATTGTTAATTTATTATTAAAAACTCTATGGATAAGTTTTTGGATTGTTTAAAGTAAGAACATAGGGTCCATATAATGTCACTTCACTAAGAAAATACTTGTCTACATGATAAGATTTTGGGAGATTGGATTGCCAACTCAAATACGAGGCTTTATAAATCTGGAATATAACAACGAAAAATACTACGTCTGTCATTGTGACATTTACAGATGAGATCATTGTTATTCAACTAGTTGGAAATGAGATGATTATCGTAAACTTTCGATTGAAATTCTAAACTTGTAAAACAATGTATCTTTACTCATACAAATATTGAATCCTTTATGAGGTATGCTAGAATATCTCATCTCTTATTTTACTAAAAAACTTGTATTATTAAAAGGAGAAATCTTACCTCCTTTACAAAACATGTAAGTTGCATGATTTCCTTTGAAAAAAAAAAAAGAGAGAAGGGCAGAGACTTAAATAAAGAGAACCATAAAAGTGAAAGGGCTTAACTGTAAATTTTTTAAATATTTTTCAAAGAAAAGTAAGCAACTTATTTGCTTTATAAAGCATGTAAGATTTCCCCTTATTAAAAAGTAGGCAAAAGAGCTATTTCTACTTATGTGGATTTCTTCACGGTTTTTAATTGTAACATTATTATCCTATATACTAAGGCTATGTTTGGCGAGAAGATTTTGAAATTTTTCTGGTGGTTTTTTTATTTTTAGTTTGTTTGGCGAAAGGAATGGTGAAACTTTTTAGGAAAGTTTCAATTTTCCAACGCTTTTGAGCGCGAAGAATTGCGCACATTATACCATATCACATTTCATATCTTCTAAAACTTTTGCCAAACATAGCCTAAAACTCATAGCAAAACGCTGTTCAGAAACTTTTTATTACGGAATGATTTTGTTGTCAATCGGCCTTCCTATTGGTTAATCATTTCTAATGTTTTGGTAGTGGGACAAAAGGCGCTACCTCTTTGGTTGTTAAATGGGTTTTATATCAGACAGGTTACCCAACTTTCCCACTTTATTCGCCTAAATTACCAAACTTTCATTTTGTTCACTTAGGTTACTGAACTTTAGTTAAGCATTCAACCTTCATTTTTCAGTGTAATCAAAGTAACCTAAATGCATTTTTTTAGGTAAGTTAAGTAACCTAAATGCATTTTTTTAGGTAAGTTAAGTAACCTAAATGTCTCATTTTACAAATTCAGTAACCTGAATGTCAACTCCGTGTAGTCCAATACCCTGTTTGCACAAAAAAAAAGTTTGGTAACTTAGGCGAATAAAGTTGAAAAGTTTGGTAACCTATCTGTCTATAAAACCTTGTTAAATTAATGTTGTACCGGACCACTGTAGCTTATGAATAGTGACGTCTCGTTTTACCACTGTAGAGGCAACTATGTTGCAATGTAACCCCGTTTTGTCACTGTAGAGGCAACTGTTTTACACTGTAGTCGTACCCTCAACCTAGAAAATTCTAAATCCCCTCACCAAAAAAATCTCCCATCCCCGCTTCGAGTTTCCACCGCCTTAAAATAAATACCACCATCCCTTTATTTTGACAGATCCTTCCAGATCTTCCCACCTCAATTCAGTCTCTTCACTCCCGTCCGCCCGAACTAAACCAATCAAATGCACATATATTGAGTGTGTAAAGTTTATAAACCCTAATATTTTCCTGATATGCGTTGCGATTTGTTATGTGGGTTTTTAATTTCGTTAATTGATGAATCTTAACTTTGCAAAACATAATTAATTAGTATGGTGTTGCAGGAACGTTGTTGGTTATTAATTATTTGAAAAACGACTAGAGGATATGTGTGTTAATGGGTCTTTGTATTTAACATATATGCTCATTAAGGTATCCCCTTTTTTTGTGTTTGTGAAGAATAAGTAGTTTCTAAAATAGTGTTTGGGTTGATGTCTATTGATAAATTGATATTGAAGAGAGATTGTTTCGGATTTTACAATCTAATATGCACTTCGTAGTATAATGATTTGAATACGGGTTTAATTATTGTTATGTTTTAAGCCAACAAATTTCAGATAGACATACCAGAAATGGCGTTTAGAAGTAAAATTTGTGCAACAAGCTGATTTTTTTACATGCGAGCCAACGACATATGTTGTTGCACTATTTGTGGCTGTATCACTTGCTATATTGCGTTTTCAATATGATGCTCTGTTGATGCTTGCTTAGCTGATGATTTTGAACAGAGTATCATTGGATCCAATCACCTTAGCTATATGAGATCAAAGTATACTTATATATGCCGATAATGTCTTATTAGGTAAAACTTACTTCGTTCATTCTTTATAATTTATGCTACTTGCATTAAATTAAATAACTATCTAATACCTTTTTCTTTAAATGAGTTTAGGTGTTCTTGAATCCAAACACTAAAACGAGTTTAGGTATCAATGGAACTTATACTATATAGAGTTGTCCATATCATTTTTTGACCAGAACATGAAATCCAAACATATACAGACGTTACACAAAGCAATCAAACGAAAATCAGGAGATTGCATTCAAGGCCACTTATAGTTGAATTTCCTGTAGGCGGGGATTCTTTCCGACTTCTATAAAGTTTGTAAAGGATTGAAACTCGCTAGAAAGTTTCAGTTTCCTATTCTTAGAGTGGGAACATGTGAATAAGTCTTCAAAGCATTGTTAAGGTAATTTATATTACTACTTTGTACAGCTTCTTTATATTACTGTCGAGGACAATGAATTTACAATTCATGGTTTTTAGGAGTTTTTACTATCATGTGGTGGCGTTGGTTCCCAGGAGTACAAGTATTTTCATTATCAATTTTTTTTTAAACGAAGTCTCCTGAAGAGCTTATAGCTCATGAAAGAACAGCCTAACAAACCCTCAAATACAACCAAAAATATTGTATACAAAGATTTTCTAAACAAAATAATCGGCGTCCAGGTTTTTACTATAACAAATCTAATACTGACGGCTGCTGTTATTGTCCTATGTAATCGTGTTTCGTGTTTACCTGTAGATCTTATTAATAACATTGCACTAGCATATAATGTCCCGAATATGAAGGTTCTTTTGTGTCAACCCATAGTTAGCATGAAACTTTTACATGTTACACAAAAACTGGTGCCCATATTTGTCGCAGATTAACTATTAAATATTCAATTACATATAACATTGCTATTGTCTGTATATTGTATGTTTCTATATGTCATATACATAATTGGCAATGGTTGTAATACTTATACCAGTTATGCCACACACCTTTCATATAAGCGATGACCAAGCATAGGATGGATATTTTGCATATTCAGGTAAATATACATTCCAGCAAAATCATGGAAGCAGGATAGCTTAACCTTAACCATCTGTGATTGTGTATGTTTATATTGACATAAGCGGTCACATATTCCTTAATATAACCTTTTACTTTATATGCAGTAAAATGGCATATAGTTGTGCGCCCGTATCCCTAGCAACGCCTGCTGGCAAGGAAATCATCAAGCAAACATAAAGCATCGCATTCCACATCTACAACCAATGCTTTCTGGAGGATGTGAAGGTAGGATTCTGGCTGCTTTTCATCGCGTGAAAAATATCCATTATGCAATAAATGAGGTGCGTTTTACTTCACAATATAACTATGATAGTTCAACCATTATAAATGTTGTCCAGTACTCACTGCATGTCATTACTCAGCTTACTCCTCAACTGCCTCTGGGAAAAAAATAATAACCAATCTCAACAAACGTACTATGATCATGATCTAACTATGTTACCAAATGATCTATAATGTGTGTATTGATAACCTTGAAAATGGACTTAAAACTAAATACATTAAGTTGGCGAGAATGTATGAGATATGAGAATATTGTGCATTGTGAATGTGGGTCAAAGAACCATCATGTTTTTAAGATATGCAGTAGGTAATTAAAGGCATTGAGTTTTAAGATATGCATCGGGTTTAATTTACTAAAAAATACTTTGGTCCCTTTTCACTTGTTAAACATGTTTTTGTTATACTCACTTTTAACCCATTTTAAATACAAATAGTCGCAATCTACCCATTTATAAGTAAGCGGGTTACATGAATAACTTTTTACTTAATATTTTGTGACAATGTCTTTTACTTTATCATCATCTTGAAACTTTGCTATGTGAAGTGACTTGAAAATAAGCCTCGAGAAAAGATATAACAATATGTGCAAACTTATGAAACCATAAAAGATATAAAACAAAACACATATCCACAACCTAGGATTATGCGAACTTGGATTTGACACCTATGGCACCAGGTGGTAAAAGTTATCTAAAACTAAAAACAACATCCTTCGTAACTTATTCAAGTTTTCAGTTGATTATTCATGTCTTTTTCATACTTTTCCTTATGTATGCTTAAAAAAATTCATTATCTTTTGATGTAGACCATATACTTTCAGTTTCATTCGCCGCACCAACAGTTTGCATATTAGATGTAACATTCGACTCCTAATTTTTCGTGATGCTGAAAAACAAAACTGGGAGAACCTTTAATTCAGAAGTATGCAATACGAAAGAATATCGCAACCCGGATTTCCTGCTACATTCTGTAATTTATCAAGGAATTGATCATATAAGATCTTGCTTCATTAAAGTTGTTTTGATCCTCATGGTTATGACAAAAGTGACTATTATGATGAGATAGGTATGCCTATATTCATTCTATTATTTTATCTCAATCTATCCGGATGCGTCCTTCTTTAAAAAAATTCGAGGACGAGTGGCCAAATAAGCATATGGGTGCAAAACAGTCCACTCAAATTGGGGTGTCCTACAAAGTTTTCTGTTTGTTTTTTGATTTCGCAAATATGTAAGGTGTTCAATTATACTCAACCAATATAAACCTTTCTATCCCTTTCAATTAATAAGTTTTCTGCTTTGCGTAATGCAAAACAAGTCACTAAGGTTGGGATGGCTTGCAAAGTTTGTTTTTCTTTCTCATTTTCTAAATATGTAAGGTGTTCAATATATTACACTACTAATCTGAACCTATAATCATATATTTACTAGACTAGAAGTTTTAGCAACAAGCAGAAAAGATGTGCATATGTTATATGGATTTTTGTTACCTTCAGTCTTTATACTACTTTTAGCAACAATGAGCAACAACAATTTATGAATTCTTTTGTCAACTCATTTTGTAAGTTGACATGCATCTTCTATTTAAACCGTTTGCAGTGAACATGGAAATGCCCACAAGTACCTTTCTGAAACTGCAAAAGTAGCTCGACATCTTGATAAAAATGGAAACATCCCCACAACCAAGGTTGACATTGCAGCTCCTTCACGCATAAAGTCTTGAAACATACAAAAGGATACGCTCATAGATTAGTAGCTAGGTATTCAAACAGTTTTTTTATACACATCTGGTGTTAGTGTTTGACTTTAGAATAAAAAGGTTCCTCGCAGCAATGCGCAGATTAACCTACTCGTTTTGTCTATTTTATTATCGTGATAATCCGGAAACATCCTCCGACGAGTCAATAGCCAGCTAGTCACTCTCCATTTGGGTATGATGTTGAATTTAGCTCAATACCACATTTGTCTAGATTAACCCTCTTAGGTAGCCTTTTTATTACTGCGTACACAACTTTAATTGGTAAAGAATTATGAGGAATGCTACATTCACAAAAAAACATTACAAAATGGTTCAGAAAATGAGATGTCAGGGAGTGATTGGTGCATTTCGTTATAGTTTCTCTCTTTTCTCTCAGATTAAGCCGATTACTCACTGACATCTCATTTTGTAAACCATTTTATGGATGTTTTTTTGTGAGTGCAGTATTCCTCAAGAATTATTTTGTTGCACCTCATTTAGTGTGTGCACGATGTTGCATTCAAATAAGAATGATCATTTAGCTTGCGAGTTTTGTTAAAAAAGGATAGGCTCCATGGCTTATTACCAAGAAGAAAATTGATCAATCAATTGGATTCTGATAAAGTTAGTGGGCTTTTATGTATTGAGAGGTCACCTAACTACTGTGTTAAACTTTTTATTTTTAAGTTACTCATTTATCAAAACTAGCTTATAGGTCACTTTTTTTTTTTTATTTAAGTCACTCATTTATCAAAACTAACTTATAGGTCACTTTTTTTTTTATTTTTTTAATACCAATTTCAGATAAACTTTATTTGAAAATCTTTAAACGACAAAAATAAAGCTAGATATAACATATTAAAACAACATAAATAATTATTGGAACGTAAAATATCATATTTAACAATTATTTAAGTGCAACTTTATATATCAAAGATTTATAATAATTTAAATTATATTTTACGTTTTTATTTTTTAATTTATTGTTTCATATGTTAAAATTAGTTTTGTTCTTGAAAATGTATAACTTTTCGGCAAGAATTTGAACGAGATTGGTATAAACGAAAACAAACACATATTTTGGTGACTCATAAGTTAGTTTAGTTAAATGGGTGGATAAAGATCCTTTCAAGTTGAATATGAACATAATAGATCATGTTGAAGTTTTTGTGAGGAGGAAAAAAAAGTGGGTCCTCTAAAGTGAGACCTCTATTTTATTTTAATTCAAAATCTACACATAAACACTAACATGATCTATCATGTTTATATTGAACTTGAGAGGATCTTGATCTTAAATGAGTGACTTAAAAGTAAAAAATTTAATAATTGAGCAGCCTTCTGATACATAATCTGGTTTTTCCACCCTATGATTTCCTGACATGTGGCAGTAACAAGATTTGTCGAAAGATAATTAAGAGGCTATAGCATTACTCAAATAAAAAATTTGCCCAGCTTAATGGTCAAATACTCAAATGAATCATGAAAATCAAAGCCACCAACTTGGTGAGCTTCTCAAACTGATTGGTTTATGGGCCTACCTAGATGGGCCTCCACTATCTCACCAAGCCTGTTGTCGATCATTCAAACCAAAATACCTAATCCAGCAAAGGAGCTCTTTGATCAATCAAATTGTGCAACTGCCAAACTAGGTGTGTTTGTTAAAAATAGTTGTGTTCAGTAGCAGTGAGCTGTGAGCAATAGCGATAACTCATCGCTCACTACTTCTTAAAAAGTATTAAAAAATAAGCATTACTAAAAATCAAAAACTCATTACTCCTCGCTCATCGTCTCAAAAAGCTAAAAAAAACTCCATGCCAAACATATCCGAAATATTCCATCTATTGACAATTAGTTTTAAATTGAATATGTAGTCCATGTTGGACTCGGTCTAACGATCATTAAAGATTCAGCAAGTTTTGTGTATCTCAAAGACTAAGGGTCCCTCTTATTATTACAAGGCCACCGTAGTATGCATCTTTCATCCTGGGAATATTCCTTCGTCTCCGCTTCCAAAGACAATACATTGTCAGGTTCGTTCAGTATTTACGGCAGTTTTGCGTTTGGCTTATTAAACTTTATATTTCTGATTCCGCGTTTTCGGGTTTATAAACTTTGATATAAACAAAATTATAAAAATAAAAAAAAAAAAATAAAAAAAAAAAACAAAAACATACTTCGTATGAATAAAAACATATTAATAAATAATAACTCCTCCCAAGACTAAAGGTCTATTATATTGCTCTTACTACCCACACGTCATCACTAAACTTGTACCCGTATTAAATTATTAATTAGCAAAAAGAAGATAGACTCATGTTGAATTTTTGGAGATCTATTTAAAATTCTGATAGACTCATGTTGAATTTTTGGAGATCTATTTAAAATTCTGATAGATTTCCATGAAGTTGAGAAGTACGTAATTACGTGAAGGTTCATGTTTTCCCTTAGATGAACTTAATATTTTTCCAACCTAAGGAATAGTGATTTAGTTAAAATCTCCATCATTTTTTGCTAGCGTGATGATTCATTTGTCTTATGATATAAATTAAGCTTTGGCTCTTGTGCATTTTACTTTTCATTTTCTTTGTAGTTGCTTGCATATATCTAAATAGTCTGATGGTTCAAAGTTAGGTTGGGGTGTCGAGTGTGTTGTTTCTCGTCGTTTCCAACGTGGCTACTCGCCAATTCGTTTTGCTCCTCGCCACCACACCAAGCTGGGCCGCCGTTGGGGTTTTCGCCACTGAAACGACGAGGAAGAAGACAAAGAGGTTTCAGTCAATTTGTTTGTGTTTGTGTTTGTGATGTGTTTGTGAGGGTGGGTGGGGCTCAAATGAAGAGGTTTGAGTAAGTTGTGAGTGAGGGGTATTTTTAAATGAGTGTGTCGGAGTGATGTGGAGGTGATGTGGCACACGTGGGCCCAAATGAAAAGAAGTGGGCAACCCACGACACCCCATGCTCTTATTTGCGAAATCACTATATGTAAAACAGTGGTCTGACATAATTTGGGGCTATAAATTAAATATGAGAGGTGATTTGCGCACTTTCTTTTCTTATTTGCACACTCTATTCTACGTTATACGGAGTTGTACGTTTGTTGTATGCTGCTTTTCCGGTTTGTAAACTAAAGTGTGCAACTAAAAAAAAATGTGTCAATCAACTCTCATTAAATATGCACGTGTGATGAGTATCACCACACAAGCAGACCAACAAACACGTCAATCTTTGTCTAAACTTGTTCAATGCTACAAATTCTCTATAACATTCATCAGGGGAAGGGGGTGGGGGTGGATGGTATGGATAACTTGTCCCGATGCTAAAATATTTTGAAAGGACCTCGACTCCACTCGGTACCCACTATCTTCCATCTACGCTTCACTCAATATAAACACTCGTGATAGTTGAAATCTCATACTCCATCCGTCTTAGAGGAATTGTCTTCAAACTAAAAACAAAAAAGTTTAAGAAAAACATAAGTACTACGGTTTATGTTTATCAGAATAAGAATTTTACATTTAATGGTTATTAGAGATTTTGTTAATGTTTTGTATATTTATTTTTGGTTAATGTCATTTTAGTAATTAAACTTAATGTATCAAAACCTTCCATATTATTTGACAATTAATTTGATACATACCTAAATAAAAAGAAATAAACAATCAATTTGGAAAGTGGGAGTAAGCATCAACTATCTTAATATCAAGAGTTAATTGCATTTTTGGTCCCTGTCGTTTGGCCAAATTGCAGATTTGGTCCCCAAAACTTTGAAAGTACACCAGAGGTCCCCATTTTCAAGTTTCCGTTGCAAATTTGGTCTCTGGACCCACACACCGTTACTTTTGCTCCGTTACCCGTCCCACGTGGTTTGCACACGAGAGTCTTTATGTCTTTTCACCCACTAAAATCCACCCACCCTTTATAAACCCCACACGATCTGTACTTTTCCCACAAATTATCCCAACCCCACAAAAACCCACATACCCACAAAATCTGTTTCCCCAAATTGCAATCCCAATTCAATTAAATATAAACCCTAACCCTAGTTGTTTCAATATAATAAATGGTGTTCTGTCACTGTGGTTTACGTGCCCGAATTCGCACATCATGGACTCCATTGAACCCTGGACGTCATTTTTACTGCTGACCCAAACATGTAAGTTGTTCAATGATTGATTAATTTCTTCTTTTTAACAGTGAATAATGGAAACAATCATTGATTGTAGGATGATTGTGGTTTTTTGATTGGTTTGATCCTCCAATGTGTGCTAGAGCCGTGTCACACCTCGCCGCAGCGGAAACACGAGGTGCAACAGTAGGTAGTACATTGCATAAGTTATAGGTAACACCATACAAGATTTAAAGGAAAACATTATATTTTACAACAAGTTTTTACATCGTTTCAAAAGATAAGTCATAATACATTTAACACAAGTTCCCAACGATAACATCTGTTTTTAAACATTTGCAAAAGATAACATAACATAAGTGAAAGAGTGCCCATGCAATGCATCCGAAAATTCACCACTTACTTCTGATCACCTGAAAAGCATGATAAAAATAGGTCAACTATGGCCATAGTTGGTGAGTTCACAGGTTTGGTACACAAGTAGTTTCCAAAACAGGAAAATCAATTGGTTGTCAAAGTTTCAAAGGGTCCATTATGTATGCGGCACGTTCATGCCTTAAGGGTTCCACTACTTAAGCCGATTCAGCCGAATACATTGCCCCTACGTGCAACATGCTCTAACCTAGCATGAGAAGGTGATTCTATGCACTCCGGTTAGTAGAGTGAGGGGTTGGCTCTGCCACTAAATAGCGCTATCCATAGACATCAACGGCTCGTCCCATACAAGGGGAGGAGTTAATAAGTAGTGTAGTACTGGGGACTTTTACGGTCGTACATATATATATATATATATATATATATATATATATATATATATATATATATATATATATATATATATATATATATATATATATATATATATATATATATATATATATATCTATATATATTATATATAAGAGGAGGCATGCCACATAAAATGCCACTTGTCATCCCATAATGCCACGTCATATTTCCATGTCATCATTGAATACATGTGGCATTTTTTTAATTTTAATTTGATTTTAGTGTTTTTTATAATTTTATATGTGCCATTTTTTTTATAATTTTAATTTGATTTTAGTGTTTTTATAATTTTATAAAATTCGGATATGTTTCTAAGCATGCATTCAATCAATAAAATTCGGATTAATTAAAATGTTTAAAAATTTAGTCAATTATGAGATTCAACCAGGGATCTTGGTGTCCACACACAACGCTTCAACCATTGGAGCATGCCAATTTTGTGTTAAAGTTTGCAAGTTATAATTAATATTCCATGAATCGATAAGGATGTCAAAGGTCGCCAAAAATCAATGTATTAGGGTTTTTATCGTGAACATATATATTACGTTTAATAAAATAACAAACCCAAAATCATTCAATAAGAATAAGTCGCCATCATCATCATCGTCACCACAATCACATTCACACAACGGTTCTAATAAGTTTATTTATTTTGATTATAATTGTGCGATTCATAGTTGATTTTTGTTTAGGGTTTTGTCACCTCATATGCAGTTAATACACAACTATTGTTTCTTATGAGTAAT
Organism: Chrysanthemum lavandulifolium; assembly: GCA_022545495.1. Lineage (NCBI taxonomy): Eukaryota > Viridiplantae > Streptophyta > Magnoliopsida > Asterales > Asteraceae > Chrysanthemum > Chrysanthemum lavandulifolium. Next base: position 199,309,966 of record CM040240.1, on the reverse strand, counting down.
GTTTGCTTTCTCAAATATGTGACATCTATATAGTTTAGTGTTTATAACTTGGTTGAATTTTATTACAAGTGAAACAAGTAAAAATCTTTATTCATGATCCTTATGCTAAAAGGTATGAATTTCTTATCATTAGTTTTGATCCGGTATATAGATAATGGCATGTTGAAGGTGAAAGTGTAATGGTGATCATGGTACCTTTGTTGACGTGTACATGTAACGTGCGTGCTTTAATGGTTTTCTAACCTGTTTGGCACGAATACGGATAACGTTAATTTTTTTCACTGTCTTTACAGCTAGGGTGAATGCTTCTAATTTTCATTGTCATCCCACGGGTACACAATTACATTCCTCTACAAGTGAGCTTGGACAATGCTTTGTTTATCGAATGAAGGTAGTTATGTTTCTGTGGCTTATCATAAGTCTGACTCTCTAATGTTTGTAACGTTTTTATTGCATTTTTTGTTTGCAGCTTGCCAACTCTAATATGTGTCCCATCAGTGAACCAATACCGATGCGTGCTGACAGAGTTTATGGTGACTAATTCATTTTTAATTTGTATAATTCGCGTCTGTGTTAGAGGTTTTTTTTGTAGTGTCACCTAGAAGACATACTCCCAAAACCATACGTATTCACTTTTATTCACTGTCATGCTTATGATTTTCATTTTTTTGTAGATGCTTGCTCATCGTACTACACAACAAATTATTAAAAGTAGCATATGGGTTCCGTTAAATGGGACTTTCTTATTATGCAGGCCACTTCTCAATCGGTTCATTTATCAGCAAGGGCTTATTTTGTACCCGAGTTTACGGCCACGAGATACATTAACCATGGGGCTACAGTTAATGTGGTAATTTGATTCCACAAAGTTACCTTATTATAAACAAATGAGTTAATTATGGAAAATACATAATCAACACCAGTATTGTATGTTCCTTTATGTATATATGTTTTATATTCATAATTGTTTGATGATATTTTTATTTTTGTTATAAGCAGGGGTTTGCGAATTGATCAGACGATTAGGAAATCATCGAATCAGTGGTTACGGTTTGACGAGCGATATAGAGGTTGTGTTTGGCCACTGCTCACATGCAGCTATGCAGACTACAATTTTGGCAAGTTTATATTGCATTAACAATATCAGTTTTCATAGAAAATTCAGACTACAAATTTGGCATGTTTGGATGTTCAACCAGATTTGCAGCTACAACAAATCAGACAAACAAGGTATTAGAGGCTCAATCAGTTTGCAAGTAATTTGCTTTTTACATAGGAGTGTTATTGTTATCATACATATGTTTATCTCATTGTAATTTATGCACCATCTGAACCCGGTCATTTTGATATAACTCTAGACATTACTTGATGGGATGTTCACTTTCTATGATTCAACAGTTAGCACCTTGCAGATCTATCTATCAGATGAAGTTGGCCTCGCGTTTTTTTTCCATTTTTTTAGTTTTTCAAAGCTAACCATACAATCACGTTGACTCTATTGCAGGTCGCCGGTGTGACATTTTTCTTGCTTTTGCTGCTTTGTATTGGATCTGTCAAACAACTCAAGGTATAAACATGATTTTATTTTATGCTCTTTTCTCTTGAATAATATTGTGATCGTGATGCATCCTTTTTAGGTATATATAAATATAAGGTGTTTTTTGTGGCAAGGTTTGATGCCTGCACTTTTTGTTCTGAGTGACATCAGATGTTTTGACTGTCCTAGAGTTGACGGTGGGCAGAGTCGCATAATGCTCTTCACCAATGTTTGTTTATTCTTTATCTGTTTTGTTTGTCCCAAACACCCTTATCTGACATAGAAAAGGGTGGGAGGAGAGATATATAAAAAGATAGCAGCACACTACTTTTCTAGACCCTTTTTCATAAAGAAATCAAATTAAACTGAAATGAAACTAAGGCATCTACGTGTTTGGTCCTACCTTTATATTTGCAGACCTGAGCCAAGGCTATTGGGATATCAAGACAAGAACTAAATGTCGTTAACAGAAGAACATGACCATTACCGAGGCAGAGGTCATTTGGGCAGACCGATATTCTACAGTGGCGTGTAAGGTATACTATATGTACACTTGCACATCAGTTATTTGTTTAGCTAATTTGACATGAGTATGATCAGCTATGATGTATCTTATTGTTTTGATGACGTGTTCTGGTGTATTTGTAATTGCAACATATATGAGCAGAACTTGCGAGCCGTACCTTGTCCAATCCGAAGGCCTCTTGAGCTGGTATACACCTTAATCATTTTCACTTTCTTAATGATGAATTATAATATGATAAAATAAGCTAGAAAATTTGAACTTATTAAAATAAGCCGAAATCACATAAGCTCATAAGCCCACAAATAAGTTTAAATAAACACACACAAGCCCAAATTTTGTGGCTTATGAGCTTATTAAGATTTAAAGATGAACTATTAGTTCATAAGTTGAAACATAAGCCTATCTAATGGGCTTATGAAATATAAGCTTAAGTCATCATTAATGCTCAAATGCCTATATTCAAGCTTAAACAAACATCTCCTATGTTATTGGTATTGGTTAATTGAAATTAATAAAGTGGTACGTATTCTGATATTAGCCCTACTTCATTATGAAAAAAAGTAGTACTCCTTCATCACTGCTATCGAGTTTCAAAATATCTCACAATTTTATTAGCTTTTTTGCTTATATTAATTGTTAACATCTATTGATGCTAAAATACATTAACATGATTAGCAAAAAATAGGACCTGTTTTTATCGCATTCCACCTACTAATGCATAATTACATGGATTTTATGCTTTAGATAACTGTAAGCCTTCTGAACTAACACATTTAGTATATCAAGCTTTGTAGATGTCCGTTATTGAACGTGCTTATTTTGCTTCAAAATAAGCAGACATCATAAACAGTTTGGATTATATAAGCACTTCAATTTGCTTAGAAGTTACCATATTAGCATGAAAATAAACACCCTCAGAGGTCATTAGTTTACAAATGGTAGTGGGTATGATAATTGTTGGTGATAGTTTACTTTTATATAGATTTCTGTTAGGAATTTTAAGCAGCCTTGAACACCCTCATAGAAGGCGTTAGTTTTACAAATGGCAGTGGTTCCTTTTCTTATATTAGCCGTATTATAGATTTTTTTTGAATTATCTTGGTACGGAGTTAAAAGCTTAGAATCAGTATAACATCCATAACTGAGTTTCATTAAAAAGGAGAATGGTTTATGAGTCGTCGAGGCATGTATTTTATGTCTGTTTAAGTACTACAACACAAGTGACATTAACTTTTTATCTTAGTGTTCAGTAGTGCCTATTATAAGTTTCATATTCAATTTAGCTCTTTTTGTTTGATTTTAATTAGTTTTGACCCAATTCATATTCCAAGATATGAAATTCGGGTCTTTAGCAAGATATGGCTCAACATCGCCGTAAGATGGTATTCACACATTTCTTCTTTTAATTTTTACGTATTTTTTTTGCATTTGCTTTGTTAGTATCACTTGATATCGGATTAATTATATATGTTAAGATATAGTTATTTTTACCTATCATTCGAATAAAAGATGTAATAAGTAGATATATCGTATAGCTTATTCAAGTTATATATAGTTTAGCGAACTTAAGAAAAAAATAATTACCTAATTCAGAAGACATTCTCACATATATATTGTCACCACCCTTTCCCTCAGAGTAGACTATGATTTCTATGAGGTCATTGAACCAAAGAAATCAACCACTTACTCCGCCTCTGATATCTGTATTTTCATAAGCCATACAAGTACAGTTCTTTAGAAATATTGCTTCAAATTCCGACAAGGACATAGTCCTGTTAAACCAGGAAGTCTGTGTCTAGAAGTTTTACATTAGAATACTTGATAAATCCATTTGATCCTCCTTTGAAATCAAATGGTGTTTGCCTCACACAATCACGAGACCAGTTTGCTATCTCCCACCCCTTTTGGTTTCTAGGCTTAAATTTTATTTCATCCAAGCATGAACATGTATGTAAGTTCAAAATGTTGCAACTTCCATAAACATTTGCAAAAAAAAATAATAACTATATCTTAACATATATAATTAATCTGATATATAAGTATGCGCCACTTATGTTTCAGTTATACTCATATTGTATGTAAAGATCATGTTTTTACTGAAAAGAGAAGCCCCACTAAACCTTTGACCAATCCATGATTCACCCCGGAACTTAATCACTCAATCTTGTCTTAGTAGGTTCTGAGGATAACTAAGTGTGTCAACAATCCAGGTGAATTCACCGAAAGCTAGATCTTAACTACTCTTCCATGATGATAGAGACCGCTCCTTGCCAGTTAACAACTTTCTCCCGAATGTCATGCCAGGTAGAAGAGTATCGCCTGGATAGTCAAAACTCTGCCATATAATCTTCTTGTGGTTCCCATCTGTCATGACTAGATTACCGGTGTCATGAAGCTTGACAGTTGTGTTTGCAAAGGTACACATTTTGATTTATTATTCTTGATGGAAAATCCAGACATGTTTAATACTCGCTTCCGTATGCAATATGTGCTCACGCACATAGTAACATGAATTGCTCACTCTACCAAGTCAGTTACAAATCTGTAATAGAATGCTTGCTTGGGTCTGGGCCTCACAGCTTGAAACATATAGATAATGCTTCTTTACAAGCAGAATGCCATGTACGAGTAATTACCAAACAACAAACCCTCCCATCAGTTCATGTTTCACACAAGCTACATTGGCTGGAAATAGTATGCCAATGTACCTTTACATTTATATTATCGAGTTTATGTTATAGATATATTTTTATATTTTGCATTGTTTACAGGTCACGTATTGTGAAAGTCGCTGACCCGAAGTTTTTTCTTGCTGAGCAGAGAGATCTTTTATGGCATTTAAAGAGTATTGGTTCAGTTGGTGTATTCATTGGGTGGGTTCACGGGGTAGGGACCTCATACGCTTTGTGAAGGAGTTGTTTTTTGTCATTTCAATAACGTGAAAGAATATCTTGGATTTATATTCTCATTACGGTCATTTGTTTGATTAGGGGATCTTAAGCGACATAATATGTTCATGAACATAAAGACATTAGCACTGAAAATAGCGGATCTTGGACTTGCTCGAACTTTTACTTTACCACTTAAAAAATATAGTCATCGGGTATTAGTAATATTCACAACCATGCCTATTCTGACAATTCATAATGAATTGATGGTTTAGTTGTGACTTTTATCGCTATAGATCACAGCAATAATTGAGAGTTTGGTTGTAACTGACATCTACATTATGGTTGGTCTGGCAAAAGAGATGTTAGATCAACAACATAGTGTCTTGGCAAACGATCCTGGTACTGTCAAAACTAAGCAATATATCATTGAGTTTCAACATCAGGTACGTTGTTATTTTGGTCCGCTTTTCAATAACCACATAAAACACTTGCAAAATTTTGTGGCTTTTTCATTTGTATGTGTTTTTTATTGATTATTTGTTCTGATATATTTCGTACATTTTAAATTTGTTTTTTTAGGCATAGTAGCGAATGGTCTATATTTCGGAGTGCTTGTGTGTGGCGGTGATGGTACAACAGGATGGGCATTGGATGCCATTGAAAAGCAAAACTATGTATCTCCTTCACCAGTTGCTATCCTTCCTTGCGGAACAGGAAATGACTTAGCCAATGCTGCAACACATGGAACATGCAGTAGTAACTATTTTTGATTGTTTGAAATTTCTATTGTAAACTAAACGGGAAGACCTCTTCATTCACCAAAATATATGAATAATTATCTTCGTATGTGGTCTTTTATATTATGCCATTGTCATTTGATTATGATGCCATTATGGATGTGAAAAAAACTTACCTGTGTTGCATTGTTTTCACCCTTCAAGGTTAGACTACTGGAAGTTTGTGGATTAAACCTTCATTAACAGGGTGTTAATCATTGAACATGTAACTACAAGTGTCGGATGTGATGCAAAGGTTGCTCTCGATATTCACAATCTGAAAGAGGAGAATCCAGAGAAATTTTATAACCAGGTGAACATGCTTTTCGACATTCAAGTTAAGTTAGTTTGATTAAATTGAATCATAACTATATATTAATATTGTTTATTTGATTGCAGTTTATAAATAAAATGCTATATGCTAGAGAGTGCCAGGAGTATGATGGATAGAAAGTTAGCAGACTATCCATGGCAAGTTCGAGTGATTGTAGATGGCGTTGGTGTTGAGGCTCCTGACGTAGTTCAACGCTTTTCGTTGGTTTGAATATTTCTTTTTCTGGATTAACATGCTTATCGAGTTTGTGGCCTGTAAAATGCAAATCTTTTTGATATGTAGGATGCAGAAGGTGTTCTTATTGCCAATATTAGGAGTTATATAGGTGGTGTAGATTTTTGGCAGAATGAAAATCTTCAATCTATGCACGATAAGAAATTGGAAGTTGTAAGCATATCAGGAACTTGGTATCTCGGAAAGCTTCAGGTAACAATGAACCTTTGATCTTTAAAGGAAATATTTAAGAATTAAAAAAAAGGAAAAAAAAAAACCTTTAGCGCAAATTTAAATAAGATTTTTAAGCTTGCAAGTCTTTCAATTGCTCAAAGGGTACATGCTACTGCAGCTGCTGATGGCGATCTTATTGTCACAGTTGACTTCTGGTCATTTCTTCTCACTATCAACTGGTATATCCCTCTTTTTGTTTCTAACCCAATGTAATTTGTTCATTCTTGCATTTTTGATTCATTTTAAGGGGTGTTTGAAGTTTATTTATTTAGAGTTACAGTGTGTACCTTTTAAAAAAACAAGTAATTATAATTTGCCTATTTAGTGGGTGTTTGGGATTATGTGTTATGAAACCAAAGGGCATGCATACCTTTTTTTCCCTTGGTTCCTATTATCGTTAACTCAATAACAACATCCAAACCTTTCAGTGGGCTATTGGTGTAGATATAATAGATGCCACATTGATTGAACCTAGGTGTACCAGGAGAACATGTATGGTTCTATTATACAATCATTTACTATTTAGAATGGTTTTGACATTATGGATCGTTATTACTTTGTAAGTGTCATACTCACTTGAATATTTAGTTGACTGATGTTTGACTATTCGTCAGGAACATGGAAATGAAGAAGATGAGCTAATCTTGATGGCTTTCTCAGTATCCTCTTGAGGCTTTTAGATTCTTTTAACTCAAAATTGACAACTTTTGTGTGGCTGCCTTCGAATCTAACATGAGATAGTTATCAAGGGTGAAAATGTGTTTAATATACACTTATCAAGCTGCAGTCCAAGAACGCCGATGTGCTTGAAAGAGCTTTTGCGTTTTGCTGTGAGGTAAACATCGTATGCCAAACATCTAAAGTTGCTAAATAGTTAGTTTTGATAGTGCTCACCCTTTACTTCCATCCAAGGTAATACATACTTAATGATATTACTAATTCATCAGAAACAAGAAACTGAAATCTTTAAACACCTTCCATTGAATTCTTGTGAAAAAAAATGAAATGCAATTGTTACGTGCTGATAATTCTAAAGAAAATCCTTGATGCCACCTAGAAAAAACTAGCTGGTATAGGGTGTTTTATTCACGAAGAATATATAAAGCAACATGCCTCCAAATTGTCCTTCAACACCATACATCTTTGATGGCATCAACGTTATGTCTTCGGTTAGCCCATCATTTCTCAACTTAACAATATATTTCTATGCACCAATAACCCTTTAAAAAAGAATTGCCATGGTGATAATCAGGTGAAAGTGTGAAACTACCTTAAATTATGCTCACACTAGCCGAGGCAAACAAGGTAATTTACCCTGCATGTAAACAAACATAAAGTTAGGAGAGAAAGGGCATAACTCGCCATAGATCTAGGTTGTGTATTTGTCTTGGGTTTGGGTCGCATCCATTTGGGTTTCTGATAGAATTTGCAGAATTTGCAGGTATGCATAAACTACTAATTTCATTTAGGTTCCATGTGATAACTTGCAAGCGTAACAAGCGTGATATGGAAAAGGGTTGATAGCCATGCAATGATCAACGAGGTATCCTTTTGAGAGAACATTTTAGTTATTTTGAATTGTTTATTGAAACGACCTCTGCAACAAGATGTTTAAAAACTGTCCCAAACAGTCCTTTATTACCGATAGTTTTACTAGAGCAATTCTAAAACAGGGTCGTTATACCCAAGTTCTTTAAAAAAAATTACATGTACGATTTTATGTCTGCAAGTTGAGATTGCATATTCAAAAGGGATGCCCTTTTTTACGTAATAGGCAACTAAAGCAAGCAATTTCTAAGAACCCATAATTTCATACAAATGAACATTTTTAAATGCTCGAATGAAACTGCTTATTTTAGTAATGGAGTGTTTGAAATTGCTTCTTTAAGTGTGTGTGAATTTCCTATTGCTTTATAAAGCAATAGGCAAGCAAAGTTCTTGCAAAACAATGTTAAATCTTTTTCTTAAAAAAAATTACTTTTGCTTTTGATTTAGCATGTTTATGTTGAGTACCAGTTATTGTATATACCACGATGCCAATTAGACACATAACGTGTTATAGCTTTATAGGATTCTTTAGTTATAATTTCAACTTTTAGTTTCGACTTTAATTTGACTAAACACGACAGTGCCTCAGGTTCAATCCACTTGCTTTAGGTCTTAGCCATTTTCTGCACAAAAGTGCCTACCTCTGCATTGCAACTATAACAAAAGTTAATAAGACTATAATATGACTAAACACGACAGTGTCTCAAGTTCAATCCACTTGCTTTAGGTCTTAGCCATTTTACGCACAAAAGTGCATACCTGCATTGCAACTATAACAAAAGGTAATAAAAGTTTGTTTAACATTCTTAGAGTTGGAAAAATGGAAACTAGAAAAAATGCAGTTGCAACCCTTTTAAGCATATCACATTGCTAAAATGACTTTTCAATTGTTAAACATGGAGTCGGATTTTGGTATATTTGTATGATGGAAGAGGCCTGATCAATCAGTATTTGTTAGCGCTTAACTTGATAAATGTCATGGAAAAGTTTAGTGTTAAGAATTTGGTTATACAACTAGGAATGGCAAGTGGTAAATGTCATGTAGCTAACATGTCATTCTTGCAAGTTGTTATGTTGTTGCATTATTTGTATAGATAGATGTCTATATTACTTGGATGAAGCCTTCTTGAATGGGATCTCCGAATCGGTTTAAGTGATGTTATATCTACTATTCTAATTTGGATGGAGCTATTTAGTTTCAAATAATGTAGTCCTTTACTTATAGTTTTACATATATGAAGTCATTTTATTGGAATATAGTTAGGTAACACTATGCTAAAAACAATTGGTTTCTCATCAAGAGTGAAAGTTGTATATGTGAGTGTATATATATATATGCAATCACAAAGATGAATCACATGATTGTTACTATTATCTTGGTAAGCTTACAATCAAATGTCACTGCAAATATAGTGATGCATGATAGTGTAGATGTGCGTTTTAAAAGTGACTTTTTGCAACTTTAACAGCTACAATCAGATAATATGTTAATTAGATAATCATGTGGTTTAAGTTAGGCGCATAGTTAGATAGTTTTACATTTGCGTTATGTAACATTTCATTTTTGCGGGGCATACCTGATGTTATGCTTGCACTGTGCATGAATTCAGAAAATTGATTGAAGATACACGCGTCGGTGCCAAACTGATTGAGCTCATAAAGGTGTTGTCTCTAATTATTAAGATCAAATCTGACCCGCTATTTTTTAATTGGTGTAATCACTGTTTGATTACATGTAAATTAGTGTCATTGTTGTTTGATTGAATATACTTATAATTGACATACGTTTGAACAAGATGAATGAGGTATTTGAAGGCTATGAACATGTGAGCTTTCGCTAGATTGTTTAAAAAAGTGTACTTCTGCTTCTCTTCTTGATGGAGGTCAGTTTAGAGCCTAACCAAATTTACGCCAAATTGTATACTCCCGACAATAGATGATTTAATGTCTAATTTTCTTGATGTTATATACTGTTTCGGTCCGAATTATATGCTTAAGTGTTTGAAATTGTTCATCCAAGTTCTTATCTTGGAATGAAGATATCAGTTTCTTATTGCGTTTGGATACAAAGATATACCTTGCGTGTCCTCAAATTTAGGTGCTTATAACAACACTAGCATATATCTTAGTTATATTTGTGGTTTCTAAAATATTATAGGGTGGGTTACATGTGAAGCCATGTGTGTACTGCATATTGCCTATGACTTAGTTTATCCTTTGATAAGCTAAGGACTAAAAAGACAGGAAAATAACTAATTAAATTGAGGTTGAGATCTTATTGAAAGATATTCCAAATATATACTAACTGTAATATCCATGTAACAAGGAGATATATCAAACAATATACATTGCTATTGCTTATATGGATCGGTTGATAATTTTCGTGGAGTAATATAATTTCTATAGAAGAAAATAGTAATCGGATTTAGATGTTTGTTACTACTCTTAAGGGACACTATTCACATTATATCTATGAATATTTCCATTTTTTATGCTTGGTACAGGCTCTTGGTTACGTTATATACAATCATACGCGATTACCTAATACGCGTATAGAGCACCCCGCAACTGATTGTTAGCTAAATGAAACTAATATTGTTATCTAGATAGATTTAACATTGACTTTGGTTTAATGATATTTTGTTCGTCAAATTGCGGTGTGAGAAGACCAAGTCGATGCTTGGGTTAAGGCTTTGTAGGCATCCGAAAAGGAAATATTGATGAAAGTTGAGATGACGAGAAGAGATTAGCGAATCGAGTGAAGATGAATACGAAAGAGTAGATGAGCCAAAGTTAATGTCAACATTAAGCGGGCTAAATTGCATAGGCTAAAGACTTGATGACCCGGTATTCGGGTAATGGTGGGAGTGATAGCTCGGTTGGTTTTACATGGTTGCACTAGCAACTCAAAGGCATGTTGTTCCTTTCGTTGTTCTTGCAGGCATTCACAAGGTAATTATAAATCTGTGGTCCAATTGTTTTGTGAATTTAGCACATGCGTAGTGTGGTATGGTTGTAAAACTGCTAAATAGCCGTATTGGTTTTTTGGACATGAAAGGAGTGAAATATGTTTTACCACTTTGAAACTTTTTTCCCTCTCATATTTGATAATTATTTATTTCTTTTTGTTTCGTTCTTAAGCATTCAATTAAAAAATTGATATGTTTATAGCTTATTTTTCGCCAACTTAAGTTTTTTTAACGATATTCATAAGGCTTGCTCACCCATCGGCCAGGCTATGCTTTGATACTTTGTTCTTGCGTACCACTTTGAAACATTTTTTCTCTCATATTTGATAACCGTTCATTACTTTTCGTTCTTAATGCATTCAATAAAAAAATTGTTATGTTTATAGATAATACCGTATATATTATTTTCCGTTAACTAATACCTTCCAACGATAACACACCAGAATATAATTATAATGTAAACTAAGAAATTAATGATATCAAATTTAAACAATAAAATTTAATAACTCTGAACAAAAACGCTAACTCTGCTCTAACTAATTAAATGGTAGTTGGAGCATCCTTAAAGAAGCCGCTGTTTTGAATACCACCTTTGTAAGGATTATATCATCATTATCAAACCATATAACCACCCTAAAACTAAAAACCACAAATCAAAGTACTTACTTGTTGTTAGTCGTTTAATGGATTATGGTAACTTCAATTATAGATCTTAACTATTTCATTTAACTTTAATAACTTTTTAGTATATAATGCATCCACCGAATCATAAAATAAAATCACAAGTCATACTGTCATCGGACGATTTTGACACTAGTATATATATATATATATATATATATATATATATATATATATATATATATATATATATATATATATATATATATATAGTGTCAAAACCCGTCCGATGGATGGTATGACTTGTAGTTTTTTTTAGGTTTTAGTAGAACAAATATATACTAAAAAGTAATTAAAGTTAAATTAAATAATTTACAACTATAATTGATGTTACCATTATATATATATATATATATATATATATATATACCTAAACATTTTAGTTGAAGCCCGCCGATGGGCGGGAATGACTTATAATTATCGTTTACATTTTTTTGTTTAGCTAAATATTGGTGTTGAAAATTTTTTATTATACAAAGATTTTCAAAAGAATAGTACCAACGTTTGTCAAATTGTTTGTGTTTGTTACAATTTTCTTTATACCCAACATTTGTATTAACATAGTATATGATTTAAACTCAAATGCGAGATAATGCTTCTTTATACCCAACGTTTGTGTTAACATAGCCCGCCCGATGGGTGGCGAGCCCTATGAATATCGTTGAAAAAATTAAGTTAATGAAAATAAGTTATAAACACACCAATTTATTTATTGAATGCATTAAGAACAAAAAGAAAACAACGTTTATCGAACATAATAAAACAAGTTACGAAGTGATACGCAAGAACAAAGTATATAACCATATAAACTAAAATGTAAATAAAGCTTATTTGTATACAACGTTTGTATACAATGTATAGTGTTTTTTTATGTTTCATTTTAGCTCATAAGTATGATATATGTCACTTGTATATACACAATTATTTATACATGCAGAAAATGTAGTTGGGAGACTGCTTCATAAGAGATAGTGGTGCATATATTCTGACTTGAGCCGGATGTTTGAGCTTCATCAGAGTTTTAGCTTCATGCTTCCTAACCATCTCCCTTGATACTCTTTTTACCCATGATTTCCCCTAGTGTTTTATAGCCTTTATCGTCGAGTCCATATCTTTGTTTGATCACCAAGTTGTCCTTCGGTTTTAATGAATGAAGTTGCACAGATACATTAAACTTTATGCTTGATAATTTAAATATAAGTTGTTTTTGACTAATGAGCACGACTGCACAAGCGTAGTCGACCACATGTAATTAGAATCACCACCGTTTGACTAATTGTGCCATGTCGGTCTATATTATCCATTTATCCTTGTATAAAAGATAGTACCCTAACAATTGACCCATAGGCACAACCATCTGGCCCATGTCAGTGTATGTTATCAGTGTATGTCGTGCCTTTTCCACAGTGTTTTGCATATGTATATGTATAAAATATAGTACCCTCAAATACATACAATATCATATATGCCACCATAAAGTTTAAAAGCAATGAATTGTTGCAGCAAGTACATGACTTGGCCAAAAAAAGTTTGATAATATGTCTATGGTTTTAATCCTTCGTTAGATTATGAATGATTCTTTATTTTCGATGCCACTCTTTGTTACTTGTCATGGTGAAAACACAAAAACTATAGATCAAACTAACAACCTACATCCATTTTACTGATCTATGATTATAAAAGTGCATGTATGTTGCCCTGGCTAGTAATTTGGTTCATATAATTAATTGTTGGCTATGATACTTTCCTACTATCTAAGCAATAAACCTTTAGTGTCTTTGCTACACCAATATGATTATATACCCCACACGGCCACACTAAAAATCCATATAGTGAAACGAAAACGCACCTTCACTTTTGAGCATGTAAACCCCTTGGGTGTTTTCATGTTTAATAAAATCCCAGTGGAATATACCATGGATCATTTGGTTACCCGTTTTGCAAACTGCTTCTTGAATCCTTAATAAGAGTATGGTGATTTAAGTTAACTGCAAGCACATGCAATTCAACAAATAGCCACTTCATAATCTGGAATTTGTTTTTTTTGGACATATGTATAGCCAATGACAGTAAAAGAACGCATACCAAAACCGCTTCCACAATTTATGTTTTCCACCGAAGAACCTTCCAGAATAAACATAGAAGCGAAACGAAGTACCAGTCATGGCACGCGCACACTGCAAATAGAACTATTTCATTAATATCTATGTGGTTCGGGATGCAAATATAGAGACAAAGCCAAACACCGGTCTTGGCTGCAACTATAATCTATGTCAGGTTGCCACGCCAAAATACCAGTATTAATAAATGATCCTGGATCATATATACCAAAAATCACCCGTTTTGGCCCGTTACCCTACCCACCTTTTATTTTATCTTTCTAATTTTCCAAACAAAATAAATTTTATTTAAATAAAAATATAATAAAAAACTAAAAATACAAAATTGTAAATTTATTTTCAATAAAATACACAACACATCAACTGTCCATTTTTTTATATACTCCGTACAAAATTGTAAATTTAAAGTAAAAAATGACAAACAAAACAAACTCTTGGGATTTAAAATGTAATTTTATTTTTTATGAAATAATTAAAACATAAAAAACACATCTATTTTCTTCTTTTATTGTGAACCTGCAACGCTATGAAAAAAACATCTTTTTTGTCGTTTATCACGTTGGAGAAGTGGCGGATTTAACTTTGGCAAGTCACAATGGTATCATGGACAACGTTTGGCGCCGCGAAAGTGATTCCACATCATTTTGGTGAGATATTTCGTCATGCTACCTAATGCTTTTAGTGGCATTTACATCCCTTTGAGTCCTTAATGCATATGTAGATAAACTAAATAAGTATATGCTCATATAAATCAACTATACACTATATATTGTAACTTTAAAGATGCATAACCATTACACCCATATTAGTTACATGCCAAACCTAATATAATTGAACAAATACTTCAACGTAACTTTTCACTCTTGTCAAGTTGTTTAATGAAGACTACGTTTAGAGTGGGGTTTGACGACCCTTGACTCGACTTCCTTGTAATCTTCAACCTGAAACCAACGAATTAATGACTTAGAACTCCAACAGAATAAAGATGCATAACCATTACACCCATATTAGTTACATGCCAAACCTATATAATCGATTATTTTTATTGTAGAAATAGTATTAATTTCAATCATGCATCTAAAGTAGAATTGATAAGTATCATACTGTACGAAACAAAAAAGAAAGCTAATTATAATTAAAGCATGACAAAAGATGAGAATTAGTTACGTAAGTGCTCAAACTTCTAATCATATTTTCTAATATCAGTTAGAACAAACATTCTTGGCAATGATGCAACATTATATGGCCCGTATCCTTCATGATGTAACATTATATGGCCCATCCAAAGTGAGTTGATGAAGATGATCTACGGCTTCCATGAAAATCCGAAACTCAGTAACCAACAATTGGTCATCTAACATGAGAGTAATAAGGTTAGCATCATCATCGTAGTCTTTAAGTGGACATGAGTTGAAGCATTTGAGTTGATTAGTGACCCGTTATCGTCTAGACTCTGTAAAAGATGAAGAAGGGGAGCAATAGAAGCGTAGTCATAGTCTGCAACGTAAGTGTCCTTGGCTTGATGATCTGACTACCATATAATCACAAATAAACATAAACCCCTTGAACCATATTTCCTCATGTTTCATCTCAACCAAATCTGTGATTCCAATTTGGAGTTGCATTGTAAAAAACACCTGATCACATAAACTCATACACCTAACACATTCCTAACACCATTTTTCTAAAATTTTACAGAAATTCAAAACAAAATGCATCTTTTTTTCAACAGTGCCCTACTCGACTTGTTTAACTCAAAAGTTAAGTTAATGGTCAGAAACAAACTAAAACATATAGAACAGATGATTATATACCTATCCAAGTTAATTATTGTTCATATTGAATCATAACAGTATATATGTGCATGCTTATAATAACATCGATATACATTTAAATAATCATGCGCCAACCATTTCTACATTTCTAGATATTTTTACCCAGATTTATTACAAAATCATACATGGACCAGACTAAGTTTCATGAAAAGAAGTTGAAGTTTCTAATCAATATAATAATCTATAATAACTAAACACTAAAAGAATAGCGAATCATGTATTTCTCAAAATTAAGAGGAAGCAAACTACCTGTTTATCTATACATATTGTGACTAAGCATGTCAATACAACAACTCTATTATCTCATTAAGTCTTGAGGATGAATATATGTATGGCGGCCAGAAAAGGCGGTCCACCACATAGTAAAATAAGTTAGAGCATCCATGTTTAAGAAGAAAAAAAGAATTAACAACGTGGCTTGAGAAAGCTATCAATTATTAGGCATAGACGAGAGATAAACTTAGTTTGGTCCATGTTGTATGACTTTTATGATAATAAATTTGTGGTAATTAATATTCTATGCATTGTGCAACAACCTTGACACTTAGGTAAACATAGGCTGCTCAAACTGATTTGATGATTCATCCAACCAATTAAACATAATGCATCACGAAAGGATTAACCAAATTTTCCCTAATGTAATTGTTTTGACAGCTAATGGTGGATTCCCTATTTCTTTACCATAATTATATGACCATAAAAGATGATCGGCAACAGTATAGGCACAAGTTGTAGCCAAGGATTGAACACATGAACTTTCAGTTGTAACACATGACAGCAATTCAGTTGAAAAGAGGTAGCACATATGTTATATTGTCATGTTAATGTGGATTAGAACCACATAAGACAATACTTGGTGAGAGAGTAAGCTGTTTATGATCGAAATTTAACTTGAGTTTTGAATATATTACTCATAAACCTTCAGAAGCAATATGGGTAAAACTATTTGGATTCCTATTTATTATAAAGGACTATATGTCAATCTAGGAACATGTTTATTCTGAATAACCTATTTTACACAAATCAAATCAAGTGAAGCACTACAATTAAAAGATAAAAAGTATATAGTAATAAAATTGCATGTAAAAGTACCTCACCAGCTTGCTTAGCAGCATCAACTGCGACTGTGAGAAACTCATTATGCGTATAAAAGATCATAAAATGGTTTGAAGCAAAAACTAATGTAATATGAGCCTATCGACTTATTGTCTCACTTCTTGTCTGAATGTCCTCTTTTGGCCTTTCGTCGTGTATGAGTTGGCTTGGTATTTCTAATGGGCTTCTTAGTAGTTCCACTGCATTTCAAGAAAAAAAATCAAGAGAAAATATTAGTTTTTGTTTTTTAAATATGATTATAAAATATTAAATAAAATAGCCACGAAAAGAGTGAGATGATCTTTATTCTATGAATAATCAGCAGACAAATGAAACATGCAGATTGAGATGACTTACAAAAAGATTCCTGATAAAGTTTTGAATAGAATTATGATAGGCAGTGCCAAGAATGCTGACGCCTGGAAGATAAACGTATATTAATTCATGCTTGCTTAATATGGTACCAAAGATGGCAATTTTAAATCGGTATGGATGAAAACTTTAAATGTGGTTGATAATGGTCAAATTGGCTGGACAGGTCAAATAGGTGAAATGTCACCTAAAGTGTCTTCAAAGTTTTAACACCTCCCAAACCCTTCTATTTTAAAAACTATATTTTACTTTCCATATAAGCTTTAAATAGACGAATAAACCCTCACCTTGTGCACCCCTTTTGGGTGCCGACTGACCCCTCGCGAAGGACCTAACTCTAGGCAAAGAGCAGGTGACTTTACCATATTTTACTTTCATAATCAAATTTAACAATTCTAAAAATAAATATATGGTTGATCAACAAAATGTTTGCAAGGCAGCCCAGCCCGTTTGACTCGCACTCAATAGGAATCCATTTTGACCTACTACCACCTAATCGACCAGTAATTTACTTTAGAGAGAGAGAGAAAGACATATAGCAAACCAGATAAACTCCTTATTGGTTGCAAGAGGTCTCGTAATTTCATGTTTTTGGAGTGATTCTTCTACAGTGACCCGAACCTTCAATATAAACAGTAATTAGTACTGGATTTAAAAGTTATAAAAATGATTAATATGAGAAACATCTGCATTCTTTACAAGGAAATAACCACATCTCCTAACATACCAGTCACCACAATTTACAACGCACATGCCAATATATGTCACATTAACATTTAAAATATTTTAACTAACGCTTTATAAACTACTACATATTCTTTATAGTTTATAAATATAGTTGTATAAGACATTCGTCATCCAAAAATTATCTTCTTTCTAAACAGTATCACCAACATTGAGAAAGTTAGGGCAAAAGTCTTTGAATGATGATAAAACGGAAGGGTGAGTAAGAATTTATAATTTTCCATAGATAATCAGTCTTGTTGCAGCTGGTGTGAAAGTGATTACCGAAACTAATTACTTGACCCAAAAGTGATAACTTGGAAGTAATTACCCAATACTAAAAATCAGAATCAGAAACATTTTATAGAGACTCTAAGTCACAATAATAACATAAGTTCCATATCACACATTTAAACACCCATACAGTGACAAAAAAATAACATGAGAAAAGCCAAAAACATCAACTAAAATAGTACCTGGTCATGGTACGTAGTTGCGGTATCAAGAAACTTGCCATACGCTTGGACTGCCTCATTTGTGTAAGGCTTAATTGTTTCTCGTGCTTTTTCAAGGTGAGGTTTTGCTGCAACCGCAACCTAATTAATGTAAGGCTTGCAGAACTTCTTGGCAACCTGCCCCCACAAAAATCTAAAATTATGACATATCCTTAATGAGAAAAATAGCCAGAAGGTCGAGTGGAATGTACCTGAAAATGAGGGTCTACAACTTCTTTTACTTTGGTCACATGTGGAGTTATAACCTCCTTGGATTGATCATAAATATTTTTGGTCCTTTTGGTTGCTAGTTGCACATGTGGTTCAACATTAGTTATCAGTATCACCCATTGTTCCTTCGCAGCAGGAATCCACTTCACCATAATTTGGGGTTACAACACAGAGTACATAAATACAACAACGTTCCAGTGATTGTAGAAAGCTAGAGGTGGCAAAATGGAAGAGTCAGAGAGCAGACAGGTTGAGTGACAGGTCAAATCGTAGTTATTTGTAGAAATCAAAACAGCTCCGGTAACTGGGCCCAAAATGCTTTGTGTGTATATATACTACAAAAGAATAACTAAAAAAATTGAGAACTTTCTTACAGTTTTGACCGTCTCTATATGAGGCTCAGCCCACTTTTCTGCTTGTGCCTTCTTCTCCAAAGCCTGCCAAAATGAAAAGAAGGTTTTTTGTGAGCGTAAATAGCCTTAATAGGGGAGCATATCATGATTTAAGGTAAATTAAAAGTAGAACAAACAAACATACACAAATTAAGGGATATGCAAAAATTACCTTCTGCGTAAAAGTTTCAAGAGCAGGCTTTCCATGCTTGATCCAACGAGCCTCCAAGTACAACTGCAAATAAGTAAAATAGTCAAACATCACTACTATTATTGCTTTACAGAAGTATAGCATTAAAAGGCGGCAATTCTGACCATTCACTTATTGATTAGTTGATTGGGTTATGTTTTATCTCTATTGGGTCAGGTAAAAATAGCTAAAAGGAAACTGGTATACATGACCCAAAGTGTATATTTAATAACCTCCTAACTTTTTTATTCAAAAGGATACATTATTGTGATAAAACAACTTTTGTGATCACGTTCCATGCATGAATTGTATAAGATACTTCATATTAAAAAAACAATGTAAGAAAGTATAAGAGAGCTACCTGACTAGAAGCCAACTGAGCTGCAAGCCAAGGTGGAAAGCCACGCAGAATGAACCTGCATTCGATCGCAAATCACATATTAAGGTTAAATAAGTATGGAGACAACAACTAGTCTTCAGAAGTAAGCATGTTTAAAATAGTATAACAACCTGACACTTTTTTTTAACGGCAAAACAACCTTACACTTAACAGTAACAATTTGACCCAAAAAATATAAGTTCTTTATAGAACAGGCTTTCCATGCTCGATCCAACGAGCCTCCAAGTACGCCTGCAAATAAGTAAAATAGTCGAACATCAGTACTATTATTGCTTTACAGATGTATAGCATTAAAAGACGGCAATTCTGACCATTCACTTATTGATTAGTTGATTAGGGTTATGTTTTATCTCCGTGGGTCAGATAAAAAATAGCTAAAAAGGAAACTGGTATACATGACCCAAAGCGTATATTTAATAACCTCCTAACTTTTTTTTATTCAAAAGGATACATTACTGTGATAGAACAGGTTTTGTGATCACGTTCCATTCATGAACTGTTTTAAAATTCTTCATAGTAAAAAAAACAATGTAAGAAAGTATTAGAGAGCTACCTGACAGGAAGCCAACTGAGCTGCAAGCCAAGGTGGCATGGAAGCCACGCAGAATGAACCTACATTCGATCGAAAACCACATATATTAACGTTAAATAAGTATGACAGACAACAACTGGTCTTCAAAAGTAAGCATGTTTAAAATAGTATAAATACCTTACACTTTTATTAACGGCAAAACAACCTTACACTTAACAGTAACAATTTGACCCAAAAAATATAAGTTCTTTATAGAACACAGAAAGGGAGGTGCATCTCATTTCCGTTAACAAAAGATAGCAAGAAATCATGCCAGTTAATACTGGAGATTAACAAATCACTAAATGCAGAGACACAGGTCAGCAAGCATATGAGTTTCTCATCCTACAATTTTCAAAAACCCGAAGTAACCTGCTATACATACTTTATTACAACCAACTATAAAGAAACATCAGCATCACCTACAACGGCATCAACATCTTCCTGATTACAATTTTAAAATCTTAGAATAGTAGAATTTAATGAGAAATCTAAAGATAAACATTGTTAACTGAAGTTCATGAAAAACATAAGTGAAAGAACACTCACCTAATCTTGACATCAACTTTTGATCATTAAAAGCAAGTGTGTATAATTGTAAATTGAAAAGTACCTCGATATTGACCGGTTCACTGTTTTCTTTTCCTATATTCTTCATGTACATGCAAATCAAAGAAACCATCACTGTAATCCACGAACAGATGTGACAAACATCTTGATATTAGGGTTTTGTGAAAAAGAGGTATGATATTAGGGTTACACTTGGTGTCGATCGAACTGCAAATCAAATAGAGTATATGGAAAAAAATAATAATAAAACTGCTTACCATAGGATCTTAATATGTATGTTGAATCTACATATAAAACTCCAATAGCTTTATACAAACGGCCTACCTTATACAATGAAAACCACCGAAATTTTGATTTTATGTTTAAGATGCGTGTGTTTCTCGAGTGTATGTAAGGTTCTGGATGATGGTGAGCGACTTCTCTGGAGGATGAATGATATTAGGGTTTAGATAAAAAGGTGCAATACAATGATATTATGATTAATGAATAAAATGTGAGATTATATAAAGGATCATGAGGTATTATTAGAAGATATAAATTTTGTTTTGGGTATTTGATCACAACTTATGGAATGGCTCTATTGGTTGAGATGTTTGAATGCCAAGTAAAATACTCAGGTTCGATCCTCACCATCTTGTTTTTTTAAACCAAATAATCCGAAATTTAAGAGATGAGGTGACATTTAATCTAATTAATAATGATGATGCTGGAAATATGACATGGCATTATAGGATCTTAAGTGGCGTTATGACGTGGACGCTCCTCTTATATATATATATATATATATATATATATATATATATATATATATATATATATATATATATATATATATATATATATATATATATATATATATATATATAGGCGTAAACATAAGCATACATACCAATTTGCACAGATATAGCGAGCATAGCTCGATAAGAATTGAATCGATTCAAGAAATCCATAATTTCATGAATGCACAACCAATTTAGTTTTAAGTAATCATAGCATGCTTTTCACCCCAAAACGAGTAAAACAGTAAAATGGGGCTGTGAAACTCACCTTAACAAATAAAGCGTGAGTACAAGAGCGAGCACAAGAAATATCTTAAAAGCGACCCTCGAACGTAGACCTCCCTAGACGCGACCTATGGCAAGTAAAATACTTAAAAAATTAAATGATATGCTCGGACAAAAGACAATAACTAACTAGTCACCCATTTAGACGTATGAAAATACATTACTTATACCAAAAATATGTAATTGAACTAAATAATTTTCATAAAACTTACGTTTTCAACTTACGTAAAAGATTTCAAAATATTTCTCAAACTAATAATTGTCCATCTTAAGACTTTACGTATTTCTTCATCTAAAATCTAATTTTTTTACTCAAAATGAGAATAACATAGTAATTAATATAAAGTCAAGATGCCACTCAAAACATAATACTAACCATAAAATAATCAAGCATATCTTTTTAACTGTCAATTTGAAAACTAGTTTTTATTTTATTATATTAATATTTTTTTTTGGCTTATAAGTCCACAAAATAATTGGTCACATAAGAATTATATACAAAATCCTAACGGGTCTAAGTGAGTTTACTTTGTGATCTATTAACTGGAAAAGCCCCCAAAAAGAACTCATTTTTGTTTCTAGTATATAAAATAAAGCGCAACAACCTGGGTTAGTCCCAAAACATATTTAGACCATTTATCTTGTATTTAATTACTACATCTCACATATATAAATGTTACAAACATTTTGGAACAAACATGCGCAAGTGAATTACTTTACAGTGGTTAGATTTTGGGTTTTAAGAACTCATTTTTTTTATAAAATTAAACAAACCATAATTAATATTTAAGGAACCCACATATTGAACATAAAAAAAATATTCATTGGGACAGTTTAATGACCACTTGTGGTATACTTGTAGTTCATAAATACAAAATTTTTATACATGCAAATAAACCAATAATGAAGAGTATTGAGTAGTAATTAAGGTGTCAAATAATAAACCTTGAGAATTTAAAAAAGGCGTATGACTTCACCGTTGTTTCGGTTTCGACTACGGTGTCACTTGTAATGCGTAGGTGCAATACCGGTTTATACTTATAAAGTACATATACACATAAAAATAGAGTATATTTTTAAGTATGGGTGACACTAACTATTTTAAAATAGTTTGAGCATATCATTGATAGTTAATTATCGTTAAATAAAATTGTAGGTCGAGGGTACGTTTATAACACGAAGCCTAAGGAAAGTAAACACAAGGTACGAAAGTGACCCGCTAACGCAAAACTAGCTTAGAAGCAAAGGTTGAGTAAAGAAATGTTATAACATACTACCGGTCACTAACTTGAGCTAAGACGGTTGTTATAGTATCTCCCCGTTGAAAGGAATTTTGTCCTCAAAATTCAACTTGTTTCCTCTAGAGACAGGCATTCGTGAACAGGTGTGGGTACTTGCGTTTGATTTGGTCCTCGCGCTCCCAAGTAAATTCAGGACCACGTCGTGAATTCCACCGGACCTTCACAATGGGAATTCGACTCTGCTTCAATCTCTTGACCTCACGGTCCATGATCTCCAGTGGTTCTTCAACGAAGCATAATTTTTCGTCTATCTTGAGTTCGTCAAGGGGCACATGTAAGTCTGTATCGCGGACATTTCTTGAGTTTGACACATGAAATGTATCATGAATGCCGTTCATTTCTTGGGGTAATCTTAGTCGATAAGCTACAGGACCAATTGTTCAATAATCTCGAGCGGTCCCACATACCTTGGTGCTAACTTGCCCTTTTGCCAAATCGAACCATACCTTTCCAAGGTGATACCTTGAGTAAAACTTTATCGTAGGCGCTAAACTCTAAGGGCCTCGTCGATTATCGGCATAGCTCTTTTGGCGATCTCTTGCGCCTTGAGCTTTTCCTTGATTTGAAATATCTTATCGGTTGTTTCCATGCGATTTCGGTCCGGTCGATTGACTTTCTCCAACTTCACCCAAATAATAGGTGATCGACATTTTCGCCGTACAATGCTTCAAATGGGGACGCAATGCTTGAATGGTAGCTTGTTGTAAGAGAACTCAACTAGGGAAGATGTATCCCAACTTCCTCCAAAGTCGACGGTACATGCTCTAAGCATGTCTTCCAATGTCTGGATTGTCGCTCGCTCGACCATCGATGCGAGGATGATAAGCCGTACTCATGTCCAAACGTGTTCCCAATGCCTTCGTAATTTACGCCAAAATCGTGGCGTGAACCGACTATCACGATCGGATATGATGACACAGAGCACTCCGTGTCTTGCTACTATCTCGTTAATGTAAATTCTTGCTAGCTTCTCCATCTTGTAGTCCTCACGAATCGCTAGAAAATGTGCGGACTTTGTCAATCTATCTACAATAACCCAATTGTGTCATGCCCACTACTAGTTACGGGGTTTCGTAATGAAGTCCATGGTTATTCTCTCCCATTTCCACTCGGAATCTCTGGCTCTGCGGCAATCACGAGGGTTTTGGTGTTCAACCTTAACCTTGAGCAAGTCGGACACTTGCTAACATACATAGCTATGTCCTTTTCATTCCGAGCCACCGGTACATATCTCTAAGGTCGTAGTACATCTTATCCGCTCACGGATGAATAGAGTACTTTGTTGTGTGAGCTTCGTCCATTATCGGGGTCCTTACATTGCACATTGGCGGAACCCATATTCGATCTAAAAGTATAATCCACCGTCAACTTTTCTCTCCATCATCTTTCTAACCCTCTTAGCATTTCTGTTTGGTGTATTTAAGTCCTTGGGCGCTTCATTTTGAGCTTCGATATCTTGCCCTTGATACCGAATGAATTGTGATACTCATAGCCCGTACTAGCTTCTTTTAACCCTTTCCTTCCTACTTAGCGCGTCGGCTACCGTTTGCTTTTCCGGATGATAGCGAATCTCGCAATCGTAATCATTGAAAAGCTCAATCCATCGCCTCTGCCGCATATTCAACTCCTTTTGGTGAAAATATGTTGAAGACTTTTATGATCGGTGTAAATAACACTCTTTGTCCCATACAAATAGTGTCTCCAAGTTTTGAGAGCGAATACAACAGCACCAAGCTCTAAATCATGGGTGGTATAATTCTTCTCATGAATTTTTAGCTGTCGGGATGCGTATGCAATCACCTTACCCCTTTGCATCGATCGCATCCAAAGCCTCGGTTTGACGCATCACAATAAACCACAAAGTCGTCGGTCCATCGGGAGTGTTAGAATTGGGGCATTACACAATTTATCTTTCAACATTTGAAAGGCTTCTTGTTCTTCTCCCCAATCAAACCTTGTCTTTTTGAGTTAGTAAGGTGAGAGGTTTGGCAATTCTAGAAGTTCGCGATGAATCGTCGGTAATAACACGCCAATCCTAAACGAGCGAATTTCATCGGTGATCTAGGGTTTCCCAATTCTTTACCGCTTCGACCTTACTAGGGTCCACATGAATGCCATTGTTATCAATCACATGCCCAAGGAAATTTACTTCTTCACCAAAATTCACACTTTGAAAATTTGGCGAACAACTCTCTTTCTCGAGCAACTCTAAGATTAACTTAAGATGAACTGCATGTTCTTCTCTATACTTTGAATAGATTAGGATGTCATCGATAAACACAATGAAAAATTTATCTAGGTATGGTTTACATACGCGGTTCATTAGATCCATGAAGACCGCAGGTGCATTGGTTAGACCGAAAGGCATAACTGTAAACTCGAAGTGTCCATATCGAGTTCTAAACGCGGTCTTTAGAATGTCGGCCGTGTACTCTTAGCGATGGTAACGGGCGAAGGTCTATCTTGGAAAATAGCGATCCTTGCAATTGATCGAACAGGTCATCAATTCTTGGGAGATGATAGCGGTTCTTAATGGTCAATTTATTCAGCTCGCGGTAGTCTATACACATCCGGAATGAACCATCCTTCTTCTTGACAAATAACACGGGCGCTCCCCATCAACTAGGTCAAATGAAACCCTTATTTTGGAGCTCTTGGAGTTGATTGAACAACTCTTGCATTTCGATGGGTGCCAAGCGGTATGGTGACTTCGCCCTTGGCGTTGCTCGAGGATTAAGTCTATGTGAAATTCAACTTGTCGAAGAGGGTAATCTGATAGGTCTTGGAAATACTTTAGGAAGTTTCTTACAACGAGGATGTCTTGAGTTTCCGTTCACTGTTTTTATATTCATAAGGTGCTTCAACCTTCCTTGGTGCTCTCTCCATAAACCTTTAGTACTTCCGCTCGGTAAGGGTATTCTAACTACCTTCTCATGGCAAACAATTTCGACCTTAAACTTTGATAACCGAGTTCATTCCGATTACGTCAAAACTTCCATGACCAAAAGGTATTAAGTCGATAGCAAAAGCATGGCCTTCAACACTAAATTGCACCCACGAACAATTCTATTGGCTTTTACCCTTTGACCATTTGCTATTTCAATTTCATAACTAGGGTTCGATATACTAAGTTTTGCATTAATTAAGGGCATAAATTACGTGGAAATGAAACTATAATCGGCGCGAAATCAAATAGTGCGGTGGCATAATGATTGTTTAAAGAAAAGTACTCGTCACGATGTTTGGGTCTGACGAGCTTCATTGGCACCCATGAGGTAAACTCTTCCACGAGCTTGATTGTCATTATTCCTCGGTTTGGATTTCCTCCAATAGCCAATCTTGGATTTGGGCGATTCCTTCCTTGATTAGCCAATGCTGGATTTGGGCGATTCTGGTTTCCTTGGCCCGGGGCTCTATTCAATCTTGGGCAGGTTCTCCTTAGATGATCTCGACTTCCACACTCAAAGCAAGTCAACCCTGGTCTATCATTGATAACCCTACATGTACATTGATTGGTGAAGTGACCCACTTGCTTACACTTTCTACACACGACAATTTCCGTGTGATGGAAATGGCACTTGGTGTATTCGGGAGTTGACCAACATATCTTGATTTGGTCCTTGGGCGCCATCCCAAAATTCCTGTAATCCTCTGTCTTTTGTCCGGGTAAACTCTACCCCGGTTCCTTGATTGATTATCTTCTCCCCTTTTGTTCCCAACATTGTCCCTTTTCCACACTCCAGCTCTAATCACATCATTGGTTAGGCGATTTGCCAAAACCACTGCACTTTGTATAGTAAGTGGGTTTGCTGAAGTAACCATCCCTCGGATCTCAGGAGCCAATCCCCATATATAACGATCAATACGCTTGTCCTCTGGAGTTACCATGTGAGGCACTAGCCTCGCGAGTTCATGGAATCGGGTGGTATACTTGTCTATATCACTACCTACCATAGTATGATTCCAAAATTCGACTCCACTTACGCACCTCACCTTTAGGACAATATTCTTCAAGCAACAATTTCTTGAACTCTTCCCAAGTTAGTTGAAATGCGACTTCGCGTCCACAATTTGCACTTGAGTGTTCCACGGTCAAAGCCCTACCTTGGAGTAGACAAGATCGTACTCCACCTTTTGATCACACGAACACTGGCGATATGGAGCACGGACTCCATGCTTTCTATCCAAGACAACAGTCCAACAGCACCTTCCTTGCCATGGTATTCCTTGGGCTTGCAAGACATAAATGTCTTGTAGGTACATCCTTGATTATTGTTTATGGGGTATCCTCCTGGATTCCCACGGTTGGCATTAAGGGATTTAGTAAGTCGAGTGATAAGGTCTGGTATTGCCGCATTAAGCTGTCGGGCTACTATCCCTTCCAAATTGTTAGACTGATCCTCATTGTTGGTGTTGGTGTTGGTGTTGGTGTTCCTTCGTCCAGACATGGTTCTACAATTTATCACAAAATTTTATTTAAGTAAAGTTTTGACCAAAATGAATTTCAAGTAGTATACATAATATAATGTAAATTTGAAATTTATCACAATAGAAATCATACAAATAAAGACGTTACAAAGATTTATATAAGGAAAATGATAAACATTCTTTCATACATGATTTGGTTACTAACATTTGACAAAATTTGGCATTTAGCCTTACATTATAATATAAGATTTTGATACAAACATAACCCTACCGTCTACGTACAAATAAACCATACAACTAAATATTTACAAGGATATCTACATGTACATAAGTTTAAACAAAAGACTACATCGACCCAGTCACAGCTAACCCGGAAACACAACCATCAGGGCAAGTACCAACACCAAGATCAGTAAGAATATCACTGCGGACAAATAAAAGTACCAAACCCTCTGGCTAATCTCTCTAGCCTCATTAGCTGTACCTAAAGCCCTGGTTACCTACTGTGTCAACCTCTCAGCTATCCCAGAAAAATCAAGTAGAAGTTGTGCACGATACTCAACTCCTATCCTGCGATCTAAAGCTCTGCGACTAATTGTTGCATCCTCCCAAGCTCTTCCAATGTCATCCCGACTCTTGACTCATTGGAACTCCGGTAACCAAGTTGAGTACGTATCCACATCTGGTCGAGGTCCTATAGGGTATCCATTGTGGCTCATATGATTCTGTCTACTATACCTGTCACTCAGTTGTACGGCGACGTATGGGTCAGATGATGATGATGGCCCACCAAGGTGATACTCACTTCTAGCTGGTAGTGATGGCCGGGGACCCATCTCCCATACAAGATTTTGATGTGAGGATGTCCCTAAAGATATTCCCTCTGGGATCCGGACACTCATCCTTGCAGTCTGCCTCCTAATGGGGCCACGGGTGGTTGGAGGAGATAGAATGGATGGCGGTGCAGGTGAGGGACTTGGAATACTAGTGAGGCTCTCATTACTCACCTCATGCTCAGACTCGGTATCTTCCATGGGATCCTCCTCAGAGTCCATTGTGGGGTGTCTAGAAAGACTAGCAGTGTGTCCTGAGTCACTAGCGGTGGGAGCGGTATGGGGAGACGAGGAGTGCGACATACTGTGAATGGAAAGTGACCGAAATAAAATTATACTCAGATACATAGTGTAATACAATTAAGCAGAGACATGTCAGAAATAAAGCATGCTTAAGTACTAATAGTGGAAATATGAATGTCAACAATATGTAATGCACATACGCCATAGTTATGCTTTTCAGGGAATCAAGTGGAAAATCGATTTAATAATATTTGAAAGGTACTAATCCCAGTATTGCATGATCCTTCCCAAATTAAACATAGGTGATCAGGCTATGTATAATTTAAGAACAATAATGCACTGCTCGGATTAGTCAGACTAGTATTGAGTTTAGTTAAAATGAAGTTATAATGCATGGTGTTTTAAGAAGGTAAAAGTTTGGTTATAGTTGGGTTTTTGTTCGGAAAAACCGGCATTCTCTATAACCTTGGCTCGATACCATACATCGCTTTCTCGCCTTGTGGAAACACAAGGTGCAACAGTAGGTAGTACATTGCATAAGTTATAGGTAACACCATACAAGATTTAAAGGAAAACATTATATTTTACAACAAGTTTTTACATCGTTTCAAAAGATAAGTCATAATACATTTAACACAAGTTCCCAACGATAACATCATTTTTAAACATTTGCAAAGATAACATAACATAAGTGAAAGAGTGCCCATGCAATGCATCCGAAAATTCACCACTTACTTGATCACACGAAAAGCATGATAAAATAGGTCAACTATGGCCATAGTTGGTGAGTTCACGAGTTTAGTACACAAGTAGTTTCCAAAGCAGGAAAATCAATTGGTTGTCAAAGTTTCAAAGGGTCCATTATGTATGCGGCACGTTCATGCCTTAAGGGTTCCACTACTTAAGCCGATTCAGCCGAATACATTGCCCCTACGTGCAACATGCTCTAACCTAGCATGAGAAGGTGATTCTATGCACTCCGGTTAGTAGAGTGAGGGGTTGGCTCTGCCACTAAATAGCGCTATCCATAGACATCAACGGCTTGTCCCATACAGTGGGAGGGAGTTAATAAGTAGTGTAGTACCAGGGGACTTTTACAGTCGTACATCTATACATTATATATAAGAGGAGGCATGCCACGTCATAATACCACTTGGCATCCCATAAAGCCACGTCATATTTCCATGTCATCGAAATTAATGCCAACTAAGCAACTTATGCCACATAAGCAACATTTTTCCTGCCATAAATTTCGTATGTATTTATTTCAAAAAGTCACCAAGCTGGTTCGAACCTAGGTCTATTACTCTTGAAGCAAGCACCTCAACCAATGGAGCCGATCTATAATTTGTGATCAAAATCTCAAAACAAATTTTATATCTTATAATGATACATGATCTACAACAAAGGTTAAATAAAAACCCATTCATTATACAGAGTATTTTTTTCCCCAAAACCCTAATATCTCTCATTATCACACACACGATATTTTCTTAATAATATTTTGTTTTCTTTTTGATTTGATTTGCAGGTTGTTCATCATGGTTTTTAATTTTTTTTATGCAGGTTAATATGCAAATTAAACTATACCAATCGAGGTATGTATTCAATTATATTGAGTTTAATATTGCGAATTTTTATAGAACCCGAATGTTTCTATTTTATTGAAAATCAAATTCCTTTGAGTTGAATTCACATGACGGTTTGTTAGTGAATTGGTTCTTAAACATTCACTTCTATAAAAATTAGCTTCATATAATTCAACTCAAAGGAATAGAAAAGATATAAGATGAACAACTCAAAGGAATAGAAAATTTGAATAGAAACATTCACTTCATGGGAATTTAACTCAAAGGAATAGAAACATTCAACTTCTATAAAATCCGACTTCTATAAAAATTACTTTGAGGTGCGTATATTCGACTTTCGTTTTACTCGGTTTTAAATGGACGGTTTGTTAGTGAATTGGTTCCAGTGGCCTCCCACGGAGCCATGATTATCATAGTCACATGTTGCCATAGGGACCTTTCCTCTGATGAGAAAGAGTTGGTGCCCTCTTTTGAATCAAAATTGGGACGAGGACAAACAAGGTTATTTGTTTTCACATCCCCATTTATTAGATTGTTTACTTGCATTTAAATGTTTTATATCTACTTGGTTCATATTACCTACGTTTGTAAGTTAGAACCTAATACTACTATAATTTTATACAGAAGTTTGATCATTACTGATACTCCAAGCCTAGAATTCATGTGTTTTGGATGTGCATTTGTTGTGTTTGAGTTTATGTCAATCATGTTTGATTTTCAACATATGTAACTTATTTGAAATTTGTTGACATGGTTTGTATTTCTTGATCATTGGATTAGGGTGGGGTTGTTTGGAAACAATAGAAAGAGATATGCTGCTTGGATTTAAGAATTTTTACAGTGATTTTGCATGTCCTTTTATTATAATTTTATCAGATTTTAGCCGACACAATTAATCTACCATGTCCAATAGCCAAGGGTTGCAAATACTGTAAAAGAGATGATGCATCTTCTTGCCTTATCCGTTTTGGTGTTGACAAGTAAATTATGGTAGCTTCAAGCATGCCTCAAACCTAACTTTACGCTTAAGTTTTCTGAAGCTAACTAGAAATATATGATTCATGTGCACCAGCTATATGTCGTGTCCTATGCACCAGCTGGAAGTGTCCCTAAGGGGATCCCATGACGTCTTTTTAGCCCAATCATGTGGTCTCCTGGTGCATACAAGAACCGGACTGTTATTAGGGTAAATGTTTCTTCGATATCATTGCTTATTCCTTCAATGAAAATTGATTTCGTTATATTCTTGTGATGTTTATGAAAATTGAGTTTGTTTATTTTGCTGAAATTCAGACAAGTTGTTGTAGCATGAGAATGATTACAGGTTCTGAGTCGAGTATGCTATATGTTTGTGTAGGTCAATTGGTTTACCATCTTCATTTGCATGTTTTTTTACGGAGGACAACAAACGTTCTACGCCAATCGTCCCTATCTTCAGGAACGGGCCCCATCATCACACTTCATGGCCACTTCTAAACACCCTTTTTGTATCACAGTCCTCCCAATGAGTGTATGATAAGAAAATACTAATTAGGTAAGATCGACCATGACTTCAAAAAATTCTCAGCCATCCTGGCTTTTGACCATTTTGACATTATAGGCTTTTAGTCTCTTTTTTGTTTCAATCCCATGGATCAGCTACACGTGGCATGGTATAGGCCGTATCATCAATAACTTCCTAAAAGCCACCCCATAGTAGCTTTTACTGCAAAAGCGTCTATAATTTACCATCATTGAGGTTTGTTTTGTTTGTTGTCTCTTTTTAGTTGAACCTTCAATTTTTTACCACCTAACTGGTATCCGTTCATCGTATTAATAGCAGATTCTGCAGCAGCTGAGGAGTCGTAACTAACAAATCCT
Source organism: Chrysanthemum lavandulifolium (assembly GCA_022545495.1). Classification (NCBI taxonomy): domain Eukaryota; kingdom Viridiplantae; phylum Streptophyta; class Magnoliopsida; order Asterales; family Asteraceae; genus Chrysanthemum; species Chrysanthemum lavandulifolium. The sequence continues at coordinate 199,277,946 of CM040240.1, read as the reverse complement.
ACAAACATGAAAGATGAAGTAAGATTAGAAATTGATTGTATCTTTTTGGGGGGAGAGGGCAATTAGTAATTGATGATTTTGTCTAAATTGGAACTGTGGGTTTTGTATCGGAAGTGGAGACATACCAAAGCATTTGCTAACACCAGTTGCTTTGTCAATGAAAACCTTATCACTTACAACCCTTCGAACTCGCTGAAAGGCGTTTGCAAGCTCTTCGTCGCCATCATGATACGGACACTCAATGTGTGGGATCATGCAACATTGAGTCTGAAGGTTAGTTATATTCTTTCAGCACCATGTACCTATATGTACATCTGATATCACACATCAGATATCACACATCAGTAATGGAATCAGGCATACTTACTGCAAGCTCGGTAATCTACAAAAGTCATAGGCATTATATATACTTATGTCAAATAAAAATAAGAAAAAAAGTACAACCATCTCATTTGTTTCTTTTGCACGCTGCTGCGCGTGTAAAAGTTCTTCAACCTTCAAACGAATATCCAAGCCACTAATAGCTGCTTCCGCTTTTGCTTGCCTTGCAGCTCTTTCATCAGACTCTAATTTTGTCTCATTAAACTGATGACCTCCATTGTTGAAGCCAGGGTTTTCTGCACAAACTCAAATTGTATAAAGCAATCCATCTATTACCATATAATAGAATCAGATAATTGGAAAAGTATGTTTCTGGTAGGTGATATGTACATTAGTTTTTATATGTTACCGTAAAAGATGCAATCAAGTAATAGTTATATGGCGAAAGTCGAGGTTGGTGACTTGGTGTTACACATTACAAAGATATGCAAGCGGTATTTTATCTTCAATACAATGTATCACGGGTAATTGGCGAGCAAAGTGTTGGAACAAAACCTCATCAAAACCCATAAAGCTTGAGAAGTTACAGTATATGGGTGCTCTTGTCCCCGATTATGCAAGGGCACCGGATGATGGAATGTACCGCGGCGTCAATATATATCTCAAGGTGATCATTAACTCATAAGTCATTTTTGATTAATGTAGCAAATTAAGTAGTTTGCTAATGAGCAATGGGTCAATATGGAATAGCTCAAAGCGGGTAGTTTTATTTACGGGTCACATGGGTTGTTGAAATACTTTGCTAAGTTAGTAATGTACTTTTTTCATTAGTATTAAAATTATTAAAATTTGATTACAAAGAATTTATATTTTCTACTACCAAAGTACATAAATTTTGAATAAATGAGTTAGGAGGTTTTATACATTAAAATGGACTTTGTTACTCTATAATCTATATGCATATGTTGGTTAAGAAGGCTATTACTTCTCGAACTTGTATTTATAGAAAGTTAAGAAGGCTATTGATGAGAAGACATGCAATGTGCTTCTTCTTAAGGTATAATTGTAATAGTAAATGTTTATGAATATTCATTCATGTTACATCTATTTTCATGTTGAATATGTTTTTAGTACAGTTTCACAACATTTACATGCCTTATCGAGCTCAATGTTTCCACCTCAGTATCAAACATTAATGACCTTTGTTTACAAAAATGCTTTTTTATCTTATTTTTCGACTTTTTGCTGTTACCAGAATCTGAATTCCAGATATGCTTCACAGCCAGTTCCACCCCATTTTTTAGCGAGACTCGGTAGACTTCTCCAGACCCGCCCTTCCCAATAATATTTTCTTCCTTGATGGAATCAAGAATGTCGTCTTCCATGAAGTTTAATACATGGAATGATTTCACATACCATGTATCGTCCTTCAACGAACGTGCTTCATCATCCTGCTTTTGGCTTCTTTTCTTCAAGTAACACAAGTATGCAAGTAGCACCAATATAACCGCAGACCCAACTGAGAAGCAAGTGATCAGCGTCCGGATCACCGGTGATACACCACCGAAAAGCACAACGCCTAAAATACGTAACCTTCGGGCTGCAAAGACCAGGATTTCCAGCAAAGCTTCCATTGTAAGCCTCAATAGAAAGAGACTCCGGGATTGCACCAGCTAATCTACTGTGGGACAGATCTAAAAGACTTAACCTCAGTGATGACAAGCTACTAGGAATTTGACCCGATAGAAGGTTTGAAGACAAATTCAATGTATTAAGAGTTGGTAACCACCCTAGAGCTGCTGGAATTTGGCCTGACAACGAATTATACGCCATGTTTATATCACTAAGAGACTCACATGAACGTAACGATTTTGGTATCTCACCACTAAACTTATTGTTATCTAAATGAAGGCTACCCAACTGCTTCAATTCCCCTATCGTTTCAGGGATTTTACCCGTAAATTGGTTGTGACTCAAATCGATCATATTCAAAGAAGTAGCCTTTGAAATATCGGGTTACAATTCACCCGATAAACGATTATGAGCAGCAAAAATCTGGCCCAATGTTTTAGCATTCTGTATGTCCGATGTAATACCGCCTTCAAAATTATTCATTTGAATATCAATAATCTCAGCATTAGGAAGCCCCCATATTCTAGCAGGGACAACACCTGAAAGCATGTTATTACTCACACGAAACCGCATCAACGTCTTACAATCACCATAAGTCCCTGGAATCTCGCCCGTAAATTTGTTCTGAAGTATCAAAAGCTCGGTCATCTTCCCGTTCTTGCATATATCAGGAGGAATCTGTCCCGTAAGAAAGTTTTCAGACACGTCAATAAAGTTGAAGTCAGAGAATGAGCCAAGGTGTTGAGGAAGCGTCCCGGTGAGCTTGTTTCGATACAAAGACACGTTCACGAGATACTTAAACTCACCTATCTCGGGTGGAAACACACCCGTTAATTCGTTTTCAAACAATTGCAAGCTCTTAAGGTTACTCATATACTTAACTTCACTCAGATCACCTTCCAGATAGTTCATTGACGCGTCAAAGAACTCGAGCTTACTCAAGTTACCTCCTAATCCAACGGGAAGCTTCCCGGTTAAACTATTATTATAAACCTCGAGCTGCCATAAGTTAACTAGCTTCGTAATTTCAGCTGGAATCTCTCCAGTGATTAAATTCAACGAAGCTTCAAAGTTCACGAGGTCCGTAAGGTCCCCGATAGCAGATGGAATCTCACCTCCAATACTACAATTCGACATGTAAAGCCACTGCAATTTAAGAAGCCTTACAACTTGTTTCGGAAACTCGGGAGTTTGATCAAAAGGATTGTCTCCAACGCTTAGAACGATCAAGTCCTTCATGATTATCTTGATTCTCAGCAAGTTGATGCAACGAAACATGAACCTGGAATGAAACAGATCATCGGTTTCATACAAAGAATGATTGACAGGTAAATGTTCCTTTCAATGTCTTCTATTTTTGTATCTTAACAAATTAAACAGGTCTCAAGATTGGGAAAGTCTAGCTCCGGCTTATAGTCCACAGTATCACAATCAAGGTATCTTTTGAGCTTTAATTGCTTTATGCTACATTTGTGCAATTGCATTGAACATGTATAGTGAACATTGGTAATAGAAGATGTTTGATTGTTAGTTAGATTTTTCTATAAGTTGTATATCTTTAACTGAAGTATCTCAAAGTCGTAAATAAATTCAAAGTGTCACTAATAGAAGTTGCAATATGCATGAGTATGATAACATGTCAAAATGAGACATTTTCAAAAAAAAGGTCAAATTAGCCCAATTTTAGTTAGTTTTAGCTCATTTGGATTTTTAGACCACTTTGTTAGTTCACCCACATATACGGAAAGCGTGTTAAGCGCATTACACCACTCTTTAACTGAATATGCACATTTCAAAAGATGTATTTACATATACTATTTTATTATTTTATTTTATTAAAACCTTTTTCGTGCCGTCGAGAAGAATAGAAAGCTAAGTCGGTTAAAGGCACTTAATTTGAACAAGAAAGAGATGTGGGCGTGTTCGCCAACAAGATGAACTTCTATCAAAGGTTTGATTGGAAACTACATCTTTTATTATTTGATAAAATTGAAAATTAAATATTATTTTTATGATATCACAGGCAGAATGTATCAAGAAGAAATTGCCATTGTTAAATTATGATATGAAGAAGGCTGGGTATCTCGAGGCTAAAGATCAAGAGATAGAAGCAAAGAAAAAAATGGAGGAAGCAGCGAATATGTTGAATGATATTAAAGAACCTATTGAGTATGTTTACTTTTCAATTTATATATTTTGATAAGTTAGTCCATGTAAAATATGCATCTAATTGTAATGTCTGAACATTTTTTACGTAGTAAGCAAAAGCGTGAAAAAGGATCATGATATCAAATGAAATAAGTTGAGAGACCTTTTAGATAATATTGACACATCACGGAAGCAAATGTTGGATAAAGAAAACCAAGCTGATACAGTGTTTACATTGTTTTTGTTTACATGTTTTGAAGAAATAGTTTATATCAAAACTTTATCTTTCTTATAATGGTTTTATAATATTTAGGGTGCCAAAGTGAAAGGGAAATATAAGGACATGGAGGAATTGGAGAAGCAAGAACAATCACGGCAGTGAAAATCTCAAAAGTCGAAAAAGCTTTAGCAGATCTTGAGGTCGAATTGAGGTTGAGGTGAGATGTCGGGAAGAGGCTAATAATAAAGCTAATATTTTATCTTCTCGGTTTGGCTTCAAACTCGAGATTTTGATCATTGCTCTTACGGGTGAGGCAAGTTTTCTTGATAGAAGTGAAGTCGATTCCCTACTAATGCTATATAGAAAACCGATGCGAGTTCAATAGAGCAAGAATTTTGTGTAAGCATTTACTAATGGGAAGATAGGCGGTCGGTCGGTCGGTAACAGGTCAAAATGGGTCAAGTTTGGTAAGTGTTAAAATGGCTCGGGTTACCTATTTTACCACTGACAGGTTGCGCTTTTAGCCAACAATTTTTGTGCATGTCCCATTAGAAACAAAATATTGAATGGGTAGAAATCACAGATAAAATATGACCATTTTCAATTGTATTTGGGCTTATTGATACGTGAGTTTTTCTGCTGATCACCTTATAATATCTAATAATTTTATGCATTGTACTTGCGTTGTTTAATTAGACAATCTCGGTTAGTTTACGCTTCATTTCTTTGTTGTGGTCATTGTTGCTTTAATTTTCTTCTTGAATTTGTTATCTTATCTTTGATTTTGATATCTACGTAATGTGAGTTAAAATGATTTGCATAGCAAAGCAATGTTATTAAGGAGGATTAGTTGTTATCTGCTTTTGGTTCTTATCTTATTTGTCTTTGAACTGTTGACTATCATATTTCAAACAAGCCTTTAAATAGGAAATTCCAACTCTAAATTAATTAGTCTGCACTCATTTATTGTGTTTGATATATTGCAATTGGTGCACGATGAAACGGAAAAGAAAAGAGACATGTGAGTTTGATCTTGAACTTGTGAATATAGACACAAGTATAACCAGGGAACTAAGGGACGGCTGCTCAAAGTTTGTTATTCATATAAGATTCAAGTGTCCTTCTCGTCCTAATAGCGAGACTACGATCACAGTGACCTCCTCGAGCATGCGGATCGAATTGTGAGAGAATCAAAAGTGCCACGTTTAAAGAAAAAGCTAAACATTTGGGATTGATAAAGTACTTAGAGAGGCATCTTAGTGACAAAATTAACATGTAGAATCAACTAATATCACCACTCCAAAGCAAAACGTTAACGGAGAGCTATTCGTTTGGCCTTGGATGGTTGTGATCGCAAACGCACTGCTGAATATAAAATGGCAAATATATAGGTGAAGGTGGTAATACACTAAAAGATGGATGGATAAAACAAGGGTACAACCTACCAAAGTCCATCCTCTTTGGAGCAAAGTGGTCATTCAGTTGGTTGTGGTTGAATTTGGGAAAACATGGGATGGATTTGATTATGCGATGGCGTTTGTGAAGGCTTTTGAGTTGAACAAACATGGGAGGAAAGATTTTTATGATAGGGATAGGAGTAAAGATGATAAGCTGTATGCGTGGCTTGCTAGGGATGAAGATTATAACTCCCCTGGCTTGTACTAAATCGGGATGAACAAACATGGGTGGAAAGATCTTTATGATAGGGATAGGAGTAAAGATGATAAGTTGTATGCGTGGCTTGCTAGGGATGAAGATTAAACTTTGATTACGTAACATAAGTCACAACATGATTTTGTATGCAGCCACAACGAGCAATGGTTCATAAGTTTTTGGTTCGGCTAGCATTTTCTATGTGAATGTTACTAAATGGAATATAAAATCAATGTAAAAGCTTGGTAACAAACTTAAAATTTGCATCACCTTACTTTACTGAATTCGGTGCATGTACTTATTTGAGTTCTTTATATCATTTGAATCTTTTAATTCTTAGGTGATGATGAAAAATATAGTTGGTGATAAGGATGCTTTTGGTTTTGGTGTATGGCTGCAACTAGAAGGTATTTCGTTCATTGAGTCTCAACAAGTGTTTGAGATTACACTAATTTTTCTCAATGTGGTTACTTTAATATAATATGATAGTATATAATAATAAGGGGGAATTGCGTATATATCCTTCTTAAACTCAATAATTATAAATATATCCAACTCAAAATCATAATTGTATATATATCATTTCTAAACCTCAAATATGTCATATATATATCCAAATTATTAAATTAAATATAAATATACTCATTGAATCAATAATAATTATAACTTAATTTTAGTTTGACCATTATACCCTTAATTTCTTCTTAACCTGATCTCACCAAGAAAACTGAACCTCCATTCTTTTATCATTTTGTAACTTGTTGAATACATTGACCCCAAAGAATATGACGAGAGCCAAACATTCTGATATGTCGTTTTATGTACGCCCGCCGGATAATATATATATCAAAGAAGGGGCGGCGAGGTTGTGTGGTTATCGATCGGGATTCGAAAATGACAAGGCAACTGAGAAGAAGAACAGTGCAAGAAGAAAATTTATCTTAAAACAAACCAATAAAAGATTAATTAAAGAAGAAAAAAACATTAAAAAAAAGTCACCAGAAAAAAAAAGTTCACAATGCTTGCCGGATGTTCATGGGTCAAAGATGTTCATGGGTCAAAGAAATACGTGGTAATAAATAAATTGTTACTTCGTATTTGATGTTGTTATGAAGGTTCATTTATATCCTTGAAATATTAATCCCGCCAATGAAACTATAAACACACAAATGTACAGGGTTAAAACACCCGATCTCGAGTAAAGCTGATGATAGTGTTTTGAAAAAACAAGGGTATAATAGGTAATTTATAATGAAATGGTTAGTATTATATAATTTTGAGGTTTTTTGATATATAATTGAATGATTTGGATATATATGACATTATTTATGTTTAAAGAGGATATATATGTAATTGTAATTTTAAGTTGGATATCTATACTACTTAAAGCTTATCCCCCTTAATTTAATGTGCAAGGGGGGTTGTGCACAAAATCATGTACGGTACAACATACTTGAAGCCATCTCTTAGAGCTCTTTTCAATACAATCGAGCCTTCAATTCTCAGAAGGCAAAGGGGTTGCTGTAATTAGTTTATGCCTTTTAGTTTGTTCACAATTATTAGTTAATCTTTAATGTGAACCTTTTCGTATCTTACATAATAGAAAAGGTCTCTTCAATTCAAGCACACATGTCCACAATCATGCAGTTATGGAAAACAAAAGGGTTAAAGTATGACAAACCATATTCATTGTTTAACTCCTTCAACTTCTTCTTTGAGCTATATATACTCCTTCACACAAGTTGAAGACACTCCACTTGTCTATTTCAAGTAGTATGTTTACAACTGAAGCCAACCTCCATGCATTAATACAGATTTTACGTGTAATAAAATTATGCAATATATGTCTATTAACTAAACTATATTTTGAATTCACAGTGGGTGGTCCCAGTTGCCGCATCGATTACGTGTCTTTTGATTAAGTGGCTTATCCTAAATATGATGTTATTGAAAGGTATTTAAAGACTCTTTGTATCACCTTAATTTATATTTTTGTTATAGTGTAATGTAACTACTTGGATCAAAGAAAGAAATCCCAATGAATAAATTATGACAAGTATGAATCAAAACTTCGGTATGATTCTTTTACTAATTGTAACATGAAAGTACTTCTCGACCACCGAATCGATCACTAAGATATGTGTGAACATTTTAAATCAATAGAATAATGTTTGTGTTCTCGCATGTTAGTGAAAAAGATAACATTGAAATAAAGATATTCAATATAGAAGAAGATGTTGAATATACAATATGGATTTAAGGAAGTTCCATGTTTTAATGATTATTTACTTTTGTTTGTGTAGAATTTAAAGAAGTTCCATCTTTGTGGCGATTTCTTATTTGGATAGCAATGGTGGTGTTGTTTGCTAATCATGATGAGTTTTAAGCTTTTGGTCATATTACTTGGCGCAACGCCATTTAGGTGTGTATTTCCTACACGTATAACATATATAGAGGGATGCGATGAGGAACAAGTATCCCGAGCATGTTTTATGTTCTGTTTGTAGCATGATTAAGTAGATTATTGTATAGTTGTTTATAATGCGTTAATTGTATGATATTGGTTTCGTTTCCATGTTACAGCTCTACAATGGAAGAAGAAGACATAAAGCGGGGACAAAGGAAAAGGAGAGGAAAGAAGGAAGTTGTAGAGAATGGATGTTTAGGCGAAGAAACAATATTATATAAGTTCCATTTAGACTTAAGGAAGATTTACTACCACAACACTATAATGTGGTCATCAACTGTTTGTTATTAGTCTTGGTCAAAGAATGCTCTTTCCCATTTTTATATGTTTTCTTGCACATTAGATATTTGCATAGGTGGGAGTTGGATGTTTGTGGATGTTCTCACCATGTGTCACCGCTACTTGCTTGAACCTTCTAAGAACGAGGTATCTATTTTGTGTTTACTGTATTTCATTATCGTATGTTTACATTGATATTAGTCATATTACAGTATTAATCCTCACATGCATGTTGTCTACAGATTGTTCTTAGAAGACAAGTTTTGATGCGGTACAGTCACATATTGCAGAAAATTCATCGGCGACTTATGAATGCTATCAAAAGGCAGTGGATATACAGCGTTGCACTGATCATTAATTACCATTGTCCGACGCTAATATTAGTTGGTGCCAAAAGTTGTAATTACGAGTGATCAGAAGAAATGCAATAAAAGAATATGTCGAGCATATTTCCTTGATATGTGAGAGTGTGAGTACAATCAACAATTAGATGCTTACTATAAATGGTGTCAGTATGGTAGATACTAGGAATGCCCCATGTTGGGAAATACTTCACATACTTTTCCATGAGTGTCGGCATCTTCGATTCTACATCCATCTCATTGCATATTTCAAAGCATAAATTTGCTATACCACACAATCACTTTTGTTACCACAATGGAACTTAAACTGGATGAGTCTTTCCTGTTAGCACCTCCATGAATAATTCTATAAGAGTGGAGAGATTGATCGGTAGTGTAAAGTTCTTTGATAGAGTGATCCACGTCCAGATTTATGTAATTGCGTCATCACAAGAAAAACCAATTGAATGAAAGGTTGAAGCTACTTACCGATCACATAACCCACTTGATAAAATAATCCCAATATTACCCCACTTAATTAATTTTCTTATGGTTCGTTAAATGCATCGTGTGAACAGAAAAACTTAGTAGACTTTACTTTAACAAAGAGTTTATTACTTTTCAATTAGCGAGAAAATTATATTCACTTAAAGTCGATTGTAGGTTAGTTACGGTTATCTTCTAATCTTCTATGTCTAAAATTTTGTATGACATTTATTTACTCATCTAAAAGTCATGCTTCAAGGGATATAGGTAGATGCTTGAGGTAATTTTAAAGTCATGAAATTATACATAGTATTGGTATTATCTCAATTTAATCTAATCCTAAAATCAACTTTAGTTTATTTGATGATATGTTGTTATTTCACAATGCATAAGATTACCATAAGAAAACCTACATAAACATTGCGCGATCGTTTACAACAACATTACGCAACATGCATTTACATAAAACCTATTGTAGCACCATAATTAGTGCCGCATCGAAACATGTAAAAAAGTAAAGAAACAAAACTACAAGAACTAAACTATAAATCAACAAAATAATTACATCACGACCGAAATAGTTGATGCGGTTATAATGACTCTTCATGGTTATAAGGTTTGAAGCAAAACCCGATGGCTCGAAGAGTTGAGATATCCATAACTTACACAAATAATAACTATCTAAAATAATAGGAACCTAATGACCAAACATTAAGTTATGAAAAATTAGTCACAATCCGTGCATCGCACGGGTTGAATACAATACAACCTCTCTCTATTAGCCATCTAAATACCGTCATATACAAACAAGTGCATCAACGTTACGAAAAAATAGTTAATTATTCGACCAATAGCACATGTATCGCACATGTTGTATAAAATACCATGAAAATAACACACAAAAAAAACAAACCAAAAAAACAAAAAACAAACAAAAAAAAAACAAAAAGCAATACTGAGAATACATCATCTTCACGTGCCTATTGCACAAACCATAAACGCATAAAATCGTGCAATTTATAAGAGCTAAAAACATAACAAAAGTGACAAATAAATATGAAAAATAACGAATATATACATAATTCATATTAAAATATTAAATAAATTACTTTAAATACAAAACTTATGATAACATTAGTTGCAATACCTTACATGTAGCTACTTGCATACAATATTACGTAAAAACACGATATATTCAAAATCATCGTGTTGTTTTTGCCATGTTCAAAATCCATATGATGACCTAACGCCCATATCCATATGATGACCTAACGCCCATGTTCAAAATCATCGTGTTGTTTTTGCCATTACACGCCTCAACGATGACAAAATCAAAAAGCAACTTTGATAATGCATCATTTTCACATGCATTGCACAAACCACAAGCGCATACAATCATGCAATTTAGATGATCACGAAATATTCATCAAATTCTCTAACAACTCAAAATTTGCCATTGAAGAGTACAAATAGTTATATAATTCAAATAACAAAAGTCACAAATAAATAAGCAACAAAACACTTATGTAACTTACTCAAATTAAAATACTACATGTGAAAAGACTATGTTAATAAAAACTTTTAATAAAAATAAAATAATATAAATACAAAAGTAATTATAACATTATTAGGCATCTAAATATAGATTCCACAAAAATAATATAAACTAAAGTAATAATAACATTATTAGCATCTAAATAATAAATACATTGCAACTTCTCTAATAGGTATCTAAATACCATCATATACAACGTTATGGATAAAAACATTACCCCTCAACCACTAGACCGGGCATCGCACGGGTTGAGGGAAGCCTCGTATATGTAATTATCAAGCTTAGAAGGAATATATATGCAATTCCCCCTAATAATTATGTTTGCATATGATTAAAATGAACTAGATAGTTTGATGACTAACTGGTCATTTATGCAGGTATGGATATTAAAGTCTTAGGCAACAATGACTTCTATTCAAAATCAGGTATATATTAGGGTAATTAACATTCTTGGAATAGTGAAAAATGTTTGATTTTGATTAGTATGTTTAGTTTGATTTTTTTATTGAGATATTCTGATCAATAAATGTATGAACGCATAAGGTAAATGTATTCAAACTTATGTTTTTTGATCTATTTTTACAAGACTTTGGAATCAAGTACAATATGGAATGGTTGGCAAACACCTGAAGATATGGGATAATTTCAAATAATTTATGTGTATTTGATGTGCGATCAAAGCGATTTGAATGGTTTAAAGCATTTGATGTCGCGATTCTTGTCAAGGATCTCGTATAGAAGATTTTGTTCTTTATCAGGAACACCATGTTATTGGTCTTACTCTAAATTGGTAATGGCAAACTTTATTAGGAATTATGAATTTATGTACCGAAACTTTCGATCGTTCATTATTAGCTTACGAGATACTTATTGACATATGTTTAATGTGAAAGCTTTGGCGGTTTAGTTTATCATTTTTTTATGTGTTTTCACGGCGCCCGTTTTGTGTTTTATAGATTATAGTTGATTGGGTGAAGCAACTTACGTGTCTAATAAATTACACAGATCGGATGGTGGAAGACGCATAAGCGGTATTATATACTTTTGGTTCATACCGTCTTGGGGTAAGGAGACTCTTCTTGCATCATTTCATATAAAATATCGTTAATAAACATTAAGACATGTTCATCTATAATAGATGGTCATCTAAAGCTCTCATATTTGGTGGTAGGCTCATGGTGTAGGGCATACATTGCCACCTTATGTGGTCTGATCGTTAATGATTACTAAATATATGTAAATGGTAGCGTGGGAAGATTATGCGAGTACTTGACATAGGTAAGTGCATTTGCACTATCAAATTGTATTATTATTATTTAATTGTTGGTTTCTATGCTTAGAGAGCAAGTTTATAGTGAATGTTATATGAGGAGGCGTGCATATCGGGTTTCTGAGTAGTGTTGGCACATGATTGTTACAACTAACCATGGTGGCGTGAGAATGACAAGGGTGCTGCATAAATAAAAACAAGTTGTGTCATTTTAGTATACATATATATATATAGTGTATAGTTATTGTGAGAACCAAATAAATTGCGAGAACTGCGAGAACCAATCTGATCCATCTATTTTTTTGATCAATGGTTGAAAATCATTGTGGCATTTATGTAAATAAAACAAGTACAAAATGCAGTTAATAATTTGGATATGGGTATTCAAGTAATTTTACACCGGATCAAATTAAAACCTATCCTACATTATCTCCCCCACTCACATCTATACATTCTGTAACTTCTCACTCTAAAAAAACCCTAGCCACTTTTCATCTCTCCATTCTAATGGCTGCGAGAAAAAAATGCACCATGCTTCATCCCTCTCGATCTAACAACGCCTGAAAGAATGGAATCGATCTTGGTTTAAACGTCAAAAAGGTAATTGTTAAGATTTTGGTAGAAATCGATCTTGCTTGAAATCGATATTGGTAGAAATCGATCTTGGTAGAATATGGGTTTATATAATCAGATTCGATTTGCATATTTTTTTTTTGACTTTCGGTCTGATTTTTTTTTTTTTTTTTTACTCTCGATGTAAATAGATTTTGGCTTCAGATCTGACCTTTTTTTTTCTTACTTTCGATGTAACAGGCCACTAAAATCCCAGATTGATTTGTTTGAATTGAAAAGATAAAAAGATGGCGATGAGGGATTTGGTGACAGGCGGAGCAAATTGTGACCCATCTGCTTCTTCTTCATCAAATCCTCTTGGTGCTCTTGCTAATGCTTTGATTGGCTCTTCTTCTCAAAAGGTTTCATCTTTTTTACTGCTGTTACTTTTTAACAAATGGGTTCTTTGTTGCTAAGCCTCTAGTTGCTTCTTTTTATAAAAAAGTTGGGTTTTTATAAGAAAGGTTTCATTTTTATTACTTTTAGTTCTTGTGGTTACTTTTTAATTCTTGGGTTTTTGTTGTTAGTGATCTAGTTGGTTCTTTTGTAAAAAGTGAGTTTTATAGTTTTCTTGTGGTAAATTAGTAATTATTGTGGTGGTGGTTTTGTTTTGGTGGGGGGTGGATGAGCTTGTTTTGGGGTTTATACGCTTATTTGGGAAGGTTGTTTAACAATGAAGTACTTTTGTTGGTACTTTAATACGTTCATTGGCAATCGGGTTTGTTTGTGAATAAATGCTTCTTTGTTACGCTTGAAGATGATTCCCTGAAAAGTGATCACTCCCTTCATTTTGGTTATAGTTGATATAGTAAAGACTCATGAAATAAAAGGATTGCAATGGTGGAATAGGCAACGGTGCACACGTGTTTTTGAGTTTGCATATGTGTTTTTATAGTTGTGAATTTAAAATCTTCTATGCATATGTGTTTTTACAGTTTCATGAACTTCTTTCTTTTGTTTAATTTCATCAGTTATGTTTTTTTGTTATGTTCATGTAGAATGAGATAATGATTTTAATACTTTAATGTTGAACTTATTTTAGCTTTTTGTGTGTGCTTGTTTCAGGTTATTGAAGATGATAATATCATTGAAGACTAACAAGTGGATGCACACATAGATGCATGAAGATAATTTGCTGTATAACGTTTATCTTCTTTGTGAAGATGAGCGAGACGATAAAAACACATGTGTACAAGGATTAAATACACATATGTAGATTAAAAACACATGTGTAGATTAATGTAATATTTTTTGTATAAAATACAAAAAATATTTATGTTGTGTAGATTTATGTAATATTTTTTGTATAAAATACAAAAATATTTATGTTATATAGATTAAAAATATTTTTGTATAGATTAAAACACATTTGCACAAGGATTAAATACACATGTGTAGATTAAAAACACATGTGTAGATTTATGTTGTTTGTATAAAATTGTATCAATCTATTAATAAATGTTTGTTGTTTGTATATACTTATTTTATGTAATATTTTTAAAGATACGTGTGCAAATACAAAACACCTATGCATAAACAAAAATACATTTTTACGTAATGCAAAACACATGTGCACATATTGATTTTTAAACAGTACAAAAAAAAAAAAAAAAAAAAAAAAAACCTAGAATTTCGGAAGAAAAAACGTCTTTTAAATAAAAATAAAAGATAAAATTAAAAGTAATTTTACCAAAATACCCTTTTGAATTAAATATTAAAACTAAATATCCAAAAAATCGATTGGTTGATGGTGGTTCCATGATTCGCAATTTATTTGGTTACGAAAATAACCCTTCCCTATATATATATATATATATATATATATATATATATATATATATATATATATATATATATATATATATATCATGCTTTTCACCCCAAAACAGTAAAACAAGAAATGGGCCGTGAAACTCACCTTAACAAATAAAGCGTGAGTACAAGATCGAGCACAAGAAATATCTTAAAAGTGACCCTCGAGCGAGACCTCCCTAGACGCGACCTATGGCAAGTAAAATACTTAAAAATTAAATGATATGCTCGGACAAAAGACAATAACTAACTAGTCACCCATTTAGACGTATGAAAATACATTACTTATACCAAAAATATGTAATTGAACTAAATAATTTTCATAAAACTTACGTTTTCAACTTACGTAAAAGATTTCAAAATATTTCTCAAACTAATAATTGTCCATCTTAAGACTTTACGTATTTCTTCATCTAAAATCTAATTTTTTTACTCAAAATGAGAATAACATAGTAATTAATATAAGTCAAGATGCCACTCAAAACATAATACTAACCATAAAATAATCAAGCATATCTTTTAATCATCAATTTGAAAACTAGTTTTTATTTTATTATATTAATATTTTTTTTGGCTTATAAGTCCACAAAATAATTGGTCACATAAGAATTATATACAAAATCCTAACGGGTCTAAGTGAGTTTACTTTGTGATCTATTAATTGGAAAAGCCCCCAAAAAGAACTCATTTTTGTTTCTAGTATATAAAATAAAGCGCAACAACCTGGGTTAGTCCCAAAACATATTTAGACCATTTATCTTGTATTTAATTACTACATCTCACATATATAAATGTTACAAACATTTTGGAACAAACATGCGCAAGTGAATTACTTTATAGTGGTTAGATTTTGGGTTTTAAGAACTCATTTTTTTTATAAAATTAAACCAACCATAATTAATATTTAAGGAACCCACATATTGAACATAAAAAAAATATTCATTAGGACAGTTTAATGACCACTTGTGGTATACTTGTAGTTCATAAATACAAAATTTTTATACATGCAAATAAACCAATAATGAAGAGTATTGAGTAGTAATTAAGGTGTCAAATAATAAACCTTGAGAATTTAAAAGAAGACTAGCGTATGACTTCACTGTTGTTTCGGTTTCGACTACGGTGTCACTTGTATATACTTTCCTCTCCTTTTGTTGGCTTAACGTTAGTTCCTTGAAATGTATAAAAACAAAGTCTTGCAACTTGACTTACTATTAGTTCACGTTTATTGATATATCACGTGCAAATGGCTGTTAGTCACAATATTGGTTTCTCTAATCAGTGACACACTAGGTAATCTATCATCCATGCTTGCCACGTATGAAACTTACTCATGCTTAACAAGGCAAAATATCATACGTGTAATAATATATATATATATATATATATATATATATGTGATATACATATATTTATTTATTATTATTATTATTATTATTATTATTATTATTTTAAAAGTGTACACAAAATGCCTTTGGTTTATTACGTCAATGCGTAGGTGCAATACCGGTTTATACTTATAAAGTACATATACACATAAAAATAGAGTATATTTTTAAGTATGGGTGACACTAACTATTTTAAAATAGTTTGAGCATATCATTGATAGTTAATTATCGTTAAATAAAATTGTAGGTCGAGGGTACGTTTATAACACGAGGGTGCCTAAGGAAAGTAAACACAAGGTACGAAAGTGACCCGCTAACGCAAAACTAGCTTAGAAGCAAAGGTTGAGTAAAGAAATGTTATAACATACTACCGGTCATTAACCTGAGCTAAGACGGTTGTTATAAGCCGTGACCATTATTCCTGGTTTGCTAAGGGCACGAAATGATCTTGAAGTAGCAAACAATGCATTGGTTGCTCAAAATGGAAGATTGAAGAAATTGTTGGTTTGCAGTTGGATCATATTTTTAGTGTATTTGTATATGTAGTTTTTTAATTTGACTAGAAAAAATTGACCAAAATATGTAATGGTTAATTTTGCCCTTTTGTATTAGATTATGTATTTCAATGAA
This sequence comes from Chrysanthemum lavandulifolium, assembly GCA_022545495.1. Lineage (NCBI taxonomy): Eukaryota > Viridiplantae > Streptophyta > Magnoliopsida > Asterales > Asteraceae > Chrysanthemum > Chrysanthemum lavandulifolium. Next base: position 199,261,132 of record CM040240.1, on the reverse strand, counting down.
GAATGTTATTGTTAATTGTGCAAGTGTAATGGTTAATTATGCAAGTGGTAAACAAGAATGTATAAACTGCAAGTGTTAAACACGTACTTGTACCAAATGATTGTCTAAACTACAAGTGTTAAACAGGTACTTGTAAGTGTACATAAATGCAAGTGTTATAAACAAGTGGTAAACAAGATTGCCTAAACTGCAAGTGTACATAACAGACATAATAGCAAAAGATACACAAAGTCATAAGCTTAAGTTATAGAGTCATACACTTATACTCTAGTCATAATGACCAAGGTTCAAAGTCATAAACATAAGACATAAACTTGTACATAACAGACCAAGGTACAAAGACATAAAGTTAAGAACTTAAAAGACATAAACTTAAGACACAAAGTACCAAACACAAATCAAACAGTCTAGTTGGGAGTCAAACGCCTATTTGCAGTCATCTTTGTCCTTCTCTGAGGTGTAGATGGGCTTGACTGAGGTTGGCTTGCAGACTGAGGTGGCTTGCATCTCTTGGTTGGCTTGCAGACTGAGGTTGGCTTCAGAAGCTTGCCCTTGACTTGGTTGGCTTGCATCTATTGGTTGGGCTGGACTTGGTTGAGTTGCTGCAGCTTGAGCTACCTTGCAGCCTCTTTTATTGTGTCCCTTGCCTTTGCAAATCTTACAAGTGACTTGTATCCCTTTCCTACCTATCTTCCCTGACTGCACCATACTTTCAACCTCACCAACACTCTTCTTTCTTTTCTTAGATGGCCTACCAATCTGCACATGAACCTTAGGTGGAAGCAATGTAGTTGGCCACTCATTCTTCACCCATAAGTGTCTACCAACCACAGGATTCATCTTAAAAGAGTATTGCTTTTTCCAAGTGTCTAGCCTATAAGATGAATGGACCCAATCTTCTGGCAAACCCACATCCATTCCATGATCTGCCATATCATGAATGCATGCTACTACATGTTTACAAGGGATACCAGACATTTATGTGAATCTGTGAAAGTCTTAACAACCCATTTTTGGACTTGTGGTACATAATGAATGGATAAAGACCAAGGGCATTTATTATCCTCATCTTCTTGTGCAATTACTTTTTTACCCTTGCTTTTACCCTTGACAATATTCTTTCCTTTTTGACTCTTCCTCCCACCTTGTCCTTTTATGTTTTCAAAAGATTCTTGTTGTCCAACTGGACCTCCAACAGTCAATGTTGGAATTGTCCCATTACAAACAGCCCTCAACCTAACCTTATCATTCTTCTTGAACTTAATGTTTCTCCTGGTTTCAACAATATGAGCCTGAATTTTTTTCTTAGCATCCTCCTTACTTGCAAACTCTTGCCCAACAAAGAAGTAATTGTGAACCCTATTCTGTTCAGCAACTTGTTTTCTATGCTTCTTTAATTTCCTCAGTGCTGATTTCCTTGCAGTATCACTATCATCACCAAGATCACTTTCATATGAATCAAAGTCTAAAACCTCTATATCATCTTATGTTAAGTTCACCTCAGTAGTTAACAACTCATTCTCACCATCTTCATTGACAGTAAACCTAAAGCCATCCATATTAACTTCAAATTCCTCTATGATGTGTTCCTCATCCACTATATCCTCCACATTATCCCTACCCTGATCATTGTCCACATTATCCCTACCCTGCTCATTGTCCTCATGATCACTACCATGCTCATGATCACTCCCATGATCTTCCTCACTACCCTGCTCTTCCTCACTACCCTGCTCATGATCACTATCAATGAAGTTGTCAATACCTAGGTCATTACCCATGCCATGTACATCCATACTACCACCCATTATCCACATCTCAGATTAGCTGCTTCTACCATATCCACATCTGTCCTAACATGCTCTACCATATTCACATCTGTCCTAACCTGCTCTACCATATCCACATTTGTCCTAACCTGCTCTACCATATCCACATTTGTCCTAACTTGCTCTACCATATCCACTTCTGCAGTAACATGTTCTTTTAACCACTCAATGGCCAACTGCTTACTAGACCTAGGCAATGATTTCTTCACAACATCATCTTCATCCAAATCAACAATTTCATTCATCATCATCTATCTCCCTAATCTCCATTCCTTTCCTAAATAAAGGCTTATAAAATGACTCAACTCTGGTCTCATTGTGTTCAATGTAACATTCTATAACCTTATGCTTTGAAACATAACTAATCAAGCTCACAATATCATCATCACTTGCCAATGCTCTAAGTCCCCAATCCAAGCTTTTCTTAGGTATTCTGAAGTGATCGAACATTATTTGTTGTGGATCATATTTTAACATTTTAACAATGTTATGAATCACCTCAACCATAAAGTTTTCACTATCTACAAAATCCACAAATTGTACCTTGCCATTTACATACTTCCTATTAGGACTGCTTGTGAAAACTCCACCATGGTGCACCTTCATTGAAAAGATGTTTGGATAATCAATTTTTCACAAACCATCCACATTGTCGAATTTATGCTAATAAAAAAATGCCAAACTAAAAAATTGCAATCACAACTTCTTACCATAAACTACATATGGATCATACGTATGAATTGCATGATCAGGTCGAAAACGCCAAACTTGAACTCCCCTAACCATTTTACAATGTCAATCTTCAGGGACGATCTTTGCAATGCTTTAGAACATTTAGGATTTTTTTTAGGAAGTCAAATTAGGGTTTGTGTCAAAAAGTAAAGTAAGATTTGTGGGGTTGGGTTAATTTTGTGGGAAAAATTGTGGGGTTGGGATAATTTGTGGGAAAAGTACAGATCTTGTGGGGTTTATAAAGGGTGGGTGGATTTTAGTGGGTGAAAAGACATAAAGACCATCGTGTGCAAACCACGTGGGATGGGTAACAGAGCAGAAGTAACGGCGTGTGGGTCCAGGGATCAAATTTGCAACGGAAACTTGAAAATGGGAACCTCTGGTGCACTTTCAAAGTTTTGGGGACCAAATCTGCAATTTGGCCAAACCACAGGGACCAAAAATGCAATTAACTCTAATATCAATTTGCAAACAAATTTTGAAATGGGTAAAATTGTCTGTTCTCAAGCCCGCTCACTATTCTTTTTAAAATTTTAAAACTGTTTAGTTTGTCTTGATTAGTGATTCATATGTTAACGTAACAGTTTAAATACTATCATATAAGTTTTTAAAAGTTAAATTGACAAATTTAATTTAAATTTTACGATAATCAAAAATTAACTGCTAAAACTTGCTTATCCATCTGAACGCATTAGCAATTAAATACAAGTTATAACTTATTTCTTTTTACATATAAACACTCAACCAGACATAATGGGTTGATACGTATACACACAATATTTTAAGATAAGCACGGTGCAAGGCGTTATAGGGCCTTTTGGGTACATATGGCGACTCGACTCCATAGTGCACCAGTGGCCACGACATAGCCATGCTATAGGCGCCACCGCCATTTCCATTGCGACTATTTTTAGTACTTTTTAAAACCAAAACAGTGTGTATGTGAATTTGTATTGTGTACTTTTTCGGTTTGTGTTGAGTTTGCAACGTGTGTTTTTTGGTTTTGGGAAGAAGATAAGAGTTTGGGGTATGACAAGGAAAGCAACTTCGTCGCTATGACGTGGAGCTCTGTCACAATTCTCAATTTCCGGTCATTTCTCACATTTACTATTTTATCGTTTATCGTAAACTAGGTTTACGAGTATCAAATTCACGTAACCTTAATGGTTTAGTTGTGAATTCATGATCATATCATCGAGGACATTTCATATAGACTAAGTTTAGTCTACATATCATTAGCATCATTATCATCATATTAGTTCATGCATGGTTTTGCATATTACATTAAACGTATAACTTTTATTAAATAAACGTTATCGCGTAATTAATTATTTTGATCAATGATCCGTTACTTCCAAAAATTATCCCGATATATTTTTATACTCATATTAAGTTTATAAAATAATATTATGAGTTTACCCAGTGTTTTAAATTTATTTTGTATATAAATTGTTATATTTATATAATTACGACGATTTTCTTAAATATTACACGATTATTATTATATCACTCAAATTTTGCAAGAAAAGTATTTTTATAATTTTTATGATCTCAATATATTTTATCTTGACCCGTGAAAATTTATTTTTATCTAACGCTACCTTAAATATTCAAATGTTTATACAAGTTACTACTATTACTTAACAATACTACAAGTACACATTAATTTACATCTATATACAAGAAATTAAAAGAAAAGAAAAAAAAATATATATAATCTTAAACAAATACACCCCCTTGTCGACACAAGGGGGATTAGTCATCAAAAAAATTTGCAAAATATCTCAAGTCTTTGTATTATACTTAAAATATCACTCATTTAATTCATTTTGCAAAATAAGAAGATCAAACTATCTCTTCCTCTCCAAAACCGGCCAATCTAAGGATCAAAGAAGGAAGCTTCAAAAATCTTTCAAGACAAGATTATTATCAATCTAGTATCACTCTTTGTTTAAGGTTTTGCAATATAAACCTTGGGTGATTAGGAAAATCCTTTGTTCTCATTAACCTCATCAACTACTAGTAAGCATTTCATACATATCATTATTTTCATATTCATTTCTATGTTCATTTTATTATGCACAAGTAAAACATGCAAGTTATGTGATGTTTATACCACTTTTAAGGTTTTAAGTGTTTTATATATATAATCCATCCTATAATTACTCCTTGTTATATATTATTTTTGGTGATGTCTAGGAACCCATGACACCCTAAGAAGGTGTATGGTAGGATTAGAATAGCTTCGGAGTTGTTTTGAATGGGTTAGAATAGGTTTGGCGCGAGAAAAACTCATTTCGACAAGTTTGCAAAAGGGTCTGTCCTTATTTTCGAAATCTGGAAAATCCGAGAGTAGGTAAAATTTTTTGGCCTAGATAGTTAGAAAATATACTTTAAAACGAAACCGTGGCCACTTGAACGGATTAAAACGGAGCTATAACGAAGAAGTTATGAATTTTTCAAATTGGCGACGAAAACTATAATTTTCTGGAAATTTCAGCATGTATTGTTTGTTTTGTACGAGTCAAAAGTGAAGCTTGGGCGTTGTAAATTATGTCGACTTGTCAAAAATATGTTAGTATACTTTGATACAAAGCTAAGGACCTTTAAAACGTAGAAAACGGATTTGTAACGATTAAATTATACACGTTTACAAAAAGTTGTCGTAACTTTATTATATAAGAAAAACTATTAAATTTCTAATAGGCAAGTTTTACGGCAAAACTAGTGACCATGTTGAGGGTCGTTTTTAACATTGACATGGTACTTTTTATAACATGAGGTCTTCTAGTAAAAGTAAGTCCGCCAAGTATATTTTCCAAAATGTCCGACCATCTGTCAAGCGGAGTTGTAATGAATTATATACGGTCACTCAAACTTGGCCGAAAACCATCTTTAAACTATATTTTGGACAAAAGTACTATACTTAACTTATATTTTTCTTTGTGATCGAGACCTCTAGGATGGAAACTTAAACACTAAAACTTTGAGATAATGATACAAGCTTTCCAAAACCGTTGAGTTCGTTTCCTAACGTTTGACGTGTACCATTTTACGACTAGCTTTTAGAGGCCGTTTTAGTCACTTTCATGGAAATTTCAACGACATTATTTTACGACGAAAAGTTATAATTTCTTAATAAATCACTAAATGATTATTGTCGGATATCATTTCAACATAAATACATGTAAAGTAATTTAAAATGGTCAAGACGTTATAAGATTATTCTTGACGATAAACTTTATATTTCAAAAGTGTACAAGTGGTATGGATATCATATGAGTTTGCATGCACGACATTGTTTCATGACTTATATTAGAGCATATCATTTATAATAGGTCGCGGTTAGAGTGTTGCGTCTCATATCTGTGCATCCACTCTGTCATCATAACTATTACAACAGGTGAGTAATCACACCCCCTTTTTACCGTTTTGCTATTGTAATACCTGAATTTCTAAAATTCACAAAAAGACCAAAATACCCTTATGATCAAAAGTATGAATAATTAATTTAAAGAATACCAAATAAGCTATGTAAACTCAGAAAATTTTTAAGAAATATCACATATGATCCAAATAAATTTTGAAGACTTTGTAAAGTTAATTTTATAGATTATAATTTTATAAAATCATTTTTGTATTTTATATATAACCGAATATATTTAATTAGTTTTATAAAAGAATTTAATTAATAAAAGCCCAATACAAATTTATAAAATTTAGATTCCATTTATTTCAAGTCCATTACAATATTAAGCCCACAAGAAAATTAGAAAATCATATAAATACATAATATACGGTTTATTCCATTCCTAATAACCGATTAATACCTAAACCGACTCTAAAACCCTACAAAATTCGACATCCGGTTTCCAAGGCTTGAAACTATTTTTCTTGGACGAGTTTGAAGGTGAAGAAGGTATCAAAAATCGTGTTCGAGGCTCTAAGGTGTTGTTTTGATCGTGGTTAGTTTTTGGTCGATTAGGGTTTCATGAGTGGAAGTTTTGGTTTCTTTTGTTCTAACGACCAAAGCTCATCAAGGGTATGTTTCTAATGTTACTTTCAGTCCTACAAGTCATATAGAACACAGAAAATTGGTCATGCATAATTAACAAGTCGCACAAAATTGTTTTGGATTAAAACCCTAAAAGCGTATAAAATAACGATTGAGCTTATAATAATTTTTAGGACCATGATTTGATTTTTCTAGAAGCTCTTACATGTTATACGACCTGAATAAAATACATGATTGTGAATTGAAGCTTGTGTAAATTGTCTTGGGTTTTCTTGTTCGATAGCATAAAAAGGAAAGAAAATAAAAGGGACGATTAGGGTTTACATGAACTAGGGTTTGCTTGTTATAATTAAGGGTAATTAATGAAGTAATAATGATGAGCTAATGATGGGTTAAACCTAGGTTTAGGGTTTGTACTTGAATTATGTATATTCGGTCCTAAATAAAAGTTTTGGGTTGGTTTTGTAAATTATGAAACTTAAGGGTTATTTTTGTAAATAAAATACATGTACTAAACGTATAAAATAAGTGTGGGGTTAAACGTGTAATTTTGGATACTTAGAGGGCCATTCAATTGTTATTGAATTAAAAGGGTATGTTTTGTAAATTCTAAAACCTTTGGACTAGAATGGTAAAATCGATAATATAAGGTTAGATCGTGAAATTAAAGATGTCAAGGGTGTAATTTGTAATCTTAAGTTTGGCTAGTTTATAATTAATACTCTAAAATGTTGTAATTCATACGTCACTAAAATGAGAATATTCGACAACCCTAAAAGTATTAATGCGATAAATCCGTTATAACATTAATGATGCTAATAAGTATTAAATAAATCATAATCCGTGTAGATTCGTTGAAGGAGACGCGACGTTACATTTTCATATTCCTACATTCGTTTGCTTTCCTCTCATTTGCTTTAAGTCTTACTTTAAGACACTTATGATATTCGACCTTTTAGTAAAGGTTCCTTATGATGTTCTTTTCGTTCGCTTTCCTATTTTACTTATTAGGGTTTCCAATGCCATTGCTATGAACCCTTTCCGATTGTTTGACTGTTGTTTATCTAACTTATGTTTTATTGAATCATGCGATACTTGATTTGAACTTTATGTTAGGAAGACTTTGATATGTGTAATTGTTGAACCTTTATGAATATATTTGAATATGAACCTTATGATAGTTGAGTTATTGATATTTTCTATGTTATTTGTTGAACTTTGTGTTTGATTAAGACTTGTGTCATAATTGAAATTTTGTTTGACCTAAGTTAGTTTGACACCCGAGCCAAATAATACCTAGTCATGGGGTTCCATGTCCGTGTCGATGATGCACCTCGACATGACTCTAGGGCAGTAGAGTGAAGTTCTGCCACGTCCCTTATCTATTATTTGTTATGAGCTCAAGTTATATTATATTATCAATATATGTTTGTGGGGCGTATGGATGCATCCTAGATCTGATCAGTTGTCCGATATGATTTGTTTAGATGAATGATGTCGTGTGCAATACGCATCTTCATAAAACTCTGGGAGCTCGCTACTCCGTATTATTTTGAGATTGTTTTCTATATAGTTATGATGTTTTGATATGATATGTTTTGGGCTCGTGGTAGTTAACTAAATCTTTATTTGATATTTTTATGTTAAGTATTTTGATTTATGATTCGGTATGTTCAAATGTTTATGATTATGTGCTGGGTTTATTATATGTTCTTATATATGTGTATGCTTTTGTATGTTTATGTGATTACCGTTTACAATGCTAGTTTATGATTAATATGTTTAAATGGGATTTGCATCTTTGTTATCGATGTCATGTTAGTTTATCGTTATGTGAATTCATTGAACTGTGGGATGAATGTGTTAGTGTGAAGTGAGTATTCTATAAGTTTAGTATGTATAATTTGTTCGATTAATTTGTGAACTTTGCTTATATGTTAGTGGTTTATTTGCTTATGTGACCGCCATGTTTAAATTCATTGATGTTAGGATTTGATCTTAGAACTGGTTTAGCTTATGATAGTTGTTTTGATAATTGCTGATGGTTATGCTATGTTTTGTTTGGTCTATTTAATTATAGTTTGTCTACTATGTTTCTATTTGTTTGTGAGACTGCCATGTTTTGGACTGCTATTTTCGCTGCTGCAATATTGATTTAAGTGTGTTAAGTGAAGGTTATTTAATTTGTTGAATGCCATGTTTATTTTCTAGAAAGTGTTTCCGTTAGCTTTAGACTTTTCGTTTGGTTTATATGTAATCTATTTATTCTCGATATGCTAAGTGTTTGGTTGTTTTGATGTGTTGGTATTTGTGTCATTAATGTGCTATGAGATGTTTAATTGTTATGTGATTGTTTGGATTTACATATGTTTGAGTTCCACGAGAATCCTAAAAGATTTCCTTATCATTTTATTTTGGTTTTGTCATTTGTATATTTTGTTTTGTTTAGCTTTTGTTTCTTTATATCATTCACCGAGCTTTGTAAGCTCAACCGCATTTTCTTTTCCGCGGCGGTATTTTAAGCATTCAAGATGAGCTTATGGGATAGCCGATCGGGTTGAGAGTAGAGACGAGAGCAAGATTTGATTATAGAGATCTTAGATTTATTTTGAAGTTTAGTTATTTATGTTTTCTTTTGAGTATTTTGTAAGGCTTTCGCTATTGTATATTATTTAGAGTTCGATATGAAACCGTATTGTGATATCTTTACCCTTGTCGGGTTGGGGTGTTACAATTTATGGTATCGAGCACTAGGTTTTAGGACCCTTAGAGCTTAGGCTATGACACAGTGAGGATTGGGTAGATTTAGGATTTCCTTACGCATACTTTCTTTGCGTCCCTATCGCACTTAGACTTTGCTAATAGTTGATTGTTCTTTTAGATGGTGATCCTCGTCGCTCTAGTTCACCCGATAGGAGCAATCAAGGACCCGCTAGACAACCTAAGGAGAAGGCGAGGTGGGCCGTTGTTGTTGCTAAAGGTCATACGAGGTTTGGTAGAGTGAAGCGAACCAACAAGAGGATACGAGTCCCGCCTATGTGGCCATGCACGATCGAGGAGAAGCTGACCTTGAAGGAAGTGGACGGAAAAGTAGTAGAGGACTACGAAACTAAAGTTGTTGACAACCAAGGTTTCACCACTACGTATCATGATAGGTGTCCAAAGTTCGTTGAAGATGGAGGAGTGGATTTGACTAGGAATCACGATTTGTATGCTTTTGTGGACCGTGTGCGGAAGAGGAGGAGGAATCGGAGAAACGATTTGCTAGCCGCTTACTACCTCAGTTGAAGGAAATAAGAACGGATGGATAAGTGCGGAAGAAGAGGAGGAAGAAGATGAGGAAGAATACGAGGTGGACTCGAATTGGAGTCTCTGACTACTAGTAGGTTTAATCCGACACAAGGATAGGAAATTGCGCTCCGATTAGTTGCCCTCGTTATGAGAAAATTTTGACATTGGATTTTGGGTTAGGTCCTTTTGTTTCATTAGATGACCGAATCTTGGATTATTAAGTTTTATTTTGGGAGTTCATCTTTTGACGATTTTGAAAATTTTGTTTGATTAATGGAATAAAACCAATTTTGAAAGTATAGTTCTGCTCGTTGTTTTCCTTCTGATAGATTCGTTGAGTTTCCATTAGTCCTCATAAGTTTCGTCGCTATTTATTTTCTTAATGATGTTGTTTTATTACCGCTTGATTATGTATGACCATTGTGATGGTATACTCATGTGGACCTGGCCTGTTATAGTAGGTTATTCGTTATCTGTATATTATCTCTATGTGGTGTGTTTTGATATGATATTAGTTATGTGTTTTGACATGACCCGAGACCAAATATAGTGGCAATAAGAACTTGTTATGTGATGCAAGTATTATGACGCCTGATCAACGTGATAATACCGAGATCATATAATTTGAACTTATTGAAATTATATGACGTTTGGGAAATGCCTGTGGTTGTTACGTGATTGGACTTTGACTTGTAGCTGTTATTTGGTACTTTTCATATTGGGTTGAGACTCTGTACCTGATTGTGAGATTTTCATCGATATCTGTTACATATAAGTTTTGTACCATTGGGATCCGAAGTTGTTATTATCCGTGTTAACCTATAGATTGTTATGCCTGCCTTAGATTTGTATGTCTCCACATACTCCTGCGATTAGTAAGACCGTTAGGATTCGTTCCATCTATGCATATGATAGTTTTCATCTTTAGATACCTGTATAAGTTAGAGTGTGTTTTTGAATTTTCCTTATCTCATCTTTTACTGCTAATACTTTATAAGTATATGATTAGCATTCGTCATATATTCCTTGAAGTTCCGAAATCCACATTTGTCGCCGTACTGTCCCGTCTTGTTCAATTTCGAGGACGAAATTTTATTTTAGAGGGGAAGAAATTGTAATACCTGAATTTCTAAAATTCACAAAAAGACCAAAATACCCTTATGATCAAAAGTATGAATAATTAATTTAAAGAATACCAAATAAGCTATGTAAACTCGTGAAAATTTTAAGAAATATCACATATGATCCAAATAAATTTTGAAGACTTTGTAAAGTTAATTTTATAGATTATAATTTTATAAAATCATTTTTGTATTATATATAATAACCGAATATATTTAATTAGTTTTATAAAAGAATTTAATTAATAAAAGCCCAATACAAATTTATAAAATTTAGATTCCATTTATTTCAAGTCCATTACAATATTAAGCCCACAAGAAAATTAGAAAATCATATAAATACATAATATACGGTTTATTCCATCCCTAATAACCGATTAATACCTAAACCGACTCTAAAACCCTACAAAATTCGACATCCAGTTTCCAAGGCTTGAAACTATTTTTCTTGGACGAGTTTGAAGGTGAAGAAGGTGTTAAAAATCGTGTTCGAGGCTCTAAGGTCTTTGTTTTGATCGTGGTTAGTTTCTAGGTCGATTAGGGTTTCGTAGAGTGGAACTTTTGGTTTCTTTTGTTCTAACGATCAAAGCTCATCAAGGGTATGTTTCTAATGTTACTTTCAGTCCTACAAGTCATATAGAACACGTAAAATTGGTCATGCATAATTAACAAGTCGCATGGAATTGTTTTGGATTAAAACCTAAAAGCGTATAAAATAACGAATGAGCTTATAATAATTGTTAGGACCATGATTTGATTTTTCTAGAAGCTCTTAGATGTTATACGACCTGAATAAAATACATGATTAAGAATTCGAAGCTTGTGTAATTTGTCTTGGGTTTTATTGTTCTATAGCGTATGAAAAAGGAAAGAAATATAAAAGGGGACGATTAGGGTTTACATAAACTAGGGTTTGCTTGTTATCATTAAGGGTAATTAATGAAGTAATAATGATGAGCTAATGATGGGTTAAACCTAGGTTTAGGGTTTGTACTTGAATTATGTATATTCGGTCCTAAATAAAAGTTTTGGGTTGGTTTTGTAAATTATGAAACTTAAGGGTTATTTTTGTAAACAGTAAAATACATGTACTAAATGTATAAAATAAGTGTGGGGGTTAAACGTGTAATTTTGGATACTTAGAGGGCCATTCGAATTGTTATTGAATTAAAAAGGGTAAGTTTTGTAAATTCTAAAACCTTTGGACTAGAATGGTAAAATCTGATAATATAAGGTTAGATCGTGAAATTAAAGATGTCAAGGGTGTAATTTGTAATCCTAAGTTTGGCTAGTTTATAATTAATACTCTAAAATGTTGTAATTCATGCATAACTAAAATGAGAATATTCGACAACCCTAAAAGTATTAATGCGATAAATCCGTTATAACATTAATGATGCTAATAAGTATTAAATAAATCATAATCCGTGTAGATTCGTTGAAGGAGACGCAACGTTACACTTTCATATTCCTACATTCGTTTGCTTTCCTCTCATTCGCTTTAAGGTACAAATATTCTGACCTTTTTAGTAAAGGTTCCTTAAGATGTTCTTTTCGTTCGTTTTCCTATTTTACTTATTAGGGTTTCCAATGCCATTGCTATGAACCCTTTCCTGATTGTTTGACCTGTTGTTTATCTGAACTTATGTTTTATTGAATCATGCGATACTTGATTTGAACTTTATGTTAGGAAGACTTTGATATGCACGTTGTAATTGTTGAACCTTATTATATTTGAATATGAACCTTATGATATGAGTTATTGATATGTTCTTTGGTGAACTTTGTGTTTGATTAAGATGTGTGTCATAATTGAAATTTTGTTTGACCTAAGTTAGTTTGACACCGAGCCAAATAATACCTAGTCATGGGGTTCCATGTCCGTGTCGATGATGCACCTCGACATGACTCTAGGGCGATGAGAGTGAAGTTACGCCACGTCCCTTATCTATTATTTGTTATGAGCTCAAGTTATATTATATTATCAATATATGTTTGTGGGCGATGGATGCATCCTAGATCGATCGGTTGTCCGATATGATTTGTTTAGATGAATGATGTCGTGTACACGCATCTTCATAAAACTCGGGAGCTCGCTATCTGTATTATTTTGAGATTGTTTTATATAGTTATGATGTTTTGATATGATATGTTTTGGGCTCGTGGTAGTTAACTAAATCTTTATTTGATATTTTTATGTTAAGTATTTTGATTATGATTCGGTATGTTCAAATGTTTATGATTATGTGATGGGTTTATTATATGTTCTTACATATGTGTATGCTTTTGTATGTTTATGTGATTATCGTTTGAAATGCTAGGTTATGATTAATATGTTTAAATGGGATTTGCATCTTTGTTATCGATGTCATGTTAGTTTATCGTTATGTGAATTCGTTGAACTGTGGGATGAATGTGTTAGTGTGAGGTGAGTATTCTATAAGTTTAGTATATGTAATTTGTTTAGTTAATTTTGGTGAACTTTGCTTATATGTTAGTGGTTTATTTGCTTATGTGACCTGCCATGCTTAAATTCTGTTGAGGTTGGAATTTGATCTGAGAACTGGTTTAGCTTATGATAGTTGTTTTGATGATTTTTAATGGTTATGCTATGTTTTGTTTGGTCTGTTTAATTATAGTTTGTCTACTATGTTTCTATGTGTTTGTGAGACGCCATGTTTTGAATCGCTATTTTCGTCTTTGCTATATTGATTTAAGTGTGTTAAGTGAAGGTTATTTAATTTGTTGAATGCCATGTTTATTTTCTAGAGAGTGTTTCCGTTAGCTTTAGACTTTTCGTTTGGTTTATATGTAATCTATTTATTCTCGATATGCTAAGTGTTTGGTTGTTCTGATGGGTTTGTATTTGTGTCATTAATGTGCTATGAGATGTTTAAACTGTTATGTGGTTGTTTGGATTGTATGTTTGAGTTCCATGAATCCTAAAAGATTTTCCTTATCATTTTATTTTGGTTTTGTCATTTGTATATTTTGTTTTGTTTAGCTTTTGTTTCTTTATATCATTCACCGAGCTTTGTAAGCTCACCAGCATTTTCTTTTCTGCGGCGGTATTTTAAGCATTCAAGATGAGCTTATGGGATAGTCGATCCGGGTTGAGAGTAGAGACGAGAGCAAGATTTGATTATAGAGATCTTAGATTTATTTTGAAGTTTAGTTATTTATGTTTTCTTTTGAGTATTTTGTAAGGTTTTCGCTATTGTATATTATTTAGAGTTCTGATGTGAAACCGTATTGTGATATCTTTACCCTTGTCGGGTTGGGGTGTTACAGCTATATTTTTGGGGCGAAATGCATGAACCATACTTGAATTGAATTGATTCTTACTTTTGTGAACTCTTTTGACTTGAACATTTGAACTTGAAACAAATCTTGAACTTAAATACAAACTTATGACTTGTTTGGACTTATTGAACTATACGTGTTATGACCTTGACCTAAAGTCTCCCTTGTTCGAGCATCACTATAAAGTCTCCCATGTTCGAGCATCACTATAAAGTCTCCCTTGTTCGGAGCAACCTAAAAGCCTCCCGGTGATAGCGCCATTAGAGGTCGGCAACCTCTAGTCCACTATGTTACGGACGATATTATTTATTCTAGGGCTTTGCAGGCATACATTATTATATACGTGGTACTATATTGTGAACTATTATGACCACTTATACTTGACTACTTGATACGCAATATTTTGTGCAATGGGTTGTGAACACACAGGTTGCAAGTTTTGTAGGCGGAACTTGAACCGAGTGGATTTACAATGCCTTTGCTTTGTGGACTATTTCAGATGACCGAAACCTTTGAATATTTCTTTACGAGTTTTCTTATTTTACTTAAATGTGTATACTCACCAACTATTTTCATAGTTGACCCGTTTTCTCTCATGCATTTCAGGGTGATCGTTAGTAAGCTTTTTCTACAGGTCTTGCATAATGAAGTTTTCACTTGTCACTACAAATCGTTATGTAACAAAACACAATATTTTGGAATCTAAACTTTGTAATATATTTGCCGATGTCGGCTAAACCGGTATTGTAATGGTGTACTTTTCTTTAAATCTTATCGTTGGTATGTTCTATTATCTTGTTCTTATGTTCCTTCCGTTACACTGTGTTTCCGCCGCCGGCGAGGGTGTGACAAGCTCGTTTTGCTTCGTTATCCCCTCGCCGCCACACTAGTAGAGCTCGTTGTTCTTCGCCGTTTTAAGCTTCGTCATGCAGATGACGAACGTATATATCGTCTTTTTTGTCAGATTTTTTCATAAACAAACGCTATGTAACATTTTAAATTTAATTTATCCGTTTATTTATTTATTTATTTAATAAACATCTATTTCACACTATAAATACATTTTTAACAAATTTTACACAAACCTTTCTTTCAAAACACTACATCTTAATAACCAATAAACACGAGTAATTCATTTTAACAGATTTTACACAACCTTTTTTTTGTATCGTTATTTTATGTTTCGTATGTTTTTAATACGTTGTATTGTAATTTTATTTTTAAGAGTGAATTTTGCTTTATTTGAAAAATTGAATAAAATAATATAAAATAAAAAGTAGTGGGACTCAAATGAAAATGTTGTGTTTACTTATGATAAGAGAGTTGTAAAAGGGGTTTTGTTATGGTAATGTGGCACCCGTGAGCCTCAAATGACAAGCTTTGGCTAGTTGTGACACCTTAAGCTCTAACTTGGGTTTTTACTCTCTTTTTGGCAAATAATAAAGTTACACATTATTTTTTTACTTTTGTTTTTATTTTATTTAAAGTGGGTGAAGTAAAGATTAATTATAGTGTAATCTTTTTATGAACTGTAATTTATTTTAATATTGTAACTATTCTTTTTGCATTTTGTTGTAACTATTCTTTTTGCATTTTGTAATTTAATGAAATGTGTTTGTTTTGAAAAATGTAAAAAATAAAACACAGTACCAATAGCATCTATAACATGTTATATTTGGTAGGGTTTTTATATGGTACAAAAATTATATGGTAAAAGCTAACGTGTCGACGCTTATAACGAGCCATATAATGTAATACTGTAAGATAGGGCTGAGCATCGGGCCGAAACCGACCCGTCTCGACCCGATCCCGACCCATCCCGAAACCGACAAGACTGAAAATTCTAACCGAATCCCGACCCGATTCTAGTTCGGGTAATCCTGACCCAAGTCCCGAAACGAAACCGGTTTGTATGGTTTTCTTTGTGTTATCCTGGGTAATCCCGACTCCCGACCCGACCCGAGTCCCAAAGGCCGAAAATCAAACCGAGTCCCACCCGAGTTAAGGTCGATCGGTGTCGGTCAGAGTCGGGCGTCGGTCGGTCGTCGGTCCTGCTGTAAGACTCCATACAATTTTTAAAAGAGGAATTTTCAAAAATGGCTCATTTTTCACTTCTTAGTTCACTTTCTAGTAAAAAGAGAGTGTTTTCCAAATTTAGTCTTATACGTTGTTAGACTGTGTGGCTCAATAAAATTCTCGAAACGTGCCTAAATTGGTTGGATGTTTTTTGCTAAACCGAAATGACGTTTGTGCAACCAAGATTTTTTTGCTAGACCAACATGACATTTTTGTCTTATTAGAAAGTGGGACCTACTTTTCTAATAAGAAACACATTTTTCAAAAAAAAAATTGTTAATAGTGGGTCCCACTTTTATAATAAGACAAAGATGTCGGTCTAGAAAAAAAACTTGATTGCACAAAACATCACTAGGTCTAGCAAAAAACATCCGATCAACTTTTGAACACTTGTCGAGAATTCTATGGAGTCACACGGTCTAGCGATCGCACAAAAGTAAATTTGAAAACAAAACTTTTTACTAGAAAGCAAGGTTGCAAATATCGTTAGCCGCTAGTTTCGCAGTTGGTATCGGCTAACGATTAATTGGTTATGCGAGGATTAATAGGATTAGAGATTTTATGTACAAATTATAACTTTTAAATATTATATGTATGAGATAAGCATAGTGCTTCAAAGTTCAGATACTTAAAGTGTTCAAATATAAACATAATACTTCTAAGTTCTAACATAAAATTATAAGAGAAGGTTATATCCATTAAAATTTATAAAATTTGTCCTCATAATAATATGGCAAGTGAATTGAACTAATATGTTGTATGATGTTTTCTTTTCATATGTGTGTAGATTTTGTTTTGTTTTGTTAATATTTTGTGAAACTATCATTTCTCAAGTTATAAACATAATTCTTCGACATTCAAACATAGATATTAGATCATTAAATTGATGTTTGATCCTCTTCATGTCCATATTGTTTAATAATTTCGACACCATCCAACTCATACTCAACCTCCTCATCTACATGATCTTCACTTTCCTAAAATTATCCTTAAGTTTTCTTTTCCAATATTAAGACAATTTTTAATAGAAGTGGAAAAACAAACATACATTCTTTGTGTTTAAACCATTGTTGCAAGCGGTGAATGGTCCGATTTTTGAATGATGGAGAGAATAGATATATTTGGTTAATGTGCAATGTGTTTGATAGAAGGACTCAATGGAAGCTTACATTTTAGCTTAGAACAGTAAGACTTATGTTCGATAACGTGTTGTATAACAACGAACCTAGTAGCACAATGTGAACAATAAGCAAGAAAAATATAAGAGAATATGAAAGGAAAGATACAACTTGTTATTGGTGTGTCTTCACACATTAGGTGCCTCTATTTATAGGGACCTTAACATGAATGGTATTAAGTACAAAATTGGGTGTTACAAGACCAATCATAAAGGTGGAGGTTACTAGTTGGGGATATGAATGTGATGATTAATGTACAATCATATAATAAATATTTATAACATTCCCTTGAATGTACATCATTCAAAATACGCTTTGGATACCGCCTCGTTAAAACCTTGCTAGAAAAAACCCGTGGGAGAAAACCATAACTAAGTGAAAAAGAGTGCAAGGGTATGATATTCCCTTCATAATCACTTTAATTGAGCTCACTAAAATGTCGCTTTACGATGTCATATACCAATTTCTTAAATGTTGAGGTAGAGTGCCTTGGTAAATAAATCGCTAGATTGTCGCTGAAGCGAATCTTTTGAACAATAATATCGCCATTCTTTGTAAGTCATGAGTAAAAAGAACTTCGTGAAATGTGCTTGGTTCACACCTTTAATAAACCCTTCCTTCAGTTGAGCAATGCATGCTGCGTTGTCCTCGTGCAAAATTGTTGGTCCCTTACTTCCCTCATAAATCCCACAAGATTCACCAATATGTAGTATAACATTTCTTAACCAAACACATTCTCGGCTTGCTTCATGGATCGTCAAATTTACGCATGATTAGATGAAGTGGCTTGATGGTTTGCTTTACTAATGCCATGAAATTGCAAAGATCGCCATGTGTGAATACATAACCATTTGAGACCGACCAATATGAGGGTCGACTTGTATCCTGCATCTGCATATCCAACTAAATTTGTTTTGGACGAGTTAGTAAAATATAAGCCCATGTCTTTTGTACCTTAAGGATATCGAAATATTTGCTTTATCTCATTCCAATGCCTCCTTGTAGGACACGAGCTATATCTTGCTAATAAGTTTAAAGAAAATGATATATCCGGTCGTGTATGACTAGCGAGAAACATCAATGCTCCAATGGCACTTAAATAAGGTACTTCGGGACCAAGAATATCTTCGTCATCTTTTGGAGGCCGAAAAGGGTCTTTTTCAACATCTAGTGACCTCACCACCATTGGAGTGCTTAGTGAGTGTGATTTATCCATGTAGAACCTTTTCAAAACCTTTTCCGTGTATGCTTCTTGGTGGACTAAAATTCCATCATTGAGATGTTCAATTTGCAATCCAAGGCAAAACTTGGTTTTTCCAAGATCTTTCATCTCAAACTATTTCTTTAAGCATTTCATCGCCTTTGGAAGCTCCCCAGGAGTTCCAATTATATTTAAGTCATCAACATACACAACAATTATTACGTACTCTGATCCAGATTTCTTAATAAAAACGCATGGGCAAATAGAATCATTTTTGTAGCCTTCTTTTAGCAAATACTCACTTAGGCGATTGTACCACATGCGGCCAAATTGTTTTAATCCATACAAGGACTTATTCAATTTTATTTCATAATGTTCCCAAGAGCTTTTCTCACTTGATTCGGGTAACTTAAATCCTTACGGAAGTTTCATGTAAATTTCAGTGTCAAGTGAACCATATAGGTAAGCAGTTACAACATCCATTAGACTTGATTCAAGTCCTTCTTGTATCACCGGACTAATTAGATAGCGAAAAGTAGTTGCATCCACCACATGAGTATGTCTCCTCGTAATCAATTCCGTGTCTTTGAGAAAACCTTGTGCCACCAATCTCGCTTTGTATCTCATAATTTCATTTTTCTCATTGCGCTTCATGCGAAGACCCATTTATATCCCTACGGGTTTTACGCCTTTAGGTGTACGGACTACTTGTCCAAAAACTTCTCTTTTTTAGAGAGAATTCAATTCTGTATCAATTATGTCTTTCCATTTTGGCCAATCGTTTCTATTTTTGCATTCTTGAACAGACTTTGGCTCTTGATCCTCATCATTTTCCATCACTTCTAATGCTACATTATATGCAAATATCTCATCGACGTCGATTTCATTTCGGTTCCACACTTTTCTAGACATGCTATAATTTATTGATATCTCATCATTTTCGGTACTGCGGTTCTTGGAGAACCGTCATGTCTAGTGTCTCTTCTGAGACCCTTTTGCATTTCTTTACCTCGAGTTTGCCATCTTGATTATTTGCTCCTTTTTCTTTTGAGGATTTTATCTTTGGAACCGACTGGTCTACCACGCTTCAAACGTGCTTTAGAGTCACTACCATTTGTTGGTTGTCCTTCATGGACACATATTTTAACATGAGCATTAACAAATGGTATATGTGACTTAGTCACTCTCTTTGGGTCAGTAAATGCATCTGGTAATTTATTTGCTAAGTCTTGTAAATGAATTATCTCTTGAACTTCAAGTTCACATTGTTTAGTTCGAGGATCAAGATGAGACAATGATAATTCATTCCAGCTTATTTCACTTTCCAGTTGTTTTTTCTCTCCCCACAATGTTGGGAATACTGACTCGTCAAAATGACAATCAGCAAATTGAGCAGTAAATACGTCCCCCGTTGATGGTTCTAATTATTTAATTATAGACGGCGAATCATACCCAACATATATTCCGAACCTCCTTTGAGGTCCCATCTTTGTGCGTTGTGGCGGAGCAATCGGAACATATACCGCACAACCAAAAATCCTTAAATGGGATATATTTGGTTCGTGACCAAAAACCAATTGTAATGGGGAGGAAGTATGATAACTTGTTGGCCTGATGCGAATTAGTGTTGTTGCATGTAAAATTGCATGGCCCAGGCAGAAACTGGTAGTTTTGCTTTCATTATCATTTGCCTTGCAATCATCTGAATTCGTATGATAAACGATTCAGCAAGCCCATTTTGTGTATGAGTCGTTGAATGCTTGAGACGTAAATTCACCAGAATTGTCCAAACGTATTTTCTTTATTGGATAATCTGGAAAATGTGCTCTAAGTCTTATTTAATTGGGCAAGTAGTCGTGCAAACGCCAGATTGCGAGTTGATAGTAAGCACACATGTGACCATCTAGTTGATGCATCAATCAAAACCATAAAATACCTAAATGGTCCACAAGGCGGATGTATGGGCCAACATATATCCCCTTGTATCCTTTCCAGAAAACTAAAGGACTCATTCCCAACTTTAGCCAGTGATGGACGTGTAATCAACTTTCCTTGTGAGCATGAAACACATGTAATATCTTTTGTTTGAAAAATCTTATTGTTCCTTAAAGGATGACCACACGAGTTTTCTGTAATTTTTCACATCATTGTTGACCCGGGATGGCCCAACCGGTCATGCCAAACAATAAAATTCTCTCGGTCTATAAACTTCTCGTTTATGACTGCATTTGATTCAATTACATTAATCTTAGTGTAGTATAAACCGGAAGAAAATGCAGTAATTTCTATGACATGCTTTTTACCCATAATCATATATGTAACGTGAAGGTACTCTATTTGTCCTTCACTTGTTGTCTCAATATGGTATTCGTTTCTATGGATATATTTAAAACTCAACAAGTTCCTTTGAGACATGAGGAAAATAATGCATTATCAATTTTAAATCGTGTTCCTCCTGTAATAATATATTTGCTTTTCCCGATCCTTCGATCAATTTTGCACTACGGATATAGTGTTCACATTCGATTTTGTATATTTATTTGAGAGAAATATTTTCTCTTAAGAATTGTGTGTGGTTGCACTATCCACTAGACACACATCTCCATCATCGATAGTCAAAGTAGCTAGTTGATCCATGTTTTGCAAAGAAATTAAAAAAAAAAAACTTAAAGATCGAGCGTGCTAATAACGTGTTGTATAACAACGAACCTAGTAGCACAATGTGAACAATAAGCAAGGAAATATAAGAGAATATGAAAGGGAAAGATAGAACTTGTTATTGGTGTGTCTTCACAATACATTAGGTGCCTCTATTTATAAAGACCTTAATATGAATGATATTAAGTACAAAATTGAATGTTACAAGACCAATCCTAAAGGTGGAGGTTACTAGTTAGAGATATGAATGTGATGATTAATGTGTACAATCATATAACAAATATTCATAAAATTTGAGTTTGTTTTTTTTTTTTTTTTTTTTTTTTTTTTTTTAAATGTGCTTCTAACTATATCTATGTTTTGATTAAAACTTAAAAATTAAAAAGACCAATGTTTAATGTCAAAATATCCTTTTAAAACTTAAATTTTCACATAAAATTCAAACAACATTGTCTTAATAAAATAGTTGTGTCAACAATGTTCCCACTAAAATTTCAAAAAAATATGCATGACAACTTTTCTCGAATGTAGTCTCCAAAAACAAGATGAGTTTTTTTTTTTTTTTTTTTTTAATCCTAACACTAATAATTTCTAAAATCCATCCACAAATATGTTTATAATCCATCATATTACAACTTTTTATTATTGTGTTAGTTCATAGTTGATGATAATGCTTAACCATAATATCGCAACTATAACTGCTTGTCGCTATAAAATCTCGTTGCTAGTAATAGAGGATAATCGTCTATGTAAGAAATCCAGTAATGCACCGAAAAAATAATAATTTGATAGAGAATGTCAATAAAGTTTACTTACAAAAGGCTATAGGTGAAATATAAGAGTAAGATATTAATTTGGTTTAATGTCAAATAAGTGATATTCTACTAAGGTGTTATTTGTTTGTTAAGAGGCTCCGAATCTGATTCTAATTCGCACATCTAAATCTGAATGTGTGGTTGAGAAATCTGAATCTGATTGATACAAAAGTGTTTGTTTTGTAAAAGTATCTGAATATGTTAAATTATTAATGTTTACAATAAAAATATCTAACAATTTTTGTTAGGCGTGAAATTTTTTCACCTGCTACAAAATATGATTTGACACGACACAATAATAAATAGGTTATGGTTAAGATAAATGGGTGGTTGACATGATTAACACGTTTTATAACGAGTCGGGTTTGACTTGACATTCTCAACACATCAAAACATGTTTAGGTTGTGATTTACAATTTTAACACAAATTATCACCCTAGTTATTATTATCTTGTACATCATTTTTTGCGTAATGATTCTCTTTAAACGTACATTTTACAAGAAAGCGAACAAAATAAACAAAATGGAAAGAAACCAAGTGTAAAAGATTAAAAATAATAATAATAAAATTATAAGACATTAAGAGGTGTTAAGACATCTCTTTAACATCTAGTTCAACAAGATGTTTTACATCTTCTTGAAAAAAACAAACACATTTTTGATCTAAAAATTGTTTTTCCTGCTTAGAAAAAATTTGAAAAGCGGAGGAAAAAAGCAATCAAAGCACCCTACAGTATTAGAGTATATAAGTAGTTTCATCAACAATAGCAGAAAAAAGAGATTTGCGGATTCATTTATCATATGGATAAATGTTTTAGTTAGTACTAATCATCTTTCCGGAAGGAAGAAAAAAGATATTGTTGATTCCCCAAATAATTTGTTTCGGTTTTACATTCAAAAAGAGTGATTACATGTGATGGGCAAAACGAAAGTATTTTTCGCTTTTGCTACTTATGTAGTTGTTGATTGCTAGAATGTCAAGATCATGAATACGACTTTATCTCAATTAAATGATTTCCCAATTAGTACACCATAATGATGTTTTGACGAGTTTTTTGGTTTACCACAGTACTTTCAAAAAGTATTTAACAAACATGTATTTCTAAAAGTATTTAACAAAATATTTAATTATTTTCTTTTTCTTTTAAAATTCAAAAATCTCACGAAATCTGAATTTCTTAGCCAACCATATCATCGTTTTCAACTCTCCATTGTCTTTAATTCGGTATACTTTTTTATATCAGATATAAAAAGAAGACTAAAATACACCGTTGATCCCTAAACTTGGTCATACGCTTCGCGATGGGACAAAGCTGGGTGTTATCATCTCCGGAGGTCCAAAAGTTGGGCTTTAAATGTCAAACTCGTCCCTTGACCAGGATTGTCATAGTCAACTTTAATTTTCTGAATTTCCTTCGAGGGTATAATAGACCATTCACAATTTTGACCCAACATAGTTAAAATCTAACCCAACCTTCAACCATATTTGTACCGGCAACACACAACATTCAACCCTAAAATACAATCAACACACATTCTACCAATGCAAAAAAAAGTATAATGGCACAAAACGATAAGGGGAAGGCTTTGTTGAGTTCGTTGAGGAAAGAAGACTGCCCAAATGAAAAGGATTTGGGTGTTAAGAAGGAGAACGAAGAGGCTGACATCGTGTTATCAAAGTTTAACGATTTGGGAGAAAGGATTAAAAATCTGGAAATTTTGTTTAAATATCTTAAGGAAAGGAAGGAAATGAAAGAAAAGATGATAGGAGAGTTGTGGGTCTAGCTAAGTGTATGTTTAGATGATAGTAAACTTTGTAGTTGTTGAGAACATGAAATCGATGAATAAAAATTTGGGTTTATGTAAGTAATTGTGTTTGGTTGTGCATTGTATCCGCTTGAAATCGTTTTGCATTTCTTAATAGGTTTGACTTACCCAAGTCATACCACAATAGTAAAACACTAATTTTTGCCTTTCATAAGTTTGTTTGACTTGGGTAAGTCAAAATTCAAGATGTTACAATTTGAGACATTACGGCAGTTCACCCCAGCACAACACTAACACCAAACCAATTTCTTCCTAAACAATAAACCATTGTCAATACATTATTATTTAATGCTAAAGCGTTTGCATTTTCAACACATATTTTTAAACCACCGCTTTGCTTTTGCTTCGACACGGGTGTTTGGTTTTCTGTAACAACTTTTCTTGATAAAAGGGTTGTTTGGTTTCTTGATACAAGGGGATGTTTGGTGATACATTATGATTTAGTGCTAAAGCATTTGCATTTTCAACATATTTTTAAACCACTTGCCTTTGCTTTTGTTGATACGGGGTGTTTGGTTTCTTGATTCAACTTTTGCTTATAAAGGGGGTGCTTTGGTTTTGTTGATACAAGGGATGTTTGGTTTCTTGATACTAATTAGACTAAAATACAATGCAATATCACAATACAATAATAGATTAAATACATATAACATAGATGATATTTTATCATTAATATAGTTGGTTAAATATCGAAACAACTACATCAAACCAAGACCAACAACTAAACAAAGATCCAATTTACATACCCTTTTACCAACCTATATTTCCAAAACTAGCACCCAAAGACCGCGTTTATCTACCCCCAAGGAAAAACCCAAAATTGTGCATTATGTTCAGCCATTTTCTTAACAAAACCTTCGTTGGAACGAATAGCTTCATCGGTTGACCAACAATCAGTATCAATTGAGCAAGTTGGTGTGTGTGCACCGGTGGATTTTCCTCAGCGCATCCAAACAGTCAAGCGCTATTCCCGAGGTCCCAGAGCTTCGTTCTCTTCGATCAGCTCCCTACGCTTCATGATTCCTCTATTCAGATGTTCAATGCACTGAAGAACTAGCTTTTTCAAAATCCCTTCTTGTGCGACCTCTTCAAACCACTGTACCGATACGATCATTCAACTTGGATGATCCGGCAATCTCCATGAGTTCATTCAAATGGGAAAATCTTCCATTGGAAATTGTTTGTGTGGGAAAAAGTGGTGGATGGGTGTATCGGTTGGTGTGCACAGTAAAAGCGTCTCCGGTGAGAGCGGTCAATGGTCTAATAGTTACTTTTTTTCACACTCGGTCCACTCGAATTTGTCTTGGTTGCCATTGTCATACTTAAAACTCCCGCCCATAATCATTTTAGAATACACAATTGGTCCTCAGTTGCCAACTTACGATACTACAAATTAGTTGAAGTTTAAACAACACAAAACCATTAGAAGTTTGACTTTGTTAAGTCAAACTTCTAAAACATATCAAATTATCAATAAACTTCAAAACAAATATTGAGTAATGGTTTTGCAATATTGACTTTACAAAGTCAAATATTGAGTAATGGTTTTGCAATTTTGACTTTACATAGTGAAAATGCTAATACTACGTACAAAATAGCCATTCACCATTTTCAAGTATTGACTAACTAAAGTAAACTGAAATGCGGTTTACTTGCTACAATCAAATTGAAATAGTAAATGAAAGTTTGACTTTCGAATGTCAAACTTGCATCACCTACTGTCTGCACAAACAACAACATATGAACAAGCTAATTTTAAGCAAACCATATAAACAAATACTGTACCAAATACCAAAAATATTTTGCAACATTAATTGTCATAGGGTATTCAACCAATAAATAAACTACAACCACTCGAAGAAATCTACCACGGCCGTGGTGAAGCTCGGTGGAGTTTCAATGACTTCTAGGCAACTCCCAGTTGTTCTTGATATTTTCATTCCATCATGACTCTATCATTGGGCGATATTGATTGTCTTTAGCGACCGAGAACACAAGTATAAACTTTATTAAAGTTAATGCATGCTCTGTTCTAGGAAAAGCTCAACTCCCAGTCATGGTGGCCATGGTGAATGTGTTTACGTCTACAACATTGGGAAAATTTTCCAAGGTAGAACACTAAGCGTGTTTGCGACACGAAAAATCAAATAGTGTTGAGAGATACACAAACATGGCAATTTAGGAATGTTTATTTGCTACATATGCATTACTCCAAAACACTTACTACGGTATCCGGCATTTTCAAATTTGGACATCCAAGAATCATTTCAATGATGAGCGATAACATAACAATATTCCCAAAATCGACATGGGATGCTTAAGGTTAATCGAGGGGATACAAATGGCACATTCATCCTAGAATTAGCTTCCGTATCAACTACAACATGTTTTAAAGATTAAATATCATTCTTATTACATTTCTTTAACATTGTAAAATCATAAGTGTAAAACTCAAATTGTTCTTACTGTGCGATCATCAAAATCCAATGTAAGGGTCTCAAGATTTTGAAGTCTTGTCGGTGAAAGATATCGGATGTTGTGATTGTCGTCACAACATTATAACGACCGAATCTCAAATCTAACTTCCTCAAATTCCTAACTTTTGCAATATCCCATAGTCTCATCTCGTTTGTACTAGGACGATTCATTTTAAGAGACTCGAGTGAGGACAATCAATGATAAAGTCCCAAATGCATGCCGCTTAGAAAATTGACATGAATCAATTCTAAGCTCGGTAGTTTTGGAAAGCCATGAAAATATTCCAAACTAGCCATACCACAAACATGAAGTACTAGATGTTTCAAACATGAAGTACCAGATGAAGCCATGAAAATTGACATGAATCAATTCTAAGCTCAGTAGTTTTGTAATAATCGGCTCCTCGATTCCATGCTCGACCAAAACAAGAGCCAATCACGAATCTCTTCATAATGAAAGTTGTCTATTCCAAGCATTGATCTTGGCTCTACAGTGAAGACAAACTTTCTTATTGGACCCATGTCCGATTTAAGAATCTAGTAACAAGCCTCCCATCAAACTCATATGTTAAATAATAAAAAAATCCTCATCAACTATGACATCGGTGAGCAAAGTCCACTTAGACCTCCAATTTCGCGCTAAACTAGAGGTTCTCACCGCTTCTAACAAAGCAACCGATTCAAAATGTTTGTGATCACTACATCCGGCATGTTGCTAATACGATCGATCGACATGGTTTTGTTAGAAGTTGGGTTGGTCTTTTGAGTTCGGAAATGATGATTTAGATTCGGTTTCAATTTTCGATCTATCGTTTACGGATAATGGTGTATTATGATTGGTAAAGTTGTTTGTTGGGTGGGTGTATTGGTTCGTGCGAAATTAAACGCAAGCGTGTCGAGGAAGAAAGCGGTAGTAGAGCATAATCACAATTGGTCCCCAGGTTGAAGGTTGGGTCAAAATTGTGAATACCTATTATACCCTCCGAAATCTAGAAAATTAAAGTTGGTATGGCAATCCCAGTCGAGACGAGTTTGACATTTAAAGCCCAACTTTTGACCTCCGGCGATGATAACCTACCATATGTCCCATCGCCAAGCGTGACCAATTTAGTGACCAACGGTGTATTTAATTAAAAAGAATAATAAACTAATTCATACAAACTCAGCCATTGTCTTCATATGCTAGTTGTCCTCTTCGCTTACGCCTGACCCAATCAGTCGGATAAACCGATAACGAGCCAAAGAATTGAAAACATAATATTTTGATTAACGATGTCATTTAAAGTACGTTCCATGGACTTCAATTCATTAAGGGTAATTTATTGTGCATTTGAGCAATCGATACGAGTTACGAACATAAGATACATGCGTACGTGTGAACTTTAAGGTTTCAATGGTTTCGTATCGTTCACTAGTTAGTTACTAGTATTAGTTATGATATTGGTTTCATTGATCGTATTGGTTGTGATGGTTGCAGTCTAATGTTTACCTTGTTCTTCTAGGCGATATGCGAAATTGTGTTGACATCCCAAACTCTCAATCATCAAGAGATCGAATACATCTATAATATTCCCCGGTGATGACACGCCAGAATCATGTGTACATCAAAGAGTCCGCCATAACAGGGATGAATGAAATGAGGACGTACGTCTATGCGTATGGAGGACGATGGCTGCTAAAAGGCTGTCATGGCTTGTATGCTTTTCATAATGAAAGAAAATTATTATATATTATGTTAAATATTTTAAAAGTACGTATTTTCTTAATTAACTTTTTAAGTTACAATGGTTACTTAAAAAACTCATGTTTTGACTAATAAGCACCACGAATAATGTTTTGACTAATACCATTCAGATAAGGCGGCTGGCAACTTATATATTATTATGACTTTATTGGCAAAAAAAGATATTGTTCTCATAATTGTTGCACCCATGAGAGTGATAGGGGATAACTTTTAAACACAAACCAACCCAAATATAGTTGTGACAGGAAAAATATAACACAAACAGATTCCAAAATTTCAGCAAATTTAGTAGACTAGTGAGGATATAGGGATATGACCCCTGAATTGATATTTTTGTTTCTGTTTGTACCATCTTTGGTTTTGTCATCACATGATAGTGCATACCCACCTCTATATTGCATCGGTAAGGATTCTTGTGGTGGTAAAGGCGAGTTGATCCCTACTAGGAGGGAAGTGTATGGAACTGGCAAAATTTTTGATATCACACATAGGATTACTTCAGAAACACCCTCAGGCATTACTACAAATGGGATTGGGGATGCATATCTTCAACTTTATGATAGCATGAAGAATGGGTCAGATTATAACTTTTCGATTATAAAGTTGCCTGCTCATGCGGGTACTCATGTTGATGCACCTGGACATTTTTATGAGAATTACTTCGAAGCAGGGTTCGATATCGATAGTCTTGACTTAGAAGTACTCAATGGTATATACTGATCACCTGACACAGATATGATAGATATCGCTATTGTATCTATGAAATTATTTTAGTTATGTATGAAGGGTATATATGCTTGATAAGAACAAGCTTTTGAATTATTTTGAACTATAAAATATTGTGTTACTAAATACATGAAGTCTAAACAGATCATATTTTTTTGTTCTTCACAGGCCCAGCATTATTAGTTGATGTTCCAAGGGACAAGAACATAACAGGTAGTTTTTCAGATATGGTTATTTACTTTGAATCTTAGAATGCTGATGTCAATCTATGACACATCTGTGTTTTTCTAATGTTTCTGCGAGTTAGTTTTGATGCTTTGTTCAAATTATATCAGCTGAAGTTATGAAGTCGTTGAACATTCCAAAAGGAGTAAAGCGTGTGCTTTTCAGAACATTAAACACTGATAGGTAATTAAGCTCCTTTCACTTTTAAGGATCATTTAAATTAAAATTCTGTTTAATTAGCTTTTTATTTCCGGATTGTTAATGACAGACAGCTAATGAGGAAAAAGCAATTTGACACAAGCTATGTGGGATTCATGAAGGATGGAGCACAATGGTTAAAGGATAACACTGACATCAAACTTGTTGGTAAAACTCTCTCACTGTTACTTTGTCCCACTGTCGTGTCTTAGGAGACTTCAAGCTGGCTCATTTTTCAGTCATTCATATGACTATCAATTCATTTTGCAGGTACTGATTACTTATCAGTTGCTGCATACGTTGATCTGAAGTCTGCTCATCTTGTCTTCTTAAAGAGCAGGGTAAGACGTATATTCCCCCTTGTGTAATATTGGCTGATTCCTTACTTACAGAAGTTTGATTAGTTATAATATCTCCAAAACATCCTTCAATAATGACTAAAGAGCGATTCAACTTAAAGCAATCACCACCATTATGACCAAGCTTGTCATATTTTTTCTTTTCTTATTAGAGAGAGAATGAGTATAAGAAGATATGGTTTTAACTCAAATGTTTCTCGTACATACGGAACTTGATATGAACTATTGGCTGCATATATTTTCTGGTTACTCGTATAATGAGGGAACTGTTAACCCTGCTTTGTGTGATCTCAGGAAATCATCCTTGTTGAGGGTTTGAAACTTGAAGATGTAGAAGCAGGATTATATGATGTCCATTGCCTACCATTAAGGTTACTAGGAGCTGAAGGATCACCCATAAGATGCATCCTCATCAAGTGATATTTCATAGTAGTATGCAACACATGTATCTTCCATAAATAAACTTCATTCTCTCCTATAGTTTTGTTATTCTATGTTGTGTTTTTAACTTCTGATTGTAAGCAAATGGTTATCCTTGCAAATATACTAATAAAACTTATGGTTCTATAGAATGATCTGCTTTAGGTAAATTGACAACATTTTTCGTTTTTCTTTGGCGTGTCATCATTTGCAAAATGTATTATGACACTGGCATTACCTATTTCCCAGTTGATATCTCACTGAAAATCAAGACATGGGGTTTCTTCCAATTATGCCATGCTGTTTGATATCACCACGACCCATAACTTAATAGTAATACATGATGGTTCACCTATCTTGTGTTGTTTGGAATATTTTTTTTTTCTCTTCAGTTCCATTTATGTTAGGAGTAGTATCTCAAAATGTAGAATGAGTGTGTATAAGATATGGTAACTAAATTGGTTGACTCTGAACTTAATCACAAAAAGTAATATCAAACACGCTTCTTGTTTTTGCACTCAACTATTGCATCACACACACAAGGTGGTCTAGACAAACAGTTTAAGCACAAGAATAGCCAGCTAAGCATAGGAGGTTTTTGGGACATTATTGTATACCAAACATCCCATAGTAACAACTTAAGTAACATTAACTTTTGTATATGATATTGGTTGTTCACCGATGTCTTCCTATTTTAAGTGCTGCTGCTAGGATGTATCCCGAATGCAACATCACTTCACCAAATGCCAATTCAACAATTCCATAAGAGTAAAAAACTATAACGCCGATTTTGACTATTGTGCAAGCTATGATCACTTGATGATACAATTTACTATATCACAACAAAGCTTTGAGCTTATCGTCTTTCGTTAGTTGTCCAGTGCAAAACAAAAGTCACCTTATTGCGATTTTAGTTACTAGGTACTTGACAGCATATTCTAAACCTTAGTATTGTCCAGGAGCATATTTAACAACAGAAAGTATGGACTAAAAAAAGAAAAGAAAATAGACCAATGCTTATCTGCTGTACTGAAGGTTGAAACATGCTTTATGTTAAAATTTTGTGTGCGCTCAGATATAGTGGGAAACCTAAAATGTGACATACAAAGGTAAATTATATGTTTAACATCACTAAATAATACGGAGTAGATTGAAATAACCCTCGAAATCATCACTCATGAACACCAAATATCATTTTAAGTGAATGAATGGTACATCGTTTCCTTCAGACTACCCTTCATGTACAAGTTTTTAGCGGAGGCATTTTACCTCCTTCAACCCTCCTCTTTTTCATCCGGGCTTGGGACCGGCTGGGTACACACTTAACCCAGGCAGAGTTAAAACTTGTACATATACCATACTAATACATTAAACAAAGAAACGATCAGGGCATATGCAGCAAAAACATCTTCCAAATAGCCATTAAACCACACACCATGCACGGATAACATTTTTCATTCTTCAACCACACTTCTATATTAACACCCAAACAAAACACCAGCAACTACTTGAGCACACTTCATTTATTACTAGTCATTTGCAGAAACAGCTGAACCAAAAGAGCATGCAAAATCTCTTACTCAAGGAAGTCCAAAACAAGCAGCAATATCCTTCATGAATTCCTACATGATTGCAACTAGCCATATCCGTATTCTCATATGGTACAGATCACTTGCAGAAAAGACTAACCATAATAGTATCACTACAGCAATCCATTAAGCAGTCATACTTGAGCAACGCCAAACAAGGGAAAATAATCATGCATCATGAGTGCATCTAGTGATATCTAGTTTCTTACAAAGCTTATTGCAATTGTGTTTACCTAAGTAAACTTCCACAAGCAAATAAACTAGCAGACAAGTCATATTCACTTTTCATCAGATAACTTATGCTTCCAGTTTAAAGATTACAAATGAAACAACTTCATCAACTTCCCACTTCCAGCACCAAATAATTTCATTTTTAATTACAAAATTTGGAGACAGCAGAGCAAACTATATTTCATGTTTATCAAAAGAGGCAGCCAATAAATAAAAAAGATCGCAATGGTTTCAACAAATCCATGTGAATTAGGGACACTATATTCATGTAGTTCTACACTCTGGAAAAGCAGAGCACTATGACCGACTGTAACAGCCAGTGCGCAACAAAAGTATAACAAGTAACCCATTTAGAACCTAGCAACAAAAGTATAACAAGTAACCCATTTTGTGGATACTCAAAATGATAGCCACTTTGTTCAAATTCAACCTTGCGATCCATTTAGAACCTAGCAGAAAAACAAGTAACCCAAAACCTAAAGCAAGCGCAAAAAAGCTAACCAACCATCCAAGCTATGAGATGATAAAACCACTGCCCAGCCATCGCTTCACAACCAACAGAGCCCTAATAACACAAAAGAGATAGTCTGCAAGACTCCTGACCGTGATGACCAATAACAAATAGAAAAAATAGCAAGCACCAGAAAAGCACAATTTAAATCAAACATGTGGATGTATGGTCGAGGGCCTGATATATTGAATTCCCGAGTACTTCCAGTCTTCCAACAACAACTTCAGACCTGATAAGCCAAATCATCCACAGGAAAAAAAGGAGCCAATCATATTCAATTATGCGTTGTACCCTTAAGCATCTAAGCCACACATAAGGAAGATAAAATAAAAGAGCATATCATATAGCAACTGAAAATAAGGCAGAAAAATAGACATCACACAGAAGTTTGACCGAACAGCTAACACAACTTCTCCATGGCCAACTAAACAACAGATACAAGGAGAGTACAGCTACACAATCTGCAAGATGTGACCAACAAAGAATACATCATAAAGAAGAAAGATGATCATATATAATAAACCAGCAGATAGATAACTAAAATACCAGGACAAGTGTTTAGCACCCAACAAACCTACAGACAGAACATAACCTATAGTGTAATCCACGCACAAGCTATCTTACACCTATAAGAGAGAGAAGAGTGGGATGCAGACATTTTAATAACAAGGAGAATACAGAAAAAAGTAGGAAAGAGATTGTCATATAAATCAAATTAGAAACCAGCATATAACCATCATGAGCACTGTGTTTGGAAATCAGCAAATCTACACACAAACAGGGTCGTATTGAAAAAATATACTAAATGTTTGGCACCATAAGAACTAAAAAACCTACACACAAGGTTTAAAAAGCGATGCAACTTATTTTATAGTTTAGTTTGAAGTATCAAGGAGAACTCAAATGATGCATCCAGTCTGTTGACCTATCAGCGAAAGAGGAAGATACAAGGACCTCATATGATGAGGGCAGCTAGAAAACGTTATAATACTATAATGCAAATACTCATAAGAATTATAGAAAAAACCAGCACATGGTGACCATTATGATGGGAGGTGTACGTTTGATTCCAGAGACCTACACACACAACATAATCTTGTCATGCAAACTTAAAAGGGAAAGCAAAACCAGATGATAAAAGCATAATGACAAAAAACAATTGTCTATGATCCACCATATAGATTTATGCCTAACCATATGGTATACGGGACCTATTCATATAGACTCATTAGTAGCACATCTCTATACCAAAGTATCTAGCGGCTCTGACATCATGCTTCTACTTTTACACTATATGCTTTGTAGAACCTATGAGCAAAAAGGCGAAAAATAATTATTCTAATTAAAAGAGTCGGACAAAAAACCAGTAGCTAGTTAACATGAAAACAGCATTGGCAACCAATAAACCTACACAAAAGGTACGACCCCTTCATTATTTAGGAACTCAGAAAAGGAGACTACGTAAAAAGTAAGAACTCAACATGAAGCTTGTAGGACAAATAGAACCTATTCAATATATTGGTCTGAACTATCATGCAGGAACTCAAATGAGTCTTTAACCAAATGAACACTTTGGAAGCAGAAGAGTAAAGATAGAATGATATATGATGACAAGCTAGAAAGCCAATAACGCTAAAATACAATATGACCACAAGAACTCAAACAAGCAGATGGTATACACGATTCTACAGCGATGTACGTCATCACACGAACCTACAAACAGAACATGATCATGTCATGCAAGCTTACAAACCGGAAAAGAAAAAACAAATAATGAGCATAATAGCGGGGCAAAGAACAAACAACAATGTTGATGGTCCGCCAGCAAAGAGCAATTCAATCACATTCTCAGTTATGTCTAAACCTGCGCCGACAACAACATATGATTCAACCCACACACAAAATATAAAGAATAAAACATCTAAAAACAATGAAAACACCAAATACAAGTAGAACTCATCCAGCCAATATGTAAGCGAAGCGCACATGTCAACGGTCCAATCCAAACACAAGCTCTTCTAGACCTATCAGCAAGAGGGACAAAGAATTCTTCTAATCCTAATTGCATTTAAATTTTAAAAAAAAAAAAAAAAAAAAAAAAAGGACCAGGAGCCTTCGGAGTGAAAAGAACAGCTTATAGTCATCACGAGCACTACATTTGCAACCAACACACCTACATAATGAGAAGTCCTCATATATATGATCTTATAACAGCATTTCTTCATAAAGGGAAATAAAAACATAGAAAACAAAAAATTCTTCTAATCATATTGCAAATATGAAAAATAATTTTAAAATATAAACGAATTGACCAGGGGTGTTGACTGAAAAAATAGCACATAGTCATCACACCACAGTCGCAACGAACACACCTACATAATGAGAAGGCCTCATATATATGATCTTATAACAGAAATTCTTGAAAAAAGGAAATAAGAACGAAAGTTTAAAAAGCTTATTCAATATTTTGGCCTGAAGTATCAAGGCATAACTGAAATGAGACGTCCACCATACAAACAAACCTAAAGACAGAACATATTCATCTTAATTTTAAAAGTGAAATGGAAGTTAGCCAATAACTGAACAGAGAACAAAAAGAAACAGAAAACATTTTAACGATGACATGGCATGATACTAAACAAACTGCAAGGGTCCAACCATCTAGTATCATTCCACAACACCTGCACGCAGAACGATTTATACCAGATATCATGAGCAAGAGAGAAGGAGACATCAACTTAATCCAATGCAAAAATGGAGGAAAATACAAAAATAATAGTATAAGTAGTCAAGTCAAGAAACCGGCATATTGAGGATGACCACAGTATTTGTAAATCAACAGACCTATACACAAACATGGTTGTATTAGGAAACATAAAATACATGTTCTCCCTACTAAAGGGACTAAAAAAATAGAAAGAAAGCATGGCGCAATAGAGCTTATTTAGTAATGTAGTCTGAAGTCTAGAGCAAAACTCGAATGACACTTCCAGCACATGAACTACCATGACCTAATAAAAAATAGCGATATACAAAGATCTTACAAGGATGACAGCGAGAAAACCAATAACGCTAATATCGAACATAATCTAGTAATTTTATTTAAAAAATACAACACATGGTGACCATGATTGGTAAATGCGTTTTCGACGCTCACATAAACCTACAAAGAAGCAAAAAATTATGTCATGCAAGCTTTACACAAAAGAAAACACAAACATAATAACACAAAGAAGTAACGGTGCTAATGGTCTGCCAGCCAACAAGTAACCCGATTATACCTAAACATGTGGCAACAAGAATATATAATTATGCATCTGATCTCCACACACGAAAGAATAAATAAACACATTCAACACTGACCAAAACACCCCAAGTTGTGAAAGGCTAAAATTTTGGGAGAAGCAGCAGATGTCATTTAGAGGCCAAGACAAGAGTCCAGCTAACAGCCAACCTACAGACAGAACAGTCCTCATAATTCAAGAAGCAAAGAGACGTTGGCCAATAAACACACACGCAGAAATAACAGGACCTAAGACATGATGCATTAGTGCAAGGGTCGAACCAAGTATTGTCCTTCCGGAGGACCCGTTTGTAACCCATTAGGAACACAATTTTATACCAACGTATCTAGTGTCACTGAGCAAGTGAGTTAAAAAGAATGAGCAAGTTAAAAGGACACAAAAAAAGAAGTAAAAGAAAATGATCATAAAGAGTCAAACAATAACCCAGCAGCCGTTTTATCACGAACACCTCATTTGGAAAATAACAAACCTACACAAATGACACGGTCTTCTTAATTTATAGCCTACAATGGAAATTGCATTAAGAATAAGAACATTTAAAGAAGGTGTTGCGACAAAATAGACCTCCTTCAATATGCTGGTCTAAAGCTATCACGCGGTGACTCAAAGTAGTCCTCAGCCAAATGAACAATCCTTGACCTATACCAAGAAAGGAACGATATAGAAGAATCTCATCACAAGGGACAGGAAAACAAATGATGCAAAAGTTAAATAGAAGAACAAGAAATATAGAAAAACCAGCACATGGTAAACATGATTGGACAGGGATTTGACACCACACAAACCTACAAACAGAACATAATCATGTCATGCAAGCTTACACACAATGAAAAAATAAACAAGATGATGAACAGACTAATAGCAAAGAACAAAGAATAAACGCTAGTTTTATGGGTCCGCCAGCAAAGAGGATTAAATCATATTTTCAGTAACGTCTAGACCTGCGGTGACAACATAAATTTTAAATTTTGCACATATGATTCATATATAAGCACAAAAATTCTTGATCTAAATACATCCATAAAAGAAAAAAAATGATGCAGATGTTAAATAGAAGCACGAGACATCTAGAAAAACCAGCAGACGGTAAACATGATTGGACAAGGATGTTTGACACCACACAATCGTACAAACATAATCATGTCATGCAAGATTACACACAAGAAAAATTTACAGATAATGAGCAGACTAATGGCAATGAACAAAGAACAAACGACTGTATTATAGGTCCGCCAGCAAAGAGGATTGAATCATGTTTTCAGTAACGTCTAGGCCTGCGTTAACAACATAAATAACAAATTTTACACATATAACCCATATATAAACACACAAACCTAAAAAAAATACATCTAAAAATACTAAAAGCACCCAAGAGGCCATGACGAAAACCGTAGCCATTGCACGCAAAGGAATAGCGCATATGCAGCTGATGATCAATGTTGTTCTCAATACATTTCGCCACCTAAGTTTCAAGAGGTTTAATGAAATCGATAAAAGGTTGTAGCTAGCTAGTTAGTTAAAAAGAATTCAGCATATAACCATTTTCCACACCAGCACATTGAAATCGATGGAGTCTAAGATATAAATAAGAAAACCTTGGTGATTAACCCAGTGACATCTCGATGCAAAACTAAACCTCAAAGAAAACGCTGCCACATCCAAGCACAACAAAAATTGAACAAACCTATAGTTCTACTGCAGTTTACCACTTAACAAACAACAACCAGATCAATTTATTACGTATTCCTCCAAGGCAACATAAATATGCAATATTTAAAGTGAAATAATCAAACAAGATCAAATGTACCCATCCAAACGCTAGTAAAACCAGTGATCATCCTCTCTCAACAGCCAGAAAAACCCTAGATATACACAAGAGATAATCTCATCACTCTCGGTTTTGAAATGGAAAACAACTTGAATATAAAGTTGATATAAGAACAACCAACTATCAAGTCAATATCATATTCTTATCCTTCGCAGAGAAACCAATTGAACAGATACATGAAATTCCTAAATGATGCTATCCGATCATAGTTGCCGACACCTACAAAACCATAACCAGCAGTTCTGCCACAACACATACATAGCTTTGCAAATAAAATGAAGAATCTATCCTAAAAAATAACTTCAAAATCAATATCAAACCGTCATTAAATAAACTAGTACAACCTAATTTGATCAAAACCTAATCCATATTCCGCGTAGATGTAAATCAACAACCTAATAGATCTGCCATAACAGAAAGTTTTGCAATCGAAAAATAATCATCTCACTAATTTCAAAATAATAAAGAACCTGGATTCCATTTTAGGAGAATAATTTCCAACCATTAACCTATTGAATTAACAGACGGTTTTCAGGTCGAAGTATCAAATCGATGGGTTATTATCAACATGTTTAAAAAAGTAAGATTTTATAGAGGGAGGGTGGCATATATAGAGGCTTTCAGTACCCATCCAACTGCGTACTCAAGACCGGCAGAACCCTAGAAATACACAAAATATAGATAACCTCGTGACTCTCGGTAGCGAAACAGAAATCAAATCAATCAAGTATATTGAGTAGGAAATAAGCAGAGCCAAATATCAAGTAAATCTTATCCTTTTGCATAAGAGATTCCTAGAATGATGTTATCCGATCCTAATCTCTGGCACTACAAAACTCAAATTAAACCATCTTATATCAGAGATCTGGAATCCATTACGAATAATTCGTTCGATATCGAAATCAGATACAGCGTAACAACCTGATATTATTCCATCAGACGTCAGAATAACCTGATCAAATATCCCATGCACCTACGAATCAACAACCAGATATATAGTTTTCGTAACCGAATCCAAATATAATCATCGATAGGAGAATATATTCAAAATAGAAGAACCTGGAAACAGCTAGGATAATAATATCTAACAACAATCCTATATCCTATTATTAGAGGATAACAAAAACAAATTTCGTATTAGCAAATTGATTTGAAAAATAAGAAGTTGTGAAAGAAGTAGAGAAATAACAGAAAACCTATGGGCTGTTGGTGGAAAGAGGCTAGATATAGGTATATATAGATGTGTTATGTCGGTTAAGTTGATGACGTGTGTTACCGCGTATTCACAACAACTGGTTGTTTTAAGTCGGTTTGAAGAAAGGTCGGTCCACTTTGATTAGGTTGAACGCGTTAGACCAATTATCTTGCTACACGTGCTGATATATAAGATTCGTCCTTATCGTTATGGAGGAATTATATTTTCGTGTCTAAAATCAAATTAAAAACTTTTTGGAAAATTTTCAGCCATATCTTTCATCACATCATCCCTTCTTAGTAACATACTAGCGGGTTAGCTTCGCGTTGTCGTGTCAAGTCGTTAGCTTATATTATTTTATGTACGAGTCTTTGTCATAAATTTTTTTATTAAGGCCTAAATTTGCAAAAGAACGATAACGAGGACTAACGATTATGATTTATAGCTAACGCGAGGACCTTTTTGTAAATTTCTTAGCTACGATTACACGCACTATTTCAAACTGATTTTCATATGTAGCAAACATCATTACACTGTTTGCAATCATGAAAGTGGTATTTTCGGTTTTAGTCCACAAACAATCGGTTTGTTGCAATTTTAGTCCTTAAGGACTAACGGTGAAAATTAAACTTAACCATAGGGGCATTTTTTTCTTAATATTTTAACATAAACAGGTCCCTCAAGTTATTTTTTGTTGCAACGTTAAGTCATGGCTGTTAAGGACTAACTTTGTAATGAATCAAAAGCCTCGGGGGCTAAATTGCAAATTGCCCGTCTTGTAGCTACAGACACTGGATGCTTTGGATATATATAATAACGAGTGTGAAACCGCGTTGTTGCCGGATTGAACTTAAATGACTTACTGCTGCGATCTTAAACCCAGGACTAATTTTGCGAGTTCTATAGTTAGCAATTAAATATCTGGACTTACCTTGCAACGCGTTGCTTAAACCTCAAGAACTGTTTTTGCCAAATTGTGAAACTTTGCATTTAATGTTTGGACTTATTTTCAATGACAACTTAAACCTCGGGACTATTTCTTAAGTTATGAAAGTTAGCATTAATGTGTGTGTTTGCACACAAAACTTATCGATATTTAGTATTAATAACTAAAACATGTTTATTCATACACAATAACATCGTCATTGTAAGTTTCGTAAAGAAATGATATGAGCGCAAACTTGGCAAATTATAGGCGCAAAATAAATGTCACCATCTTGATGGTACTGAGATAGAGGCCGTTTATTTTACAACCCATCGAATCTTGACTTGTTTTTCTCTGATTAAAGTACAAGTTTAGGTCCATATATCGTTTGTCTTCATAAAATACTCTGTCTGAGAAAAAATAAAAAATGTGAGCCATTACATTGGCTCAAACCTTTAGACACGTTTGACACGATGCTTTCTGTTATGGTTGGCTCAACTTGAGCACGAAAAAAAAAAGATGGCGTGTAAAATAGCACCATACTTTGTGCTCTAAGGATATCTATAATAATGCATGGAGTTTTTTTTTTTACTATTGTATGGTTCTTTTTTTTTTCTTTTCTTTTAACTTTTCTGGCCATTTATTTTGAATTAATCTGGATTTAGTCGAGCAATGAAAGGCTAGTGTAGCAAAATCAATGTTCGTTCTCTTTTAACTCATTTTTTGCGCACTGGTTGGCGAAAACTAGCTAGTTGGTCATATTATTTTAACTAACTTCGTTATCGAATTATCGTACCAAATATCATATTGGTCCACATTTTGCGTTTCATTTTCATTTCCAAAAACCAACAAAGACCA
Source organism: Chrysanthemum lavandulifolium (assembly GCA_022545495.1). Taxonomy (NCBI): domain Eukaryota; kingdom Viridiplantae; phylum Streptophyta; class Magnoliopsida; order Asterales; family Asteraceae; genus Chrysanthemum; species Chrysanthemum lavandulifolium. The sequence continues at coordinate 199,220,495 of CM040240.1, read as the reverse complement.
AAAAACAATTCATGCCAAATGATGAATATCCAAAATTGTTTGTAGCAGAGTAGCATACTATCTTAACTTTGTCATCGAATTATTGTGCCAAATATCATATTTGTCCACATTTTACGTTTCAGTTTCATTTCCAATTACGTTTTCATCCTCATCAACAAATCCATCAATTATTTAATTGTTCACAACATTAATTCACATCAGTATGTCAAAGTCTACATTATGAATCACATCTGAAACGATATTCACATGACTCATCTTATTCGTTTTTCTTATATAGCAAACCTATTAAACAACTATAAATGAACAACTAATTTCGCAGATAATGTTAAAATGATTATAAAATGTCAATAATATATCTAATAAATAAGCACAAAAGCCACTAATCATATAAATAAGAAAAAGAGACAAAAACATCGATAACATACGATGCTAGCTCAAATTTATAAGTTTCTTAATTTTAATCTAAACTAAAATGTAAAAGCAACTTGAAACGAAATCAAACGCTAATTAGTCATACAAATTAATTTTATAGAGGTCAAGAGCATTATACAAACACTAGGGCCCCACTAGCCTCATCGCCCATGCTGCCCGTTTCAGCGATTCTTGCTTTTATGGACCGAAGGAAAATAACTCCATCCTTCTTCAGGGCAATATGAGAGTAAAATTGAATGGTAGTTTAAGTCACTCTGAAAGGATATCTGCTTAGGCTAAGGTGCCAGTGAATGGGATTGGGAATGGGAAAAATTAACTAAGCATTGAATAAAGGGCAAATGCGTAAAAGTGTCAAACATAAGCGATTTCAATTTAATGTACTATACTTTTTTCTTCATTTAATGTACTCAACTTATTTTTATTGCAATGTAAGACATATAACGGATTTCTCGGTTATTTTATGATGAAAAAATTACATGTTTCGTCCCTATGGTTTATCGATAACATTCGTAGTCCCTATTTCATTTTAATTCGCCGAGACGAATGTTTCGCCCGTTTTATATGTTTCATCGTTTTGTCAATTTTTATCGTTAACTTTTTAAAGAAATTAAAATTTAAAAAATTACAATTTAAAAAAAATAAAAATATTTTTTAAAAACAACAAAATTTTTAAATTTATTTAAAATAATAATTTTTAAAAACTTAAAGTTTTTAAAAAATTAAAATTTTAAAAAAGTTTTTATCGAGATTTTTAAAAATAAAATTTTAAAATTTTAATCTTTTAAAAAATAATTTTAAAATTTTCTTTTAAGTTTAAAACTTTTTATATATTTTTAAAATTTTAATTTTTAAAAATTTTCTTTTTAAATTTTAACTTTTTACTTTTTTAAAACTTTAATTTTTTAAAAATTTCTTTTAAAAAAATTATAAATTTTATTGTTTTTATAAAAGTTTATTTTTCAAAAAAATAATTTTTTTAAAACATTAATTTTAAAAATGTATATTTTTAATTTTAGCGTATAAAATTGACAAAGCGTGTAAAAGACGAAAACATTTTTTAAGCGTAATTAAAGTGAAATAGGGACTACGAATGTTATTGGATAAACCATAGGGACGAACATGTAATTTTTTCAACATAAGATGGCGAAATATATGCCTACATCAAATCAAAAAATAAGTTGAAAGTACATTAAATTGAAGAAAAAAAATATAATACATTAAATTGAAATTGGTATAAGTGAAAGAATCTGTTTATCTGTTCTACATTAATAAACATCTAAAATCAATCATGTAATATGAAATTCGAACCTTTAGTAGTAAAGACTTTTTAAAGATGATAATTCACATACATGTAGCGAGAGTAGCTACGTAGGTTCTTTCCTTTTTTTTTCTTTTAATTACAGATTTTTATTTATGTTTAATGAAATAATAATAATATAAGTTGTATTACATCAGTCAATATTTTTACTAAGCCACGCAATGGTAATAAGTTTTTGAAAAACAATTATTTGGTCAAAAACTTTATAATAATGCATGTATATATATTTTTTAAATTTAAAATACTTAAAATGATTAATATTAATTGCTTATACAAATCCTTACAAAACAAGTTTAAAAGGCAAGGTTTATTTATTGTAATTAATTTGATTTAAATGTCAAGTTTTTAAAATACCCTTAATTAAAAATGATAACAACATCTATCACTAAATTAATAGTTTAAACATTTTGATCCTCAAACATTTTTCATTTATAACATATATACTTTTTTCTCGAAATTACTACAAATTAAACTCATAAGAGTTGCATAAAGGGTCACATTAAAACACAAATTCGCCAGTATAATTATTTGCCGCTATACACCGTCGTTTTGCACGGATATTCGTCTAGTCTTATAAAATATATAATACATAATATTCATTACAAATTAAACTCATAAGAGTTGCATAAAGGGTCACATTAAAACACAAATTCGTCAGTATAATTATTTGCCTCTATACACCGTCGTTTTGCACGGATATTCGTCTAGTCTTATAAAATATATAATACATAATATTCATTTAGGAAGATATCCCAATATAACTGAAATTTAAGACATTTACATACATAATTTGACGATAGAAGTGTAACACCCCAAAAATATCGTAGAGGAGAGGTAACTGGAGGCATTACGTTCATAGCACACATCACAAGATGATATAGAACATACTGTATCTCGAAGATTATAAAACACAGAGAATCCATGTGGGTTAAATGAATACATGCGTACAAATTGAAACATCGCAGCTTTTGGGATGTGCCGTTATTAGCTAATGTAAGTTGGGGATGGCGCAAGCTTCTTCAAATCTGCAATAGTGTTCGGCCTCATGTGTGGTATAAGCTAGGTAATGGAGGCAAATTTTCAATGTCGTATGACACATGGGATGAATTATGTCCTTTGATGAATCATGTGACGCATAGGGAGGTTAGTAATGTGAGGTATAATAAACGAGAAAAGATGGTTGATTATGAAGGTTCATGGAGCTGGCCTCAGACGTGGTATAATCATTTTCCTGCTTTGAGCCAAATTCACGTCCTTAATCTAAGACCAAATCTACCTGATTCTCTCGTTTGGAAGTATAATGGATGGTTCTATGAACTCTCTGTAAAGCATATTATTTTGAGTTTAGGGTGGCTCATTACCATCCTTTTTGTACCAAACCTTTTTTATTTTTTAATATATTCACCGGGTATAAACCCTTTACAAAAAAAATACTCTATAAAAACGTGTATTAAAATGCGTATAAAAATGTGTGTAATAATGGGTGTAAAAATGTATATAAAAACGTGTGTAAAAACATGTATAAAAATGTATGTGTATAAAATCGCGTTTAAAAAATGCGTATAAAAGCGTGTGTAAGCGTGTATAAAAACGTATGTAAAAACGCGTATGAAAACATGTGTAAAACGTATATAAAAACGTGTATAAAAACGCGTATAAAAACATGTTTAAAAACGCGTATAAAACCGCGTATAAAAACGTGCATAAAGGGTCACTTCAAAACACAAATTTGCCAAGATAATTATTTGCCACTATACACTATCGCTTTGCGCGGATATTCATCTAGTCTTATAAAATATATAATTCATAATATTCTTCTAGAAAGATATCCCAATATAACTGAAATAAAAGACATTTACATATATATTTTGACGACAGAAGTGTAACACCCCCAAAATATCGCAGAGGAGAGGTAATCGGGGGCGTTACGTTCATAACACACAACACAAGATAATAAAGAATATACTCTATAAAAGCGTGTATAAAAACGCATATTAAAATGCCTAAAAAAACGTGTGTAGAAACGTATATAAAAATGTGTATAAAATATGTGTAAAAATGTGTATTAAAATGTATATAAAAACATGTATAAAATCGCGTATAAAACGTGTAAAAAAGCGCGTTTAAAGATGCGTATAAAAACGTGTGTAAAAACGTGTGTTAAGACGTATATAAAAACACGTATGAAAACGTGTGTAAAACATATATAAAAACGTGTATAAAAACGCGTATTAAAACGTTTATAAAAACTTCTATAGAAACGTATATAAAAACGTAAATGAAGACGTTTATAATAACGTATATAACAACGTGTATAAAACCATTTATAAAAACTTGTATAAAAATGTGCGTATAAAAGCGTGTATAAAAGCGATATAAATCATAAATAAAGACGTATATAAAAGGACTAACGTTGCAAACGATCGTTGGTATAAAGGATTAACGTTGCAAACGATCGTTGGTATAAAAGGACTAACGTAGCAAACGTTGCAAATGATCCTTTGTATAAAGGACTAACGTTGCAAACGACTGTTAGTATAAAGGACTAACGTTGCCACTTTTGACTAGACATAAACATTGTTGTCAAAATGGACTGAAAGTGGAATGAAAATATCACTTTTGAACTAAATCCAAAACTTTTTGAAATTTTGGACCAAAAGTGAAATACCCAGCAAACCACAAGGACCAAAAATGTAGTTAACTATAATAAAAGTTAGGTTATTATTTTTCTGACATAAAGTCATCGAAAAAGTATATAACAATTTAAGGGCAGATGGTGTGGTGAGGTTTTTTCTCGCCACATCAGCTTTTTCTCTCTCATAATTTTTTTACTCAACTTTCTTTCAATTATTGCAGCACATTCTCTCTTCCATTAAATATTTTTTTATTTTTTATTATTAAAAAATACATAAAAACACAAATACTCACTCACAACACAATAAAATATTGTTTATCTTTCTTCCAAAGCTTGTCCCTCTCTTCTTTTTCACTCGGGACTCAAGTCCCACTCATGCTATTTTTTATGCCTCTATCCTCTTTTCCCGTAAAGCATGCTGTGGATTTCCTGTAGGGACAAGATTGTTCCGTTTGCTTTTCCGCTCCTACACCCATCACACTAATACTTACAAATTTTTGGATAGACAAATTGAATCTTACAAGGTAAGGTGTGAACTTTGATAACGCTACACGCGTCGTTCGGGGTCAAAGGAACTTCCTTTTCTTCGAGCAAGTTTATAACACCCCAGGCGATGAACCTAATCGTTGTAGTGTAGTAATTAGGGTAAGCCACGGGTATTGATATCGTTCTATGGGGAATAGGAATGCTAGTAGGGAGTTACTACGCTAAGGTTAAGGTTGAGGAAGATTATTTTTATCTTTTTATATTTTATGAAAATGGAAAGGTACGAATCTCGGGTATTGGATTTGGGGGTTGGTATTTCTACCGATTACTCTACTATTATCTAATTATCTAAACTAGGGTTGTGGGAGTCTATGTCTAATTAATGTGCTCGTATGATAGTTTAAAGATGTGTTTACTTAAGTTGTATTACTCCTTAATTATCTCCTATGATGGTTGAGTGTCACATCTTATTCCTAGTTCGTTGTGTGTCTAAAGTTGTAGGGTATCGTTTCTCCTAACTCTTTGAACTTACCAAAGGGTCTTGTCTACAAACCCACTAGAGATTATAGACTCTACTCTAAGGCGCTCTTTGGATGGTTTAGCCTACAATTACTCGGGTAATTATACTCTAAGGTTCACAAAGATGAATCAAGCATTAAGTACACAACGAATGACCTATCGCATTACTAGATCTTTAATCAACTAAGATAAGAAACAACCAATCAATATTCAATAATTAAGTTTCATACTTCCTAAGCAAACACACAAATAAATTAGCGGACATGGAGAACATGCAAGCATACACACAAATAATCAAAGACATAATTGAATTAATGAAGTAAAGACTTATCTTGGTGTAAGATAGGGTTTAAAACCCTAAAATCTGTACAAGACACCTTATGTTCGGTTTTAGGTTTTACTCCCAAAGACTCTCCACACAAAGACCGAAAAATTCGGATTCTATATATAAGATTACAATTGCGTGCGGCACTTATGTTTAGTGGCCGCCGTGTCGCCGCCATTAGGGTTTCGTCTTGGCACGTTAACCTTGCGGCGTCACCTTATGTCCGTGGCCGTCCTCTTGACTTTCCGACGTCGTGCGGATTGCATCTAGGCCGTCGAGTAGCGACGACCTCTCTTTCACCACTAGACGCCGTCTGCTTGAAAATCGAGTTTTGGGTTACGGCCCGTCACAATAATTTTGGGACGGCGCGTCCATTAACACTTGACGCCGCCGCCTTCTAACCCGCCAGCGCGAGTGCCTCGATTTCGACTTTGGCCATTTTCTTCATATATTCGCCTTTTCGTCCAAATAAGTGTCATTCCAACATTTTGCCTTCACGAGACCTAAAAAGTGAAAAGGAACGATATTAAGCAATAACGGATACAAAAGTGATCAAATAAGGACTTAAACGACCCCTCAAAATGGTACCTTTTAAAACCTTATCAAACTTCATCAAATATAGTAGTATTCCCATGTATGCTCATGCTGGAAACACTAAGAGGTTATTTGGTTAAGCTTATCAATTGAGCTTATGCTTATGTTATTTAAGCATTTTATCATAAGCTTATATTTAGTGTTTAGATTAGCTTATATTTAACAAGTTAAGAAATTCAAGTATTTGGTTTAGCTTAGGTTGGCCAATGACCCAAAATGATATGAGGTGAAATATAAATGTTACTGTATATTATGTATAGTTGAGGGTAAAAATGTAATTTGATATGAAGTATGTTATATAAGCTCAACCATATTTATAAAAACCACACTTTTGAGGTTTATCAAAAACTTTTTACATAAGCTCATAAGCCCACTTATATAAGCTTAGCTAAACACTTGTTTAGACTTATTTAAAACATATATATATTAATAAGCTTATAAACCCATCATATAAGCTTAAACAAACATTGCTTAAATTCAAATAAACAAACATAGGTTACACAAATACGACCACCAATATATTCACACAAATGCGACCATCAATATATTCACACAAATGCATATTATACACTTTAGCTATCGTCTGATTACATTTGGTCTCAAAAGCACTAAATTAAAAAGCAAAGGCTTTGACTTTAATTACTTTCACAAAAAATATAAGTCAACTCAATGTCAATAATAGAAATATGGTTGTTGAGATCCCGATTTCAATCTTAAGATTTTACAATACTACAAAGCAAAAATGATCTCATTTTTATGTAGGATCTTTGCGAGACATGATCTTAATAGGATCCCGATCTTGATTATAAGATTTTATAATCTCGTTCGGTCCGATCGTATTTTTCTCAAACCACGAGTTAAAAACTATAAATTATGTATTAAGTTTTGTAGAATATAAAATACAAGAGGCTAATGGTATTAAATACTTTATAATAGTAATAATTTTGACCTACATTTTCATGATATATGATATAAATGTGGATTTGCGTAATTTTACAATGCCTATTGGGCAATTCATGGAAAGAAGCCCTACTATAGGTGTTTGGCTGTTGTTAAAGGGTGTCTGGATGGCTCTTGACGTGGGGTAGTTTTTGAGTTTGGATGCCATCAAATGAACCTTACTTGCTAAGAAAGAAGATTATATACGCATGCAACTTAGTAATTTTTGGTACGGTTTGTTTTAACCGTATCCAAAGGGCGTTCTGAAAGACGCTTGTACAATAGTGACTATTATCACTATAAATGTGTGATTTTTCGAGTTCAATTCTTGCTAGATGCATAAAAGGCCAAAGTGATCACGTCAACCTTCTAAAAGAAGAGAGCTTTACATGATTTGAGTCTATGTGACGATGAATTCAAACCCGTCAGTTAATCCATCAAAAATTCAAAAACCATTATAAACCAAAATAACTTGGGTAAACGCCATAAAATAACAACCTACTTTCTCCAACGAGATTGTGCACCCGCGCGTTGCCGCGGGTTTTTTGCATTTAATTGCGAAACAATGACGTTTTAAAATTGTCGTTTAACCTTATGTTTTGCCACCTTAATTGTCGTTTTGGCTTTTTTTGTCACTCACAAATAGAACGTCGTTTTGGACACGGAATAATATAATCGAGATGGCCGTTGTTTCAAAGCCTAAAAATTGATCGTACGTCAATGGCACATCAATAGATTTTTAACCGTTTTAAATCTATAATTACTAAAAGACTCAAAATACGAAAGCTTGAATGACAAAAAAAAAAAAAAAAAAAAAAAAACACCAATTTCGGGTCATCCAAATGGGTTGAAGGCTTATGCGAAACAAAAATAAGGTTACCTACAAAATGGTTCAAGATGTAGCTATATCTACAATTACAATTCAAGAATTCTAAAGAACAACTAATGTAGAACACAGCTATACACACTTTGTTTTAAAGTTTGTTTTAGATGGTCTCTCCTCGACTTTAGAACATACATATCTTTGGCGTCGCCCGAAACATCCAAATAATTTATGACGCAATGATAAAGTTCGGATATCGTACTTTTAAACCAACATGTAGAGGTGCAATTCCAACCCTTCAAATGAAAACGGGTCAATTCGGGTTGTATATTTTCTATCACATGTCAAAGGGATTAATAAAATATTAATCAAAAGGGGCAATGGTGTATTAAACAACTAATACTACATTAACAAAATGAAAGATAAATAGCGAACCGAGCAGAATAGTTCTAACCCATACTTTAAAGAGCTCGTTTTGAGCTGTTAACCATTTTGGCACCTCAACCTGTTGCGGTGAGTTGCATATCGTCAACCCACCCCTTAAACCGACATGCTGAACCAACCCTCTGCACACACCCTTTGTACAACCCTCCTGAGTAGTTCCCCTAAACCCGCCCACTGAGCCAATATACTCAACCAACCAATTGAACCAAGACACTTGACCAACACATGATGAATTTGTTAATATTCGTGAAAATGAACATGATGATAGCTTAATAAATGTTATTGCAGACAGTGAATGTATTTTTTAAATAACATAACAGCTAACCTCTTTGTGTCTGGCATTCTCTTCGTCCTCGAGATCACCCTGCTCATTTAACGATCCCATGATCATTGGTTGGAATTTTTACTCCAGCCTGCTCAAAAATTAAGTTCGGAAGGTCCGCTTTCGCATCTGATTTCGATCATTTCTATCTCCTGCTTGACACACAAAAAAGAAAAAGAAAAGAAAAGAAAGATACAATTATACAGGTGAGGTTTCATGTCACGGACACCAAGCTATAACTTTGAACATACAAGTTTGAAAGCAAACTTACTTAAATTTTGGGCATGATTAATTTGGAATAAGATTCAAATGAGTTCCACGTTGTTGAGCCAAATTTTAGGCAAAGTAAAAGGCAATGGGGTAAACATGTACCGTATTACCATTTGAGTATTCATAGGGCGCTTAATTGTGTTATCTCGCACAATCAACCGCCCCTTTATCTGATGTTAGACTCATACGCCACCTTCATATTCGTCAGTCTAGTCTTTATGACGGTCGTTGGATCCGACGCAACTGCAGCTACAAACCCTGCTGGAAAACTCACACCCATATGTGTCCCTAAGCCATCTTTCATCACATTGTTAGAACCGACTTTTATTAGCAAAATGATTATTTATGATGAATCGAGCTAACAATGATTATTTATGATTATTTATGATGAATCGAGCTAACAAAAACTATTCTGGCATAATCGAGCTAAAATGATTATTTATTGTGGTGCAACAAAAAAAATCCTTTCACCATAAATAATCATGGTGTCTGGATCAATCGAGCTAACAATGATTATTTATGATGAAAGGTTTATGATCACTCGTGCATTTTCCAGGAAAAAAAACTATTCACAACAAACCTTAAATCCAATTTATTCAGAAGCAGATAGTCAACCATAACCTGAAAGTAGTTCTTTAGTGTTAATATGGAAAGGCTTATTCACCTACCGTCTCGACGACCCTCTTAAGCATCATGCCACCGAATGAATGACATCAAATGACAATATTTAACATATGATAAAGAAATCAATTAAATGTATAAATTCAGGTAATTGTTGTATAACTACTGTTAGAAACACATAGACCTTGATAGATCTTAAGCACTCGGAGATCGTTAGTGTTGCCTATGTAATCACAAGAAAACTAATAGAAGATCTCTACAACTCGTATTCTTTTAGCGGAATGAAAATACAAGTTATAATAACTAAGAACTCTTAGATCCTCTATGGATCTTTTGTTTATTGAAACTCTATGTTTCGGATATTTTACAAGACTTGAAAGACTTCCAAAAACTTATCTAATACAAACTATTATGGTTTCTTTTATAGACAAGAAACCCTAATGACTCACGAGCATTTACAACGTATGCTCCTAATACAAACATAGACAACTCATGCACCTAGACAAGCATGCAACTAATCATATTGTTTTACTAATCATAATGTTTTGTTCCAAACACATTCTGAGTAAACACTACACAATACGGCGCCAACCTATCTTTCATACTGTGACTTTTCCTACATTCATACGCTTATCTCTCCCACGTGGATTCGCACTTCGGCAGAATCACGATTTACTTAACACCAATGAAGTATAACTTCAGCAGAATCCATTCTTCTTCGCGAGTAACTCTTGGCAGATACTTGGCAGATCCAATGAGTTTACCGTAATTCCCAACAATCCTCCCCTAAACTGGAATTTGACTAGGTTAAGTTCCAGTTTCCTTGATAGATCGTTAATACTGTTGAGGATTGTACCATCTTATGACAAAATTTCCAAACAATATCCTCCCCATACCGTAAACACTTCTGAGCTATGAAGGTCCAGTTTCTTGAGCACAAATACTTCACATTAAGAGGATTGCATTCGAACATCAGCAGCAAGATTCAGAAGAAGAACATCTCTATGATGACCGAATCTGTGATACACGGATCTTTGCAAGAACATATGACATCATGTACATCAAAACATATAAGTTTCATACTATTCTCATCACTTCCGGTGTGTTAACTCCTGTGAGAGGTGAATCATTGAAAATAATGGGTTTGATGTCTCTTTACCAATAGCCATCACTCTGGAGTAGCCATATGTTTGAGTTCGAAAACTATGGTACATTGATAACCATCGATTTATTGGCAAACCATCAACCATATAAACGTATTTGACTTGTCTTTACACATGTAGCCGTTTGCTCGGGACTAGTCAATTCTTAGAATTGGTGAATTGAGAACCAATAATGGATTTATTGCCTTTACCACATGCCATATACATGTGGGCTAGCCAATTCTTGGATTCCAAAAGGAATAGACCATGGTGAATTGATGACCATACAACCTCGTGATTAAGCATGGGTGGTTGTAGACCCTATGATTTTGAGCAAACCATTACGACTATCAACAGATTTGTTGTGTCTTTACCAAAGTCAGTACCCTTTGGACTAGCCAACTCTTTGACATACACAAGGTACATCGGTGAGTTAAAACCATCGAATTGTACAACAAACAAACCCGCATAAAAGTTAGTTTTTTTTTTTTTTTTTTTTTTTTTTTTTTAACTAAGAAATTGAAAAATAACACGAAATAGACAAATAACATAAATAACACAAACTAAAAGCAAAAAACAAGGTAATGCAGAGAGTACCAAGTACCATGATAATGATAAGGATGAGGCCTATTCTTTGTTGTAGAAGTTGAGTCTTGATCAAACCCACCAATGTTGAAGCAGACAGTCTTTCATTGCCCACCGGTTCGGAGGAATCTCAATTTCGACTAAGCATCCTTTCCATAAGTCTCTTGGGCAATGGATACTTTCTTCAAAAACATGCAGACGGTGATTCCACCCTTAGTCTCAAGCACATGCACACGAGGTAGAGGATAGAATCTCCGGACGCAACCTTCCACGGATGTGAGTTCTCCCAAATGGAATGTGCTTTACTATTGGGAGAATGAGAGTTAATCAGGACTTGAAGATCTCCTAGGTAAGAACATCCCGAACCTTGTGGTGCCGTGTTGCGATAATGGGTGGTAACAAGAGTGTCTGAGTAAGCAATCGCCTGCTACCAAGTGTAGAATTTCCTTGAAAGGTGAATTCCATTGAAGTGGTATCCTTCGATGAATGACATTCATCTCATCATCCTTGATTCCATTTGACCAACACATTTTGATCTCCTCGGGAAAATCGGTGAGAACCCTCTATAATGAAAGTTGAGTTATCGACTTCAAGATCCAAGGAGATCTTTTGGCCATTCTCTTCTTCCTCCTACCAGAGCTTATAGATTTCCCGGAGGAGCATTTCAGATTGAATATTTGTGGTAAGACTTGAAGAGGTAGAGGAGACTTAGTTGGAACCCCTTCACGTAGTGCATTCATCCCGTGAAGCATCTTTATCGCCCTTTCTATTTTTATTTCGTGAGATCGACTTCCTTAACTTTAGAATCTTCTTGTGTGTCAGCGGTTGCCACAGATGAAGTGGGAGCCGATATATCGTGTGCTTCGGGAGAATTGGTAGATGGTTCACAGATGGACCCTTGTCGATGGGGAAGCAACTTCCGATGGTTGCTTCACAGAAATGATTGGAGAAGTCGCCTTGGGTGGAGCATCATCGGACTTGAGTCTTTTGGCTTCTTGAGCAACTTCATTCCAAAGCAATCCTTTTCAATTTGGTAGAATGTGGTGAAGATGATGAGTTGTCCCCATGATCTGTTTATATTTGCGAAGCAGGACATGATCGGAAAAAGCCTTGACTTGTTTCATTGTTAAGCGAGTTGTACATCGAGCATTGATTTTTCACCACCAATCTCATTTCGATTTAGTAGGAGGTTTCTCTTTGTCCTTCCGAGCTTTGATGGCTCTCCTTTGTGCAATAGCTTCTTGCTTCCTTTGTCTTCCACGAGCCATCATTTGATCCACATAACTCTCACTATTGAAATCTCCACCTAGTATACTTTGAGCAAGAGAAGGTCTTGAAATAACTTGCTAAGTTAGAGCATCCCATGATTCAAGAGCATCCGAACACGCATTGCATCCAGTTCTCTTCTTCTCTCGGGAGGTAAAGATGAAAAGTCCTCTGTTTCAAGTTGTTGAGCCAATAAGTCACTTTCCTTTGACTTTTCAAACTCAGCCAATCTACTTGCTTGTCCTAGTCTTTCCTCCTCACTTACCGTGTCCGGACCAAGCTCATCTTGATTATTACATGTTTCCCTTTATCATCGGGCTTCGGTGGCACACTCATCTTGATTATATCAATGGAAGGAACCTCGGTGAGAAATACCCAAGTCAAGCGTGGAGAAACATGTTGATCAGAAACCTTATCAATGGAGTGATCATGACAACATCATCGAATGATCTTGATCATGGAATAGACAAACCGCAAAATAGACACAAAAACACACAAGAACAACACAAAGACAAACAAACTAAAGAATTATTAGAAAGTTAGTGTTAGTAAACAAAATAACACACAAAATATGCGAGTTTGCACAAATCCTCCCACGAGCCATATGCCTCCCACGAGGCGTATGCCTCCCATTAAACTTTGCGATCAAGGGTTTAGCATTCCAATATTGACCACAAGGTGTTGAAACCTTGGTCCATCAAAAGCTTTTGTTAACAAGTCCCACATTATCATCATTATGAATTTTAGCCACTTTTATCAAATGTTTTCATATGCATCTCTTATAAAGTGGTGCTGATTTCAATGTGTTTTGTTCATTGTGAAAAACTGGATTTTGACTATGCAGATGGTACTTTGATTATCAATAAAAATTGTTGTGTTCATGAAGTTGTACCCATAGTCCAAAGAATTGGTTTTGAATCAAAGGACCTGTCCACAACAATTTGCATCGACAACATACTACCTTGATGGTTGAGGTAGCCACAATGGTTTGTTTCTTGCATTGCCAAGAAATCAACCTCTTTCAAGAAATTGGCGACCTCCGGTTGTGGATCTTCTATCCGATTTGCACCAACATAATCACCGTCACTATATGCTTCCAACTTGAAAGGAGACTCTTTTGGATACCAAAGGCCTAAATGAGGTTGGCCTTTGAGGTACTTAAAGATCTTCTTGACAACATTGAGATGGGAAGTAAGTGGAGTGACTTGATGTCGAGAACAAACACTCACGAAGAAAAGTAATATCGGTCTTGAAGTCATTAGATACATCAAGGAACCAATCATGGACTGTCATGGATGAACATTCACGGTAGATCTGGTTCATTATTTGTTTTGTCTTTGGAGCTTCATAAGGTGTTGTGGCGGTCCTAACACCTTCCATACCAAATTTCTTCAAATGTCCCTCACATATTTATCTTGACGAGATAAAGATGCCATCTTGTTCTCACGAACTTGGAGACCCAAAAGAAAGTAAGCTCTCCCATAGCACTCATCCGAAATTCTCCTTCATTAGTTCCTCAAATTCCTCGCACCAAGCTTCGTTTGTGGAGCCAAAATAATGTCATCCACATAAACTTGCACAAGAATGATGTCCGAGTAATTCTTCTTTAGGAGCGAGTTTTATCAATATCACCTCTCCTATAGCCATGCTTGACAGAAAGGATGAAAGCCTAGCATACCAAGTTCTAGGTGCACGATGTAAGCCATAGAGAGCTTTGACAACCTTGTAAACATGATTTGGGTGATCCGGGTCTTCAAATCCCTTGGGTTGGGTGACATAAACCTCCTCTTCAATCTCACCATACGAAAAGCACCTTTAACATCCATCGATACACCATGAAACCCATGTAAGAAGCATAAGCCAAGAAAATTCGAATGGCTTCAACTCTTTGCAACAGTGCAAACACTTCATCATAATCAATCCCTCCTCTTGTCTCAAGCCTTGAGCCACTAATCTTGCTTTGTTTTTATCACAACACCCGAGCATCTCTTTATTCTTCAAAATCCACTTTGTCCCAATGGCATATTTGCCATCGTGAGTGGAACCAAGATCCAAACCTGCTGATTGTGAAATTGTTGCATCTCTTCTTGCATTGCTTCTAGCCGACTTGAATCGTCAAGAGCTTGAGAAACACTTGTTGGTTCCACTTGAGAAAGAAAACAAGCAAGCAGACAATGCTTGAAGTCGTGTGATTGTCTCTTTCTTGGTTGGAGACATAAGAGAAAAGCAATCATCAAACCGAGGACTTGTTATAGCCCTTCGAGTTCTAACGGTGCGGAAGATCACCGATAATGTTGGATTGAGGATGAGCAATATTGATCCTCCGAGTTGCGGTGGGGTTGACTTCAATGGATGAATCAAGATTAGTTATAGTTGGCTCAAACTCAAGCATCATAAGAGGGTGAGGTGAAGATGCCACTTTGGGTTGATGATTTCCAAGATCCGAGGGTCTTGGAAAGCGTGTATAAGGTTCTCCAAAGTCTGTAGACACTTGAGAAGGAACATGAGAAGAAACAACATAGCCTTCAATGGATTTGTGGATGGTAGGTGTGAGAATCAACTTCACAGAAACATGGTTTCTCTGACTCCTTCATTAGCAACCTCTCCATTCGGTTTCTCGCTTCAAGCTTAGGCGCAAATTCTTGAGTTTGAAGCCTAGCAAGGTCCTCGAAGATAATGTGATTCATCTTCATCACTCTTATCGGCAATATC
Source organism: Chrysanthemum lavandulifolium (assembly GCA_022545495.1). Classification (NCBI taxonomy): domain Eukaryota; kingdom Viridiplantae; phylum Streptophyta; class Magnoliopsida; order Asterales; family Asteraceae; genus Chrysanthemum; species Chrysanthemum lavandulifolium. The sequence goes on along the minus strand of CM040240.1, from coordinate 199,205,062 downwards.
CTTGGAGGTAGTACCGCAATATTGTTAGGGAGAAAGAAGGCACAAGTATAGGTTGTTCATCATCTTCAAACTCATTTTCGAGTCATCATCCAAGGTACCGCATTGTTAGTGGGAGACTCTTGAGGACACGCATTTGGTTAGCCAAATGTCTAGTGTAACCCAAATAATCGCTTAAGTAGTCAAGGTTAAAGACCACGATGACCACGCCTTGAACATTAGGCTTATCTTCCAAGTATCTCGGGTTCAAAGTCTCCTCTATCTTCTTGGCTTGCAAATTGTACACCACAGTATGCCTTACTATGAGTGAATAACCCACAATATAACCATCATCGACCTTCTCATCAAACTTTCCCAACGGATCATGGTTTTAGAATGGTTACTTGACAACCAAAAGGTTTTAGGTAGTGAATGACGGAACCTTCCCAAAGAGAAGTTCATATGGTGTTTTGAGTTGAGGTCTAGTAATGGAGACCCTGTTTAGCACATAGCACTGTGTGCCAACTTCATCCGAACATAGTGGGCGGTTTAGAGTCTGCACATTGATCTTGCGGCCTCTATTAAGGTCCTATTCTTTCTTTCACCACCCCATTTTGTTGTGGGGTTCTTGGATTACTATAGTCCTTTTATACCTTTTGACCCATGAGTTCTATAAGAATAGCATTCTTGAACTCGTCCCATTATCACACCGAATTCCCTTAACCTTTTTGTTCAACTGATTTTCAACAAGGGTGATGAAGTCGATCAAGACTGGAGATGTTTCATCTTTGGTTCTTAGAAAGAAAACCCAACAAAATCTGCTATAGCCATCGGTGATAACCAAATGTAAGGACTTATGATCAATGCTTCGACTTGAGTTGGACCAAACAGATCCATGTGGAGCAACGAAGAGGTTCGAAATGATGCTCATAGCATTGATAGCTTGTAGGAGGCTCGTGTTGTTTTCCTTTGTTGCATGCAACACAATTATGATCATTGGTGAAAACTTTGGAGGAAGACCTTCAACAAGACCCATTTTAGAGAGTTTGTAATACCAGGCAAATCCCACATCGGTGTGGCACGGAGAGATCTTTGGGATCATAAGATAACATTCGCTTTATAATGACACAACGCGTTTTGTGGTTCTCTGCGGGTGGAGTTCTTAGGAACTGGCGGTTAAAGCGTGCTCATGTGAGGTAGTACTGGCTTGGGTGACTGCGAAGTCTTCAAATGAGGCCACAAAAAACAAAGCCGTGAGCACTGCAAAGCGGACAATATTGTGGTCGAGATAAGGCGGGGTGTTACAAGTGGTATCGAGCCACTCTGAGCCGTTCGGGATGGTGGGGCAAACCTCATCGAGGACGATGAGTCCCAGGGGGTGATTGTAATACCAGGCAAATCCCACATCGGCCGTGGCACCGGAGAGATCTTTGGGATCATAAGATAACATTCGCTTTATAATGACACAACGCGTTTTGTGGTTCATCAGGTGGAGTTCTTAGAACTGGCGCTTAAGCGTGCTCGTGTGAGTAATCTTGGCTTGGGTGACCGCCGGAAGTCTTCAAATGAGGCCACAAAAACAAAGCCGTGAGCACTGCAGGCAGCGGACAATATTGTGGTCGAGATAAGGCGGGGTGTTCTGATTTGTTTATGGTCTTGAAATTTACATGAGCCATCCTCCTATGTCATTTAGTAGACTCATCAAGGGATGCTTTAGCCACCAAACAAGTGAGGTCACCAGCGGGTTGAACTTCATTAAGGTTGAATGTGTACAAATTGTGAGTTCGAGGAACTTTCGGTAATTGAAGTTTCTTACGGGAGTTTGAAGTCTTTAGACAAAGACAAGACATTCATTCTCGAGAGAAGAGTACTTTGTTCTTGGTGTCACAGATTTGTGAAGCGGAGAACAAGTTGAAATCTTGAAGTTCCTTAACATAGTACACATTTTCAAAATCCGGATGAGGTATCTTTATGGTGCCTTTTCCGTGATACTTCCATCACTTCCTCCAAAAGTCACATTGCCTCCTCCTTCTATAGGAACAAAATTGTGCATCATATCTACTGTTCCCGGACATGCTTCGAGCGACCACTATCAACAATACCAATATCTTTATGCTTAAGGGATGATCCTACAAACAACAACAAAATATATACATACGGTTAGCAATCAAAGAAGGTTCAAGTCATTCTTGACTTGAACACGCTTATATGGATCAAGGTTTGAGCCATGAAGATCTAGAGGATCCACCATTGTTCTTGGTCCTCCATTGATGATTGGGTCCTTGATAGTCCAAGAACAATCTGCGAGGGCTTCAAGGTACTCCATATCCCATCCCAAAGATACATAGAGTCAACATATGTAGGCCAATAACCATGATTAAAGTATGGGCTAGTTGGTTGCACATAAGGTTTGGCAACCGAACCTCTCCAATGAGAGTCGTATTAGTCGCTTGTGGGACATAAGGTGGAATATTATTAACATTGGTCCACTTTGATTTATGTTTCTCACGAGTAGCACATGCACCCAATCTTTGCTCATAAAATCACAATCCTTAATTAAATGAAATTTACTTCCACACACAAAACATGTCTTCTTCTTGGAAGATTTATTCAAATAGGAGATGTTTGATTACATGCGAAGTACTTAAATCGAAACATTCAAGGAATTGTTTTAACAGATCGATTATGCAAAGATTTAAAGATAAATCTTGAGAAAAGCTGTCTTGGAAGTTGATTCTCGTGACTTCCTAGAAGGCTTGTAAATAGGCGGGGTGCGAGGCTTGGGTGTAGGCTCGGTGAGGGCTTGGGAAGGTCGGACTTCTCATTTGAATCACGACTTTCATAGGAAGTAGACCCTTGATCCGATGAGTTGTCCTTTGTCGAACAAGAGACAAAGTCATTAGATGAGGTATCGAGGTTTGGCAAGTCTTTTGACTTTTGCCATATAGATGATGTGATCCATCAAAGTCAACGATGGTGGATAGGTCAATGGGCATAAATTCACCTCTAATAGGTCCGAGGACAACATGCATTTCACCTTCTTTTACAAAGTTAGCTAACTTTCTTTGGTGTTGATTCGACTATCATTCCTAGCTTCCAATTCTACATACTTTTGAAAGCCTAAGCCTAAACCGGAGGTTCTTGATTGATATTATAGATTTCTCTAGCAGTTATCACTGAAATTAACCATTGCTTATGCCTAGCTATTTCCTCGACTAGTTTTCTTTAAGCTCTAGGTTCTCGAGACACAACTTGACCTTTGCTTTCTCGAGACAGTTTAAGTAATTATTTGCAACTTCTAGATGAAACTGTAACACCTTTATCTTTTCTTCATAAGCTATTTGATTCTTTTGAAACCATACATTTGTCTTTCTCTTGTTTTTAATGCTAGTTTATGAGCTTCATTATCAATATAGCATTCATCGTACTTAGGTTTCATAGTATCATAAGCTTCTTTTAGTTCGTTGTATCTTACACTACACCCAAATATCTGATTGTGTACACGAGATAATCCCATCAAGGCAAACCGATCATGCCTTTCATCCAGAAGTACACCTTGCCAAGAATCCAAGCTTATCGATGTCGAGCTTCCTCATTCGCGGGTTCATATGCGATCCGGTTGACTGTTCATCCATGGTGAGAAGAGTCATGAAGCTCCGGCTTCTTCATTTCTGCCGATAGGAAATGTAGTTAGCTCCATCTCCACTCTTCTGTCTTTGCATTCCTTGAGAAATGCCCCATCGGTGGCAAGTGAAACACTTGACTTTTCTCCCATCAAAGCGAGTTGGTTCCTTTCCTTGAAAGCAAACTTCCTTCCGACTTCTCTTCAAACCTTTTGATGTCTCATCGACAACAATGCCACTGCATTTTCGGTTTCATCTCCTCCATTTCAAGTGGGTCCAAGCGATCAAAGTCTTCATATGCAAGATCTTCTTTGAGTATCATAATCGACAACAAATGAATGAAGAACATCCTCCATCACACTACTAGTCTTAGTTTGAGAACATGGTGGAGTGGGACGAGTGTTATGTGGTGGAGCGGGAGTGCAAGATGATGATGGAAAGTAGTTTGAACTAGGAGCATGTACCATCATGTTGGAGTGAGATGTCCCAACAAAAGGCGCATTGCCGTAAGAATATGTACGGTAGGGAGTTCGACATCGGGTTCAAGAGATGCGAGTCTCATTATACTGACTCATCAAAGGTGAGCATGTCCATCCACCTTTAGCCTCGAGGGCTATACTTACATGTAACCATGATGGAGGCAAGGATCGTAGGAACTTTGAATTGCAATCATCATTGTCGGGTTTGCATTCATTTGGTTTAGGCGACTCAAAATCCTATGGAACTGTCGTATCCCTTGTGGATACCTTCTTCGGAGATATTAAAGTCTTGAAATTGTTGTCTCAAGATGGACTTCCTCATTCTCTTCGATTCTTCGTTGCCACCGAACCTTGCTTTGAGAGCCATCCATATGTCCTTTGCATCATCCATGTGGTGAAAATCACAGGTGATCTTCGAGAATGGCTTGAAGAAGGATAGTTTTACTTTGTGCTCTCTCTCGCATAGCCGCACCTCTTGGCAGTTTGGGAGGAGCCATGATAAACTTCCCATCCCCGTCTGGAATCATTTTCTTTAGACTGCTTCCTTTCTTCACTACCTCCCACTGATTCCAATCAATATTTGAAATCCATTTTTCCATCTTCATAGTCCAAAGATCATACTCTTCCCTTTTAAATAAGGAAATTTACCATTCTTGTTTGAAAGACTAAAATGTTGCATGGAAGTGGTGTTGGTGTTGTTTGTATTGGTGACTTGGTTTCATTATCAGATCCAGGCATGGTGAGTGTATGTTTGGTTGTATGGGGGTGAGAATGGTTCTTAGTATCGTAGAGACTTTCCCGAGGCTCTGATACCACTTGTTAGAAACACATAGACCTTGATAGATCTTAAGCACTCGGAGATCGTTAGTGTTGCCTATGTAATCACAAGCAAACTAATAGAAGATCTCTACAACTCGTATTCTTTTAGCGGAATGAAAATACAAGTTATAATAACTAAGAACTCTTAGATCCTCTATGGATCTTTTGTTTATTGAAACTCTATGTTTCGGATATTTTACAAGACTTGAAAGACTCTTCCAAAACTTATCTAATACAAACTATTATGGTTTCTTTTATATACAAGAAACCCTAATGACTCACGAGCATTTACAACGTATGCTCCTAATACAAACATAGACAACACATGCACCTAGACAAGCATGCAACTAATCATATTGTTTTACTAATCATAATGTTTTGTTCCAAACACATTACGAGTAAACACTACACAATCTGGCGCCAACCTATCTTTCATACAGTGGCGACTTTTCCTACATTCGGCGCTTATCTCTCCCACGTGGATTCGCACTTTCAGCGAGAATCACGATTTACGCTTAACACTTCACCGAAGTATAACTTCAAGCAGAATCCATTCTTCTTCGCGATAACTCTTGGCGATACTTCAACAGATCCAAGAGTTTACCGTAATTCCCAACAACTACCTTGATCGAGATGTTCGGTTCGGATCGAAAGAGATGAGGCAGTTGGAAGATCAAGCGGTTGCTTGTTGCGAAACATGTTTCCGATATCCTCATCTAACGAGATCACTTTGGTTTCGAATGTTGGCGATGTTATTGTAAGATGGAGATGTGAGGAGAAAAGTGTAAACTTCAATATGTCAAGCGTACATCTCATATAAGAAACTATGAACCCGACCAAGATAAGGATTCCTTTTGCAAGGCCTAGTTGACTTGAGGGTACTTTTGCGGTTTTCCAAACGATCAAAACGACGTCGTTTCAATATTGTCGTTTTACCTTTTAACTTGGGGACGAAATTGTCGTTTCATCTGTTTTTTTCAAACGCCAAAACGGCGTCGTTTTGCTCGTGGATTAATATATATATAAATTTGCCGAGTTGAAACACTTACTTTTTTATTACCTTACTTTACCAACATACTTTCAAAATTTGATCTGACTTCACCCATATGATTAAAATAATCTTGCATCGTTAGTCCTTTATACTAACAGCCGTTAGCAAATAACTTAAAATTTGGTTTTCTTACGTTTTTGTCGGTTTTTACACGTTTTCGTCCGTTTTTTATCCTTTTCGTCTGTTTTTACACGTTTTAGTTCGTTATTGCACATTTTCATATGTTTTTACACATTTTGCATGTTTTCGTCTGTTTTTACACGTTTTTTTCGTTTTCGTCCGTTTTTGCACATTTTCATGCGTTTTTACATTTTTTTCACGTATAAAAACCATTTTTACCCGTTTTTGTCCATGTTTACACATTTTAGTTTGTTTTTGCACGTTTTCGTTCGTTTTTGCACATTTCGACCAATTTTGCACGTTTTCGTCTGTTTTGCACGTTTTCGTCTATTTTTATACGTTTTCGTCCGTTTTTGCACGTTTTCGTCTATTTTACACGTTTTCGTCTGTTTTTGCACATTCAATTTTGCACGTATAAAAATCGTTTTACATGTATAAAACCATTTTACGTTTTAAATCTGCTTTTGCGTGTCGAGCGTTTTAAATACTGCTTTTGCGCGTATCGGCGGTTTTCATTCATTTTACGAATAAAAGCCATTTTTACATGTATAAAATTGGATGAAAACGGGTAAAAACGGTTTTTATGCGTGTAAAAACAAAGAAAACGTGTAAAAACGGACGAAAATGTTTAAAAATGAATGAAAACGTGAAAATGCATTTAAAACGGATTAAACGTGCAAAAAGAACGAAACGCAAAAACGCAAATGTAAAACGACGAAAACATGTATAAACGGTGGCGTGCAAAATGGACGAAAACATGTAAACGGACGAAATCGTAAAACGGACGGCGTGCAAAAGGGGACGATAACGTGCAAAAACGACGTGTAAAAGCGAGAAAACGTAAGAAAACTAAATTTAAGTTATTTGTCAACGACCGTTAATATAAAAGACTAACGATGCAAGTTTATTTTAATCATATGGGTGAAGTAAGATCAAAATTTAAAGTATGTTAATAAAGTAAGGTAATAAAAAAGTAAGTGTTTCAACTCGGCAAATTGAAAAAAATAAGTTGTTATTTTATGGCGTTTACCCTAATTACCTTCCAAGTGATCCATATGTATCTATGTTATAGTTTAAGGGTTTATCTGTATTTGACAAACTCTATCACCAACAAATCTTTTATATAATAAAAGAATTACATCATTTCAGAGTGTTTTTGTAAAACCCTTCTCATTGAAAAAATAACTTGGCCAATAGGAGAGCTCGATTTCGTCACGTAAACAAAAGCGTGTGATGTGATTGGTTAATAAAAGTCAAAATAAAATTGATTTTGGTCAAACTTTAATAAATTTGATGGAGAAATTTGGTTGATAAAAAAACACATAAAAATATAGGTGTCAAATATGTGAAAATAAAAACTTAAAAAAAGAGGAGGTAATTAATAAAACTTTAGTGGTTGAATTTTTAAAAATTATATAGAGTTAAATGTAATATTATAAGGAGTAAATTGCAAAAATCGTCCACGTGGTTTGCCCAGATTGCAAAAATCGTCCCTTGGGTTCGCTAATTGCAGGCGGCCTCCCCAGTGGAAACTTTTCATCATTTTGGTCCCAGGCTTTAACCGGCGTTAACTAGATTCCGTTAAGTGTTACACTTTAGCCCTTTGGCTAACGACCGTTACAACGTTAATCCTTTAAACCACGGGGACGATTTTGCAATTACACCGTTAGTCCTCAATACAAAAACAATTGCACCGTTAGTCCTTAATACACAATTTCGGTTAAAAAGTCAAAAAAATTGTAAAAAATCTTCAAAATTTTTTTTTTTTTATATTTTTCCCAAAATCTTTAATATTTTCGAAATAATTTTTTCAAAAGAAAAAATCGAAATATTTTATTCAAATTTTTATTTTCAAATTATTTTCCAAATTTCTAAAAATTATTTTGGAAAAATTTTAGAAAAAATTACGGAAAAAGTATCGGACAAAAAAAATCGACATATTGCAATTTTGAAGAAAAAATCATTTTTGAATTTTTAGGTGCATTATTGCTAGCATGCGAGAGGGTGTTTACAATTCGGGTAATATCCACAAGAACCGTGGCTCAAATCGAGGCGAAACAAAAAATCCAACCGAATTTTTAGAACCGAATCGAATTAAATATCACGGTTTTCGTTGGATATTTAGCAAAATTCAAACCGAACCGAATTTTATGTTTATAAATATATATGCGTATATATTTATATACCTAAAAGACCATTAAACATTTTCATAAGAAATTAAAACACTTTTTAGTGTGAAATATATTTTTTTTCTAAATATATATAAAATTAAATTTAAAAAAAAATAAAAGTTATGTAGTTCGGGGTTAAATCGAAAACCGAATCAAGTTTACCTATCTTCATTCAATCATTCGTATGACGCGCGCGATAATTTTATGAAAAAAATAACGGTTTTAACTTTTAACTACAAAATTAGCAAAACAAATTCAAGTTATTAACTACAAAAATCAAGATATGTTACGTGTATTTGAAATTACTCACATAATACGTAAATATGAAATTTGCTTCTAATATTATACTTAAATCGAGTCTCTTTTAGCGTTAACTCCTATGTCTTAAAGCGATGATTTCAACACTGCTACGTTGACGGAATGTTTGTAATATTTTTTTTCTAAATTGGTAGAGTTTAATATTTTGGATATTACAGAATTGGAAAAATAATTTCTAAGAAAAAATTCAAAAAATGATTTTTTTAAAAATTGCAATATGTCGCATTTTTTTGTCCGATACTTTTTCGAAAATTTTTTTTCTAAATTCTTTTCCAAAATAATTTTTAGAAATTTGGAAAAATAATTTGAAAATAAAAATTTGGAATAAAAGTATTTCGATTTTTTTCTTTTGAAAAAAATTATTTCAAAATATTAAAGATTTTGGAAAAAAATATCAAAAAAAAAAAAAATTTGAAGATTTTTTTTACAAATTTTTGACTTTTTAACCGAAATTGTGTATTAAGGACTAACGGTGCAATTGTTTTTGTATTGAGGACTAACGGTGTAATTGCAAAATCGTCCCCGTGGTTTAAAGGATTAACGTTGCAGCGGTCGTTAGCCAAAAGGGCTAAAGTGTAACACTTAACGGAATCTAGTTAACGCCGGTTAAAGTCGTGGACCAAATGATGAAAAGTTTCCACGGGGAGGCCGCACGCAATTAGCGAACCCTAGGGACGATTTTTGCAATCTGGGCAAACCACGAGACGATTTTTGCAATTTACTCTATTATAAGTCTCCATATTTTTTAATAACTTTGGATTATAAACAAATACGCCTTATCCTTTATACTCTTTATACTTTATATCTTAAAAAAAATACAATGTATATGTTGTTTTAAAATAACAACATATAAATTTGCATAAGATTATAAGTATCAAGTTTTTTTATATATCGTTCAATAAGGGCTATTTATTTCGTTTTTAAAAGTGTAACCTATGTGAACACCGAGTTTACATTTAAATCTGGTAAATTATCAGCAGGAATATAATTATCAAATTGTAAGCGGGTTAATTTAATATAAAATAAATATCATGCGATTGTCTTATATGATATTCTACTATAATTCTTATTTATTATATAAGGATATCTAGAAATACATTTTTAAAAAACTTTAACTTTATCAATGTTCATTATGTGATATTAAACTTGCGTCGTGTGTACAACATATATCGATGAGTGAAATTTAAATAACAACATCAACATCTTTGTCATTAAATAAAATTAAATCTTGAATTACCTAAAATAATTTTTACAAATATTTTATCAAATTCGAATGGATATTAATCGTAATGAAAAACTCGTGCATAAGTATTATTTGTACTTATATCACAATTTTATGGGTAAATTTTTATATGTGTATATCTTTGAACTAAAGCGTTAAAATAAATTTAATTTATGTGTAAAACTTACGTTAGTCTGCTGTGCTTATAACTATATAATTATATGCAATTACCTTTAAAGACACAATATTTAGTATCTATACTACTTTATAATGCATTTAGGCCTTCTAAAATTAGAAAGGTTAAAAATTCGACTTTTTCTTCTTTATTATGGAAAGAGTTTTTAACAAAAATTAAGATAAGGAGCTCGTCGTGAGATGACGTGTGTCACTTAACAAACTCAAGTTCTAACTTCTAACAAACTCCAAACCTAACTCCTAACCACTAAAATTAAGATAAAGAGCCCAATTATAAAATGACGTATGTTTTCAACTAAAATTAAATCTTTATTTTAAATTAAAGTATCTTTTATCTACTTATTTTTTATAATCTAATTTCACCATATTTTCTAAAATTTTATGCTCTTTAATTTAACATCTATTTTGATATATTTTTATGAGTTTTTAGTTTTATATTTTTAATGGGTTTATTTTATTTTAATTCAAAATTTTACAACTTTAACTTTATTTCATTTATTTCAATCAATATAATCTTGATTAATCAAAATCGTATACTTTTGGGGTAGTGTTTGACGCGTAAGAGATTCGGTGGCGATTTCTATATCACCTTAATAATGATGTCGCAGGAAAATTACGGGAAAGTTAAGATGCTTGACAAACAAACACTTCAACCAACACATGCTCATTCGAGTGTTGTGAACGAATTCATTAAGCGGATAGCAAACACATATAACTATCTTTATATCGTCGCATGCCATGCTTGATCGGCCATTATGTACATAATAATTTTTTTTGTCAAACCGCCAAGCGTGCACGGTTATTATAAGTAGTTTTCTAGAGACCAAACACACCGATTCACTTTCACTATTGTTGTGTACTTGTGGTCAACCTTTGTCCTAAAATGTTTCCACTCACCATACTCGTCACAACACTCATCACATCCATCTCCAACGATGCATACCCATCACCCTACCCAACAACAACCACCTGCGACCTCAACACCAACAACCCAACACCAATTCGTAAAGAAACATACGACGATGGACACATAATAGACATAAGTCACAGGTACCATCCCGACATGCCATCATGGGACTCAGAAGATGGTGTTGGTGAGATTATAAGGTTGCCGAGAAGTATGAAGAATGGGTCGCTTGCTAATAACTCTGAGATGAAAATGGAGACTCATACTGGGACTCATGTTGATGCTCCTGGTCATGTGTTTGATCGGTATTTTGACCTTGGGTTTGATGTTGATACTCTTGATCTCTATGTTCTTAATGGTGAGTGAGTTTTTTTCTTCTCTTTATTGTAATTAGTTATTTGTTGGACTAGCAGACTGAGTAGTAATGTGGGTGTTTCGAATTGTTTATTTTGAGTGACAAATAAACATTTTTATCTCTGCTTCGGCTTATGGGCTTATTTGAAATTAGAAAGTCAGTTAGCTCAGATTTTTAGAGCTCAGGAGCTTATCAACTTGGGCTTATGGCTTATTTAAGTTCATAAGCCCCAATAACTGAGTTTATCGTTTTTTTGCAGTCTTATATAAGCCTATAAGAGGGTATCATTTGTTGTGCTTATTTGGTTATTTTTAGACAGATAAGCACTTTATAGTGTTTGGGTAAAAAAAAAGGTACTTGTGCTTATAAGCTGTTTCTGCATAAGTAGAAGCATAAGCTGAAAATATAAGCAATCCCAAACACCATTAAGACTGCTTATTTCACTTTCAGATAATCAGTTAAAAAGTATTAAAACTACTTGCCTGAATTATCAAACAGAGAACAAGTACTAGTGATCTATTTTGATTTTTGAAGGAAGACCAAAAAAAATGTTGTGGGTTCACAAAATCATTTGTTCCGGTTTTACATCATAAACCAACACCTGGTGTGATGTGCAAAGGGAAAGTATTGTGGATTTGGGACATATTTATTTATTGATTTGGGAGAATGTCAAGATCAAGTGTACTACATTTATCGCAATTAAGTCACTATGGTGGTGGAGTGCACCACGCGCCAAGACCATAGTGACCACCTCCAACCGTACGCCAAGGGTGCATTTTTTGCATTTAATTGGAACAAATTTCAATTTTTTCCTTTTTTTTGTGTGTGTGTGTGTGTGTGGGGTATATTGTGGGTATGTTTATATAAAGTGGATATTTTTATATTTTTTGTTTGGTGGTGAACATAGCACCTCTTTAGTGGTGGGTTTGGTAGTCTGTTGAATGGTGATGTGGCGTTGATGTGAGGTGGTGAATTTGGTGACCATAGCACTCGGTCTAACTGATTTCCAATATTACACTCATGAGTATGTTTGACTAATAAGCACCAAGACTAAATTGTCTACATCACTTTGACATGGATCCTTTGATTCATTGAGCATATATTTCTTAATCTAATACTAGCTCCTTTGACCCCATAAGTTGAGCCTTTGATAAGTATGCAATGTAAAATAATTTGTAAATATTTAATTGAGGATGGGTTATGATTTAATCTTGTAAAGATAGCCATCTGTGTTACCAGTTATTAGAATAATATGGAATTGTACACCCATGTTCTAGAGAATATTTTGGATAAAATAGTAATAAATACTGTGAGATAAGGCTGGCAACATGTATCTGATTTATTATTATAACTTTATTGGCAAAAAAAGATACTGTAATGTTCTCATAGTTGTTGCACCCATGAAAGTGATAGGGGATGCCTTTTAACCACAAACCACCCAAATAACTTAGTGGTGACAGGAAAAATATAACATAAAAAGATTCCAAAATTTCAGCAAATTTAGTAGACTAGTGAAGATAAAGGCAGATGACCCCTCAATTGATATTTCTGTTTCTTCTTGTACCATCTTTGGTTTTGTCATCACATGATAGCGCGTACCCACCTCCATATGGCATCGATAAGGATTCTTGTGGTGGTATCGAAAGCGACGAGTTGATTCCTCCAAGGAGGGAAGTGTATGGAAATGGCAAAATTATTGATATCACACATAGGATTACTTCAAAAACACCCTCGGGCATTTCTGATGATGGGATTGGGGATGAGTATCTTCATCTCCATGATAGCATGAAGAATGGGTCAGATTATAACTTTTCGATTATAAAGTTGCCTGCTCATGCGGGTACTCATGTTGATGCACCTGGACATATGTTTGAGAATTACTTCCAAGCAGGGTTCGATATCGATACTCTTGACTTAGAAGTACTCAATGGTATTAAACCGATCACCTATACAGAGATAGATAGATATCACTCTCTTGTTTGTATTAAATTATTGTTTGTTATGTATGATGGGTATATGCTTATCTGAAGTTCTGAACAAGTTTTTTTGATTATTTTGAATTATAATCTTTGTGTTACTAAACAGATAACACATCATATTTTTTTGTTCTTCACAGGCCCGGGATTATTAGTTGATGTTCCAAGGGACAAGAACATAACAGGTAGTTTTTGAAATATGGTTATTTACTTTGAATCTTAGATTGCTGATGTCAATCTATGAGACATCTGTGTTTTTCTAATACTTCTGCGATTTACACTCGATGATTTGTCAAATTATTTCAGCTGAAGTTATGAAGTCGTTGAACATTCCAAAGGGAGTAAAGCGTGTGCTTTTCAGAACATTAAACACTGATAGGTAATTAAGCTCCTTTCACTTTTTAGGCTCATTTAAATTAAAATTCTATTTAATTAGCTTTTTATTTTCGGATTGTTAATGACAGGCAGCTAATGAGGCAAAAGCGATTTGACACAAGCTATGTGGGATTCATGAAGGATGGAGCACAATGGTTAAAGGACAACACTGACATCAAACTTGTTGGTAAAACTCTGTTACTTTGTCTCACTGTCGTATCTAAGGAGACTTCAAGCTGGCTCATTTTTCAGTCATTCATATCATTATCATTTCGTTTTGCAGGTATTGATTACTTATCAGTTGCTGCATACGATGATCTGATTCCTTCTCATCTTGTCTTCTTAGAGAGCAGGGTAAGACGTATATTCCCACTTGTGTAATATTGATTGATAGCTTACAGAAGTTGTTTGATTAGTTAGAGTATCTCCAAAATATCCTTCAATAATGACTAAAGAACGATTCAACTTAAAGCAATCACCACCATTATGACCAAGCTTGTCATATTTTTCTGGGGGCGTTTGGTTGGGGTAGTTTGGAGTATATTGGGGGCATTTGCATTTCAATTTCCTTCAAATACCTTGTTTGGTAACTCAAATGGGGGCATTTGAAGTAATTTACAATTCCACGAATTGCCAAAATGGAGAGAATTAAAATGCCTCCAAAAAGTGAGAAATTTTAATTTACTTGAAAAAAAAATTATAAACTTTTCTTCTTATTGTGTTTTTATAAACTTTTAAATAGAATATTTATGAAAGTTTTTTATAAACTTTTTTTTATTAATTTTTTATAAATTTTTTTTATAAACTTTTTTTTATAAACTTTTTTTATAAATTTCTTATAAATTTTTTATAAACTTTTTTTATAAATTTTTTATAAGAAAATATGTTTTTAAGTTTTCACTCAAATGTTTCTCATACATAAGGAACTTGATATAAACTCTTCGCTGCTTATATTTCTGGTTATTTGTATAATGAGGAAACTGTTAACACTGCTACTTTGTGTGCTATCAGGAAATCATTCTTGTTGAGGGTTTGAAACTTGAAGATGTAGAAGCAGGATTATATAATGTCCATTGCCTACCATTAAGGTTACTAGGAGCTGAAGGATCACCCATAAGATGCATCCTCATCAAGTGATATTTCATAGTAGTATGCAATAATACATGTATGTTCATAAATAACCTTCATTCTCTCCTAGATTAGTTTCGTTATTCTATGTTGTGTTTTTAACTTCTGGTTGTAAGCTAATGGTGGTCCTTGCAAACATACTATTGAGTAATAAAATTTATGGTTCTTTAGAATGATCAGCTTTAGGTAAATTGACATCATTTTTCGTTTTTCTTTGGCGTGTCATCATCTGCAAAATGTATTATGACACTGGCATTACTTATTTCCTGGTTTGATATCATTGAAACATTAAGTATAGTGGCGCATGGTAATATGACAGTAATTCCTTTTTTTAAGACATGGGGTTTCTTTCAATTATGTCATGCTGTTTAGAATAGTGATTTGGTTCGGCTGATATCACCATTTAATAGTAATACACGAAGGTTCACCTATCCTGTGTTGTTTTTGGTATCTTTTTGTCTCTGCAGTTCCATCTATGCTAGTAGATCTCAAAATGTAAAATGAGTGATAGTAATTAGAGTAAATTACACGGATGGTCCCGTGGTTTGCCTAAAGTTTCATCACAGTCCCTAAAAGTTTAAAGTTGTATGGATAGTCCTATCTCTGAAAAAAATAACACTTATGGTCCATTTTTTAACTGGTGTTAAGTGAGTTCTATTATTATTTACACATTAGCCCTTTTGGTTAAAGACCATTGCATCGTTTATCCTTTATAATAACGGCCGTTTATAATTTAATGTTTTTCGACTTTAGGTACGTTTTTATACGTTTTCATATGTTTTCGTCCGTTTTATACTTTTGCATTTGTTTTTATACATTTTATCTGGCTTTGTCCGTTTTTATACGTTTTCGTCCGTTTAAATACGTTTTTTGTACGTTTTCATCCGTTTTTATTCGTTTTTATACGCTTTCATACGTTTTTATACGTTTTCGCCTGTTTTCTTACATTTTCGTACGTTTTTGTCCGTTTCGTACATTTTTATTCGATTTCGTCCGTTTTTATAAGTTTTCGTCCGTTTTATACATTTTCCTCCATTTTTGTACGTTTTCGTTCGTATTTGTTACGTTTTTATCCGTTTTTATACATTTTTGTTCGTTTTTATAAGTTTTTCTTACGTTTTCATCCGTTTTTATACGTTTCATACATTTTTATACATTTTCGCCTATTTTCTTACATTTTCATATGTTTTTGTTCGTTTTTATACGTGTTCGTCCATTTCGTACGTTTTTATCCGTTTTATATGTTTTCGTCGATTTTTATACGGTTTCCTCCATTTTTATACCTTTTCGTTCGTTTTTCTCACGTTTTCATACGTTTCTATCTGTTTTTATATGTTTTCATACGTTTCTATCTGTTTTTATATGTTTTCATACGTTTTTATTCGTTTTTATACGTTTTCACCCGTTTTCTTACATTTTTATACATTTTGCTCCATTTTTTATACGTTTTCGTTCGTTTTATGTGATTTTCTTACGTTTCATCCGTTTTCATGCGCTTTCATCCGTTTTTAAACATTTTCGTCCGTTTTTATACGTCTTCGTCCGTTTTCATCCGTTTTCGTCCGTTTTTATACGTTGTCTTATGTTTTATCCGTTTTCGTATATTTTTATACGTTTTCGTCCGTTTTTATCCGTTTTTATCTGTTTTTATACGTTTTCGTCCGTTTTTATACGTCTTCATACATTTTTATACCTTTTCTTACATTTTCATACGTTTTTATCTGTTTTTATATGGTTTATTACATTTTATACGTTTTTGTCCATTTCTATACGTTTTATTACGCTTTTATCCATTATTATACGTTTTTGTTCGTTTTATACGGTTTTCTTGCATTTTGAAAACCGACTAAAACGTATAAAAAGAGACGAAAACGTATGAAAACATACGAAAACGTATAAAAACGGACAAAACGTATAAAACCAAATGTAAAGGTATAAAAATGGACGAAACGTATAAAAATGTATTGAAACGTAAGTAAACGTATAAAAACGGATGAAACACATTAAAGCGGATAAAAACGTAAGAACTGTTGGGTTCATTCAATACCTAAACTTCCTTAAACTATGATTTGAATAAAAAATACCCTAAATGTTATATAACCGTAAACATCAACTAAGTTACTGAGTGAACAGTCACTCAGTGAGTCACCCTTAGGAAGTTTAGGACAAGCCTAAGAAGAAAAACTTTTCATTCAATAAGGCGGGACTCAGTGAATGATACATGAGCCAAAGAAGAAGGTGATGGGTTTAGGGAGTGATGACAATAACTCACTGAACCCCAAGTCTCCTCAACAATAAAGAAGACTGAAGACTTAGAGGCTGAAGGAAAGGCGGGACAAGGCATGACAAGTTTGAAATGTATAAGGAGGAGTCCTTATCAAGAAAAGGTCAAAATTTCGCTGAATGGCCAAGGATCATAACAGTGTCATCACTTTTATTCAGAAAGCAATTTTGTCCTTTACCCAAAGTACAATATTGTAACAGAGACAAAATATGCATGTATTTTGTCTAAACTAGCATAGGTCATCTTTGTCTTTATTGTAAAGGTTGTCAATGATACTTGTGTATAAATATGATCATAAGGTGGAGTAAAAGTTAAGTTTGTGCACTAAATGCTTAGACATTCACAAACACTTTTACTCCTCCATAGACAACCAAGTCCCTGAGGTTAGCTCAGTTGGTTAGCATAGTTGTATTTAATCTTAGCTTAAGTTTATAGATGAGACTACACCATCTTGTCCTTTCAATCCTAAGTGTTATTCTGCAAAAACTTGGGTATAGATTCTTTGAATTAATTCAAATAAGGATTTAAACGTTGAAATACTCGTGTTATTTACTTTAAGTTGTCTTTACATTTTAAACAAGTTTTTCATTACATCACTGAAACACGGAACACGGATAGATTAACTTTGTAGTTAAGCTAGTCGTGTAATGGGAACAACAAGTGGTATCAGAGCGGTGTTTATTTATAAAAACAAGTTTTATAAACTGTTCAAAACATTTTTTAAAATCATATCCTACCATGGTTGAAAGTGATGTACCCCAACTAGTCGACAAAAAAGGAGGAAGCTATTCAGCTGTTGCTCCCCGACTTGAAGTTAGAAAATTCAATAAGTGGAAAAAGCGCATGCTTTGCTACTTAATAGAAATGAAACCTTATTAAATTAATGCATTAATGAATGTCCATTTGTCCCTAAGACTGCTGAAGGTATACCCAAACCTGAAGCTCAATGGACTCTCGATGAGAGAAGGGTGGTCAATCAAGATATAATGAAATCAGTCATTAACTGTAATACAACTAAACAAACTTGAACTGACTTGGTTCTGATGCAGGTTTTACTGACCAGGTTTTAATATTTTTAAGTGTCTCGTTATACCTATGGTCTACCCTTATGCACTAACGGGCAGTGTACCCGATCGTGTGTAGTGTAGTAATCGGTAAAACCGAGGTTGTCCCAAGAGCTATGTGAGCGGATTCTAATTAATTCTAGGTGTCACATATTTTAATGGTTTTAAGATTGAAATGATTAATTAACTACTAAAACAAGAAATAAAAGAAAACAAGTAAAGGCAGAGGTTGTGATCAATAGAGGAGAAGTGTGCTAACCTAGTTACTCATCCTATCATGTTATGTTCATGTCTAATTACTTTCAATTGCTTCAAGTGGGGGTTTAGGTCACTAGGACAACATTTGGTCAGTTCGTCCAACCTATCAACAAAGGTTTCCACCGGAGATCAAGCTACTACCCTTGAAAGTCCAGTTGTTTTTAGTCCCCTAAGCCAAGTCATTAAGTTCCGCTACATGCAAGATTCAAAACAATGAGTGCCCGGGCGCTAGCATCTTAAATACTCATCCTTAACTTCTTAAGTTCATCCAAACGGTAGGTGATCAGTTGGTCAAATCGCACAAGCGAAGAAGGGTCGTCAGTTGGTCAATTCTAACCCTTCCCACTTAGTCTACCTACTTAGGGTCAGTTGGTCAATTCTCATAATCAACTAGACACTACCGCCATTCAAAACTACCGAAACAAGGGTAGCTACCAACAAACTATGCATGCATACACTAGAAACAATTATACGGAAGCAATGTAAACATAAACAAAACAATTAAGGAAATCATAACTAGGCTAGCACCAGAGGTGGTTAGCCGATCATATTAACTGAAACAATCGATTCAATGTTTAACATAATGAAATACATGAATTAAAAGTAAAAGAAATGATAGATCGCTAATGCTTATCGTTAGGGAGTGATTTCTCCCTTGGAGATGGCTCCGTATGCTCCTCAAGATCTGCCTTCAGCCTCCTACCCACGTTCTCTGCGTTTGTGTGTGGATTGAATGATGTTGAAATGCAGAATTTAGGGCGGTATTTATAGGCCAGATCTAGTTACGGCATAACTTAAGATGAGAGTTACGCCGTAACATCAATATCTTCGTATTTTGCTCTGGAAAAGCTGGTTACGACGTAACACATGAAATGAGTTACGCCGTATCTTCAATAAATTATGATTACGCCGTAATCTTTGAAAGAGTTACGGCATAGCTTGCAGCGGCGTGGAACATCATTTGACCTAATTAGTTACCGCGTAATCCTAAGATGGAGTTACGCCGTAGTCTTCAGTTTAGTTGGTCTTCTGAGCTACGCTTTTTTTACTGCGTAATGTGAGAGAAGAGTTACGCCGTAATTACTTAAAAATGGGCATACTATCATATATCTTCAATAAACTCTCCAAATCCACGTCTCATTAGCTCCAATGCTCGTAATTTGCCTGAAAGTGAAATATAGAGGAAAACAAGCGTAAATCCATATAAATGACATAAAATACGAGCATTATCGGGGAAATTGACACTTAATATTCATGACTATTTGATGTTATCAAATATCCTCCCAATTGAACTCTACTTGCCCTCAAGTAGACCTTATTAGATAAATTCCTAAAAAGATATCTCCCATTACCAGGAAAATATAAGTTTAAAAATTCTTTATGCTAGAATAAAACAAAGCCGAACACCACACGAAATGGGAACAAAACACTCAAATATCTCAACTATTATAAGTGTCAATTTCGGGGTGATCACTCAATGCACAATCATAGCATGTATTCTATCATAGCTTGGTGGTTACACGAATCTCCACCACTAGAATTAAGGACTAAACAATTCTTGAAGGCAATATGGGTAGACACGACAAAGGTTAAGGGTGAGCTGTCATTACTAACATGTCACGGCGAAGTGGACAAAATTAATGATACATGACCAAATCCATGGCCAAGACACCATAGATTGCTCGCTGCATCACCTGAACACGCTTCATGACTAAAGGGTAGGATAAGACATGGGATAAAATTGGTGTAAAGTAAAAATATCAAGCAAATAGTCTAAATCTATAACCAAGTCATCACCACTTACCGTTCATCCAAAGTTCAAGTTTCAAGGCTAAGAAACCGGATCATGATAATCAAGTACATGTGCCATTAGAGGACGTCATGATGGGCACATTACCTTTTCTTCAACTGTTGGCGCAATTACCAATTCCATTCTTCAAATGTGACCGAGGTGGCCTCCTCGATACTAAATCTATAATGAGCTCATAAACATAGTGTTTATAACTTCGCACTTTACAATCAACAAATAACTATAACTATTTTTTTTTAAGAATCACTTCATGTTTTTTTATAACAACTAAACATAGCATCCCCCCACTTGAGATGAACAATATGAGACTTTGGGGGGTCTTCAATGATTTTCAAAAATATGTCGTCGACGAAAGCGTGATTTCCTAACCTTTCCACTTGAACCTTGAACTTGGGCAAACAATGACTTCCCGATCACAAATAAAGACTAAACGGTTGGCTAAGGTGTATGGGTGTAACGAAACAATATGTTGGGTGAACAAAATGAAAGGAACCTCAGACGGGTGTATCTAGGGGTATCTTGCACTAAAGGTGAGTACAACAAAAGGGTTTAACATGGGGGTCGAGAAGTCAAGGTGACTAATCGATAGACACACAAGGA
The DNA here is from genome assembly GCA_022545495.1 of Chrysanthemum lavandulifolium. Lineage (NCBI taxonomy): Eukaryota > Viridiplantae > Streptophyta > Magnoliopsida > Asterales > Asteraceae > Chrysanthemum > Chrysanthemum lavandulifolium. The sequence continues at coordinate 199,184,331 of CM040240.1, read as the reverse complement.
TAGGCTTTTTGGGTGATAATCCTATAATATTGCCTTCTTAAACTGAATAATCCAAATACATTAAGCTAACTCAACATACCTCGTCTATGGTCTCGAAATGATGTAAATGCCAAGTTCTAAAGTTTACAAGCTACTGGCATACTCACAATTTGGTGGATTTGGGGTAAATATTTGGAAACGGATAAGGCTAATCTCACCATATAATATCAAGGGTTATAATGTGCTCGGATAAGGTCTAATCTAGTTAGGTTAAGAAAAACATGTCAAAATTTTAAAAATGGCATAATTTTTCAAAATAAACTAGAAAAGCGAGGGCAAAAAAAGTTCAAGAGATAATTCTACTCCCGTCCCCCCACTAGAAATGTACAAAGTTCCTTTTGTACTAAAAGTTAAATAAAGGCGAAGAGAAAGTAGAATTAGAGCGAGAACTTCCCTAAAATTTGCTCCGAAAAAGAAAGAAGGCCTACGAAAAGAATCATGCCTTCGCTTTAAGCATCCACGAGCAAACTTCAATCCCTGAAATCACACTACCAACAAACATAATTCTAAAAAAAAGAAAAATGAAAATGAAAAGAAACCTAACTCACTTTTGTAGGAATCACGGTTGCATTTAGCGTATGCAACAAACCTTTTAAACCACTTGGTGTCCCAAGTGGACGAGTGTAGTCTCGTGAGGGATTACAGGGAACATACCCACAAAGTTCATTTAAAAACTAATACAAGGTTATTGTGTTTAAAAAGAAAGAATTAATATAGAGGAAAGTTACGTCGTAACTCTTATAAGGGGTTACGTCGTAATTATTTCAAAACCTAGCAGATGCTACTATAGTGTAGCTACGGCGTGACCATTGCAAGGGATTACGCCGTAATTGGTAATACTCTGGGAAGAACTACCGCAAGAGATAGGTTACGGCGTAACCATAAGAATGAGTTCTGCCAGAAGCGTGATGATCAGTCCCGTTCAAAGATGTCTGCAACAACTTTCTCTGATTTTCTGCAAAAATGGTTAAAAACAAAAAAACCCAACAGAAATGGAAATAAACAAATAAAAGGGATAATTTGGGTTGTCTCCCGAAAGAGCACTTTTCTTTATTAACGAGTCTTTAAGTTAGACTCAAATCCATGGGGCTTTATGGTGGCCTTCGGACTTGGCCAACTTCCTCCGTATCTTTCATTAAATTATGTCTGACCCAAGCAACATTTGTAGCGGTGTAGAGATATTCCTTCGTCTCGATCTTCCGAATTTTACAAAACTTTTCGTCCGGCCCCAAGTGGTATCTAGTAAACTCATACTTTTCAGCTACAATTGGTGGCGGTCTCTTATATGGAATGCCAATAAGTTTGCACCTTCTTTGCTCATATGCTTCATCGTCTGGGTCAGTGAACCCATCTTCACCTTGTAGTTCAAGGTAATCCAAAATCCCCTCGATATCATCATCGTCGGACTCGGTACCTTTAAACCATTTATCGTCGAGTAAATCTTCCACAAGCACCCGTTGCATTCTTCTTTCTCATTACCCATCGAATCTTTGATTTCTTCATGCGTCACTTCACTTATTTCGTTAGGGATTTCTTCGCTCGGGTCTTCTTTACTCATACATCCTTTCCAGATCTTCTCCTTAGTCAACTCATCTACCTTCCCATATTTGATTTTGACCCAATTGTCAAATCCCAAATTGTCTAGCCAATGTAACTCCGTCCTTTCCGCATCATTGGTTGAGGTACACAAGAATTCTTCTTCCCCAACCCTCTCTATGCTGCTTCCCCCGTTACATTCATCATCAAACGGGTTACAAGATGCCCAAAAAACTTCGCTAGGGGTTTTTATCTTCTCACACCAATGACTTTGAGCTATTTTGTCATCGGTGTTGCTTGAGGGAATATCTTTGTAGGAGGTCTCATTGTTGTTAGGGTTTTCATCTACGGACCTTTTTTGGAAAATATGTTCTTCATAATCGAGTTTCAGTTTCCTTAGTAACCCTGTATTAATGATCGCATCTCTGAACCTAACCAAATACCAATCACTAAAGGATAGATCCCCGAACTTAACGTCGTGTCTTTCTAACTCATGAGGGCATATCCATTCTTCATCCTTCATATTACCACCCCCCATTTCAATATTCACGGAAAGGATTGCATGTAGGCCATGCTCGTGTGGAATCGTCTTCCGTGATCATTATGGGATCACAACAGTGTTTAATAGGTGGTTCCTCCTCTTCATCGATTGAGAATTTAGTTAATCTTTCTTCATCGTTAAGTGCATTCCACATGTATCTGTTATCTTTAACCCTTTCCTTATCGATCCCTCAATCACAAATTTCGTTACGAGGGTCGCACGAAGCCCATAGATCATACCATTTCCCATTATCAATTGCCATATCCTTACACCAGTGATTCTTCCTTTTGGATGGGGATTGTGGACATAGGTTGGCCCCCCTGTTAATGATATGCGTTCTTGATTCATCCAACTCGAAAGACTTGTCCAAGTTACGCCGTAATTTTTGATGTCTGGTTACGGCGTAACTCACTTCTGTCATCAGCATCATCATCTTCATTCCTGCTAGACCCTTCGTCGGATTTATATCTCTGACAGATGGTCAGAACTTCATCTGGGTTCGAATCCTACTGAGAGGTCCACTAGAGATCAGAAATTGATCTCAGAAAACACGGCCTTGCATGCTGTCGATTTGCTCTTTTTTTACTCATTTCTTCTTTGTACCTCATCGCTAAGCTTCCCAATCATGGCTTCCAAGTTTTTAGCGATTCGTCATGAATAAAAAGGCTTTTGTTTGTATTGTCTTGAAAGTTCTTAAGCCATTCTTCTCGCTCCTTCTGCCTTTTAGTCAAATCTTCGAGATATTTGCTGATTGTTTCTTCCAAATTAGCTCTTCTTTCACCGAAATTCCCACAGTTATAATATGGGGGAGGTCCTCCACGATAGCCATTACCGTTTCTATTATCCCCTTGAAACGGTCGATTTTCAGCATATTTAGGTTACGTTTAGTTGAGGGAAAACACCTTTGTTTTCCACAAAATGTTTTGTGGAAAACAAGGAAAACAGAGATCGCGTTCAAATCAACGTTTTCTAACAAAATGTTTTGCAAAACACAAATCCCCTATTTCCTAACTTAACAAGGAAAATTACAAAACAAATTTTAGTTGTTTTTCTTGTTTTCTTTTGTAACCCTCAACCCTCCATCCCTTTCTTCAAAACACAAAATAGAAACATCAACTAAATGCGTTTTCTATATTTTTAAATGTTTTGTGGAGATTAATTCTCCTTCCAAATTTTTACAAAACTAGAGATAGAAAATAAGAGAATTTGTTCTCCAGCTAAACGCACCCTTAACTTTTCAACTTTGCTATCTTCTTCAGTGAGAGGACAATTTTTGGTGAGATGTCCCCCTCTCCAGCTTTCACAACCAACTTGGATAGCATGAACACATTCTTTGAGCTTGAGCATGTCCCGACCAAGATTTTCGAGCTTGTTAGTGATGGCGGCAATTCCATCAAGACTTCCGCCTAGGCTTCTCTTGCTTCCTCCATCGTGCCACTTTTGGGAATGACCGGCCATTTTTTGGATGGCTTCAATGGCGAGAGTAGGAGTCATGCTCAGAATTGGTCCTTGATAATCCAGCATCTGTCTTGTAGTCACGTTGATACCTTTGTAAAAGATGTTAACCTTTTTCTGGTTGTTCAAATCACGAGTGGGACACTTGTAGAGGAGATCATTGTATATATCCCAAGCTTGATACAACTTTTCATCGTCATCTTGTTTGAAATTATGGATCTCCATGAGCTGATTAGATATCTTTGAAGGAGGACAATATCTTTGTATGAAGTGTTTTTTTAGTAGAGCCCATGTATCAACTGCCCCGGCGGGCAATCTTTCAATCCATCTTCTTGCTCCCCCAGTAGAGTCATGGGGAACACACGAAGCATAACAACGTCATGAGAAATACCAAGAATGTTGAAAAGGCTTGCGATGTACATGACATTCTCAACGTGTTCATACGTATCTTCGTCCCTATTACATGAGAAAGGGTTAGCACGAAGCACCCTCATAAACTACTCTTTAATCTCGAAACGGACATTAGATCCAATCGCCGTTCTTATGAGCCCCGACCCTTGTTCTTCCCTTGTCAACGCCAAATATTCCTCAAGAGTGAGGTCATCAATGTTAACAACTTCCATGGTACCTGAAACTTGAAAAGAGATCGTGAGAAATTGAGAAATTTCAAAACAAAACAAAAAATAAAAGACTTAACGAAAATCCTAATATAACTCACTGGCAGCGGCGCCAAAAACTTGATGCAGGTTTTACTAACCAGGTTTTAATTTTTTTAAATGTCTCGTTTTACCTATGGTCTACCCTTATGCACTAACGGGCAGTGTACCCAATCGTGTGTAGTGTAGTAATCAGTAAAACCGAGGTCGTCCCAAGAGCTATGTGAGCGGATTCTAATTAAGTCTAGGTGTAACAGATTTTAATGGTTTTAAGATTGAAATGATTAATTAACTACTTAAACAAGAAAATAAAGAAAGCAAGTAAAAGCAGAGGTTGTGATCAATAGAGGAGAAGTGTGCTAACCTAGTTACTCATCCTATCATGTTATGTTCACGTCTAATTACTTCCAATTGCTTCAAGTGGGGGTTTAGGTCGCTAGGACTACATTTGGTCAGTTCGTCCTAACCTATCTGCAAAGGTTTCCATCGGAGATCAAGCTACTACCCTTAAAAGTCTAGTTGTTTTTAATCCCCTAAGCCAAGTCATTAAGTTTCGCTACATGCAAGATTCATAACAATGAGTGCCCGGGCGCTAGCATCTTAGACACTCATCCCTAACTTCTTAAGTTCATCCAAATGGTAGGTGATCAGTTGGTCAAATCGCACAAGCGAAGAAGGGTCGTCAGTTGGTCAATTCTTACCCTTCCCACTCAGTCTACCTACTTAGGGACAGTTGGTCAATTCTCCTAAGAAACTAGACACTACCGCCATTCAAAACTACCGAAACAAGGGTAGCTACTAACAAACTATGCATGCATACACTAGAAAAAATTATATGGAAGCAATGTAAACATAAACAAAAAAATTAAAGAATCATAACTAGGCTAGCACCAGAGGTGCTTAGCCGATCATATTAACTGAAACAATCGATTCAATGTTTAACATAATGAAATACATGAATTGAAAGTAAAAGAAATGATAGATCGCTAATGCTTATCGTTAGGGAGTGATTTCTCCCTTGGAGATGGCTCCGTATGCTCCTCAAGATCTGCCTTTAGCTTCCTACCCACGTTCTCTGCTTTTGTGTGTGGAGTGAATGATGTTGAAATGCATAATTTAGGGCGGGTATTTTTAGGCCAGATCTAGTTACGGCGTAACTTAAGATGAGAGTTACGCCGTAACATCAATATCTTCGTATTTTGCTCTGGAAAAGTTGGTTACGGCGTAACACATGGAATGAGTTACGCCGTATCTTCAATAAATTATGATTACGCCGTAATCGTTGAAAGAGTTACGGCGTAGCTTGCAGCGGCGTGGAACATCATTTGACCTAATTAGTTAAGGCGTAATCCTAAGATGGAGTTACGCCGTAATCTTCAGTTTAGTTGGTCTTCTGAGCTACGCTTTTGTTACGGCGTAATGTGAGAGAAGAGTTACGCCGTAATTACTTCAAAATGGGCATACTATCATATATCTTCAATAAACTCTCCAAATCCGCGTCTCATTAGCTCCAATGCTCGTAATTTATCTGAAAGTGAAATATAGAGGAAAACAAGCATAAATCCATATAAATGACATAAAATACGAGAATTATCAAGGGAAATTGACACTTAATATTCAGGACTATTTGATGTTATCAGGTTCACAGCTTTGAAGGTCCTCCAGATACCAAGAAAAAGAGGATCATAGACCTGAAACTTGAATATAACACTTTCAGAGCCAAAGACTGTGAAAGTCTCTTTGAGACCTATACCCGTTATAAAAACTTACTAAATGATCTATCCAACAATGGTGTCACTTTTTCCAAACATGAAATAAAGGTTGAGTTTGTCAACGGTCTTCCTGAGAAGTGGTTAAGCTTCTCTCAGGGACTTAGAAATACAAACCACATACAAAACCTTGAGCTTTATGAAATCTATGGGAAGTTTGTCTATGAAGACAACTTGATCTCTAGGAGATACCCTAATTCAAAAATGGCTCAAGAGACCAAAAAGACCCTGACTGCTACACCCGTATCAATTGTTTTTTTTCTCTAATAGCCTTGTTCAGGATTTTCAAGAAAACTCTTATGATGAGGCTGATGAAAGAACTAGTGAGGAGTACCTAAATGATTTACAAATTGAATTTCAAAAAAAGGCACTCCTTGCTAATTCTAAACATTTTATTAAAAGAAACAAAACTAATTTTTCAGGAACTAAAGCAAATGAAAGCAGTGAATGTTTTAAATGTGGTAAAAAAAAAGTCATTTTGCTAAAGACTGTTTCTCAAAAACAACTTTAGAACACTCATACAAATTTTCAGGGTCTAACCTCTCATCAGGTACAAGCAAGTTTCAACCAAAACTACTTCAGTCCTCTCAACATTTTCAAAATAAAACTGAAAAAAGTGTCCAAAGGATTATGAAGCTAAGCATAGAAAATCTAAAGCTAAACTTGCACTTCTTGAGGCAACTCCCTCCACTTCCCAAACAACACCCACCACTAAAGGTCTAATGGCTGAAACTTTTGAATAGGATGAGGAAGATGTCTCTTCAGATGAAAAAATGGTTCAAGTCACTACCCTGATGGAACTGTCAGAGGGTGAAAAGCTTACTGTTGAAAAGAGTCATGTAAGGAATGGAGAGTGGCCAACATCATCAAGAGAAAGGTAAATATTTTACTATCTATGGATGAAGATTCTGATTAACAGTCTTATTTGAGTTATATTAATGTTGATCTTAACTATGTTGATGAGCAAAGATTAAACTTATTTTTAAAATATAACAAACTTGCTTTGGAATTAAATAAGTATATATATAATTTACTTGCACTAAAACATGCCAAACTAGAGTCTCTCACACTTCAAATTCAAAACACTGAGCTTGTAAAACAAAATCATACTCTTCAAGAACAACTTAAGCAAGAAAAACTCATAAATAAGAAATGGACTAATAGCAATCATAAGGTTTATGAATGCATTAGTGATCTAATTCCTTGTACTAAAAAGAGAGTACTAGGAAGTGATCAACTCTCTGATTCCTCCAACAAGGATCAAAGTGAAAAGGCATTCACTCCTGTTAGCATATCTTATGAACAAGAAATGAAACCAAAGCCCAATGACTGGGTTGAAAGAGTCAATCCAGACAGTAAGTTACCTAACTTCAACGCTAGTATAAAATCCTCTTTTGCATGATATGCAAAAAGGAAGATCACATAACCTCTAATCACAAACCTCACACAGTCTCCCTGGATACATCAGCAAAACACAAAGCTCAGGCTTTTGAGTATGCCTTACATTTAAAGCAGACTTAAAGAATAAAGGCAAAGCTTTTTCCACTATGTCCACATTGTGGATTCAATGACCATCACCCTGATGACTGTCTATAGTATCCCCACCGTGAGATTTGTGGAGACCCCTTTCATGACACATCAGGATATGATATGATCATTCATGCCAGAATAGGATTGACCACTAAACTATCTTAGTCAAACGGATCCTCATCTGCTTCTAAATGCAAAACATGTGGGAGCATTGTCCACTCAACCTCTGACCATGAATCAATTAAATGGTTCAAAAAGAACAACAAACCTCATACCAACATATCCAAACCCACTAGAAAGTGGTTTAACAAGAGAAACTAACCCATTTGTTATTTGTGCAGAGACACACCAAGACGCCAATTTGGCATCTAGATAATGGATGCTCAAGGAGTATGAATGGTGTGAAGGAATATCTACACAAATATATATGGAAGAACCAGGACCCAAGGCAGTATTTGCTGATAATTCATCATGTATCACAGAAAGGTATGGTTCAATAAACTGTGATGGTATAGTCTTCTTTAGAATAGCTTTATGTAAATGGTCTAAAATACAATCTCATCAGTGTCAGTCAACTATGTGATGCTAAATACATAGTTCAGTTTGATGATAAGCAAGACACAATCTTCAATGCTAACAAGGAAGTTGTCCTAATAGCTCCTAGAAAAGAGGATGTTTATGTTCTTGATATGTCAACACTCACTCAAAATGGGACTTGTCTATTTGCTAAAGCCACTGAAACTATCAACTGACTTTGGCATAAAAGACTATATCACTTGAACTTCAAAAACATAAACAACCTTGCAAAACAAAATAAAGTCCTTGGCTTACCATCTCTTGTGTTTGCAAAAGACAAACCTTGTTCAGCCTGTGAAAAAGGAAAACATAACAAAGCTTCCTTTAAAAAAAATCTCAATCAAAATCTGCCTTCATCTTCTTCACATGGATCTATTTGGACCCATCAATCCAATGTTAATTCATCATGAGAAGTATACCCTTGCGGCGGTAGACACACACTAGAAATAATTTCTCCTGGATGAAATTTAGATCCTTCTGGCGGCGGTCCTTTATTTGTTGGACGCTCCCCAATATATACAGGACCGTCCACCTATTTACAGGACCATCCAAGTTTTCCTGCAGTCATTATCATCTTTCTGATTTCTTGTTTCTTCATATTTGACCAACCTACTTCTAGCTCACCCTATACTTCCTTACATGCTTAAACATAATTTGAATTCTTAAAATTTATAATGCATGCTTTGCCTTAATTAGCACCTTTCTTCCCTATTCAAATCCTCATCTCCATCATTCATCTTCATGACATAACCTTCTCCTCTTCCTCCTCTCAATGTCATCCTCTAGAAAACCTAGAATCTCCGTCACACCTATTTGGTGGAAGAAATAAACCCTTGGTAACTTTATGCAAAATACCTCCACTTCTAACAAACACAAGCCATCTTTCACTCTACAAACCACTCCTTTCAAAGAAGCAGCATCTTCTTCCTTGTAACATATTGGATTTCACAAACACATCAAACCATGATCAATAAGAGGCGTACACTTTAAGGTTTTAGAGAGAGAAATAGTTAGAGGTTTGGGAACTTAGTGAGAGAAAATGAAAGTATTATAATGAGCTCCAACCCTCTACCTTGGGAGGTAGAGGGTATTTATAGTCTTACACAAATCGCCACCCACGGGTTGTGGATCAGGCATACAGTGGGTAAAGACCCGTCCGTCCTCCACGGTGTTACTAAACTAAATACTACTTAACATTAAATAACTACGACTACGAGCTTTCTAACGATTACATATACTTGAGGTGACCGACACTTTAATAACTGGATTTACTAAATCCTAACAATCTCCCCCAAAGGGAGGTCACCTCAAATTACATAGAATACAAACAGATATTACATTGAGATTGTTCTTGGATTCTTGTTAAAGTTCTTTGCTCTGTAGCTCGTAGTCTTTGATTCTTCATTTTTGCATGTTTGGATAATCCAAGTGGAGGTCTTTAACTGATCCACGTGATACTGAGTTTTGAGCCAGCTTTGAGATCATCAGATACATTAAATCTCTGACTCATCCTTTGTTGTTGTATTGCCATTATGGGATGTTGTGACAGTGGACCGTCATGCTCACATTCTGGATCATGATTTCTTCTTATCGAGTAGCGGAAGCTTTAGTTGATTCATGATATTTGCGGTGTAGCGAAGCATGGAGTGATAATATCGAGTCGTTGATGCACTTATCATGATTTCTTTATAGATGAATGTGTTGTGTGAGCATGCGGCTATGGATTGACCTCTCCATTACGATCACCGCAAAGCGTCGGGTGTTCTGCATAAAGCAGTTAGTAATAAAGAGCACAAGAGTGTCTTTGATCACTTTTGTTGAATTGAGGTACACGCCCACGGTTCCCGTTGATCGATTACAAATCTTGCTGTGATCGGTATAATTCAAGAATTTCCTTGACGGGGTTTCGCAATGCTCTAGCCGTTCTTAAACCGGACGTCTCAAAGAAGACAACACGGAGTGAGTGAACCAGTGAATTGAGATTCACTGATTGATGAAAATGATTTGGAAACAATCGTGTATTTAGTATAAAGTGTTTTGCAATACAATGAAGGTTTTATGGAAAATCAATTATCAATCATAAATATCCTTTTGATTTTGAAAGCACACTACATAGTCGACGTGCTAGAGAAAAGATTTTTGAGCACACCGACTGGTTTTTCAAAGGTATCCGTCAATCCATTTTCCTGGACAAGGGACGATTCAGTATTGAATTGCTCCATTGATGAAGTCCAGATGACACAACTAGTCTTGGCAATACCACAAGGATAATGCATAGGACTCTCAAAATATATTCTCACATTCCACATTGTGTGAAACAGTGAGTCTTCAAGTATGATGTGTCCTAATTAGATTTATTGATGATCTCGTGGCTCTAGACTCAATTAGTGCACATTTGGTTTCCTATATCGGAGACTAGGAGAGGTCTCCTTCTTCAATATCAACAATCTCTAAGAGAAAGTCGATAGATTATGTAGGTTCCCGTGAGAATGAAACAAGCCCTTTTAAGAGGAACTTGATTAGCTTGGGAAGTTTAGTGCGGTCGTCCTTGGGTCCATGACGTCTTGTCTTCAATACCGGTGTTACCTTAGTAACCACCAAGTAGCATATGTATTGAACCGGTTTACGCCCTAAGGTTGAATTATTGGAGGCTATTTGTTTTCACCCTTTCTCATTTCATTTCTTTTCATTCTTCAACCCTTGATGCTTACCGAGACTTCATTACTAGAACTTTGTAGGGTTTATTCCAAGACTAACTTTGTCTCAATCCGCACTCTTCCCATTTCTCATTTTCTCCTTTTTCATCATACCTAAGGACTCTACACTATCTAGTGGATTGTCCACAGGTAGATCCCTCCGGCTCGGCGGATCATGGGAACTAAAACCTAACCTTATCATCCTTATATCACCATGCATAAATTAAAGTTGGTTGGTCTTTTGGTATAGTTCTTCCGCCTTGAAACCAATTGAAAACCATTTGAGAATCAATCAAGATACTTGTGATATAAAATCAAAGCATTTTGTATCTTAATTGTTTTGATATTTTAGAAATGCTCCCCCTCAACATGTGCATATAATTCCGAAATTGTTTAGCACATGGAGGCAAGAGATCTTTGAAATCTTTAGATTGAGAGTGAAAGATCCAATCTTTTGATTAACATTTTCTAAAATGATCATCATCACTTCCCAATAAATTTAAGTAGATAAAGCATATTGGGAAAGGATGAGGTTTTCTTAAGATTGCTCCCCCTCAATATGTGCATTGAGATTTGAAAGAATTTTGCACATATTAGAAGAACCTGCACTTAGAGATAAATAACTCACGTTTCAATAATTTGTGGTTTAAAATAGATGCTCCCCCTCAACATGTGCATGGAAAATTTGAAATCGTTTGTCACATGTGGGGAGGAAAACTTGCTAAACACTTATGAAACCATTTATCGAATTATCAGTTTAAATCCAATTTAAATCACAAATTCTCCCCCGATCACAATTTTCAAATCATTTGAGATTTGTGATCTCTGTAGATTTAAATTGATTTTGAAAGCTTTTGAGGAGAACTGTGACTTGCTCATGAAAACATTTAACCGATAAGGATCAAGTTTGAGACATTAGACTCCAAAGATTAAACATGCTTGAGTATCCTTTTTGAAAACATAATAATAACCAAGGTCTTGTACCAATTGTGTAAAATATTCTAAAACATTTAGAGTAGACCTTGCTCATTTAAGTGCCAATTGTTTGAAAAAAATACACTTTTTGATTTAATTGAAAAGTCATTCTCCCCTCAATCAATGACGAAATTTGTTGATTGATGGATTGAGATTTTGACACCTGATAAGCACTGATGATTTTCAAAAATAGAGTCCGAAGTGTTTTTCAAAACAATTTTGTTTTCAGTAGGTGATAAATATTTGGAAAGAAACATTTGTCTTTTTAATGACAAACATTTGTTTTTAGAATCAGAGCATGATGTTTGACGATTTAAGATAAAGCATGGCTCTGTTCTTTCTTTGAAAAGCGGGTTACTGCCTGAAATGACAATAAACCATTGTTTCACTTTCTCTCATTTTTTTAAAGCGATATATGTACATTCGAACAACATCTAAAGACCCGTGTCACTCTTTGACTGACAGCACAAAGACCGTAGATATATATCAAATCGAGAAAAATATGACAAAATAGCGATATTTTGAAATTTTTGAATTTTTCAAATTTTTATGGTTTTTTTTTTTTTTTTTTTTTTTTTTTTAATTTTAAATTTTTCTATTTGCTTTTGTTGGTTTTATAATTTTGTATTTTGCTTTTGAATAAATATATATACAAAGAAAAGATAGAGACAATCACCTTTACTCATCGTCTTCCTCCCGAAGACGTTTGAGTGTTTCGGTTGAAGACTTTTCAAGCCAAGTCGTGGAAGAATAAACTCAAAACGTTCTCTTAGAAGAGCTTTGGTGAAGATGTACGCTAACGGTATTACGACTTCACAAAATAGAGTTCCACCACACCGTTTTCCACTTGCTCCGGATGAAATGATGTTGAATGTCGATGTGCTTTGCTCTTGAATGTTGAACGTTGTTGCATGAGAGAGCAATAGCACTTTTATTATCACGATGCGGAGGATTTTGTTGAATTCAAAGCCATAGTCGATAATTGGGATCTCATCCATAGGATTTGAGCACAACAAGATGACATGGCTATGTATTCAACCTCGTAGAGGATATAGAAGTACTCATTTATTTCTTTGACGACCGACTCACAAGTTTATCACCCAAAACCGAGCACCTCCCGACGTGCTTGATGTGTATCTTGACATCCCGCATGATCGGCATCTGCATAGGTCGTTAGTGACATACGGTGTCCTTCGGTACCATAGTCCCATATTGATGGTTCCTTGGAGATACCGAAGACCCGTTTAACCGCTTCAAGGTGGTTTTGGTAGGCAGCACGGTATCTAGCACACATGCAAGCAATGACGAATATCGGTCTCTCGGGCGTGAGGTACATCGAGGATCCAATCATACTACGATATTTCGTTTGGTCTACCATGATCCCTGAGTGGTCCTCATCTAGTTTAGTACGCTCTATCATGGGAGTGTCAACAATGTCACAAGAAACAAATCCAAATTTCTTTAAAATCTCATTTGCATATTTAGATTGATTGATAAAAATGCCTCCGGGACTTTGTGAAATTTGTAATCCCAAGAAAAACGACATTTGTCCCATCATTGACATTTGAAATTTGGAACCCATTTCATTTGAAAAATGGTCACATTCATTGAGGTCAGTCGAGGCAAAAATAATATCATCAAAATAGATTTGAACATGGATTAAATGTTTGCCTGACTTTCTGGTGAACAATGTCGGATCAACTGCTCCTTTGCTGAATCCAGTTGATAGAAGAAACTTTGATAGCGTGTCATACCATGCTCTAGGAGCTTGCTTCAAACCGTAAAGGGCCTTTTTCAAGCGATAGACATGAGTAGGATGCTCTGGATTCACAAAACCCTCTGGCTGGCTGACATAAACCACCTCTTTCAAATCTCCACTAAGAAAGGCAGTCTTCACATCCATTTGATAGACAACCATGTTCTTGCTAGCAGCATTAGCCAAGAAGATTCTGATAGCTTCGATACGTGCAACAGGAGCAAAAGATTCCTCAAAGTCAATACCTTCTTCTTGACGATATCCTTTAGCCACTAACCTAGCCTTATTTTTCAGAACATCCCCATGCTCATCAAGCTTTACTTTGAAGATCCACTTGAGAGCAATGATCATAGTACAGGTCTGAGCGGTACTAATTCCCATACATCTAAACGATCAAACTCATGAATTTCTTCTTGCATGGCATTGAACCATTGTCTTCATTCATGGCGGTTTAACATCTTTAGGTTCGATCTTAGAAATCTTGAATTGAAGAAGCACCATAAGGCATCGATTGCTAGTTGTTTTCGAGTGGATACTAGGAGAAGGGTTTCGAATGATGTTGTCCAATGGGTGATCATGTGTCCACTTTCTAAGGTGTTCATGTGGTTGTTGTTGTGGGCCCAAGTAGCGAGTTTGGATCCCTCGATGAAGATGGTTCAATTGTTGGTTGAGGGCAAAGATGTTTTCAAAAGGAGCATCTTCGGGAGTAGCAAAGGAGTGTCTCCATCATATGAACGAAACAATTCCATGATGTACACTCGATGATTGAAGGTTTGTTGATGAGACAGAGTGATCGAAGCAGCGCTTCTTGACTTAGTGACATAGAAACTAAAGGTTAACTTCATTGATGAGGATAGGAGCACCTCTGTTGATGGATTTGATAGATCATTAGCAATTAGCTCATAGTGTTCATCAAACATTGGATTAAACAATTTCTTCAAATCTTCTTCTGAAGGAGGTACATAAGGAGTTACTGGTGAAAGATTTTGTACAAGAGAAGAGCTAATAGGACTACTAGATGAAGGTTGTGATGCGGGTCCAGAACTAGATTGTCCTGGAGCCATTTGCCCGGTCAGCTCATCGAACGTGACGTGAATAGTTTCCATAATATCTCGAGTTCTTTTGTTGTAGATTCGGTAACCCTTCTTGTTTGATGCATAACCTACAAAAACTCCAACGTTCGCCTTAGATCTTAATTGACCTAAATCTTGACCGTCATTCGTAGGATAGCACAAAGCACCAAATACACGAAGGTAGGAGAGATCAGGTTTTCGTTTATGGACAAGTTCGTATAGAGTTTTTTCATGAGAGGTGTGTATAAGGGAACGATTTTGGGTGTAGCAAGCAGTGACAATGGCTTCAGCCTAGAGAAACATTGGAACTTTTAAATAAATTAGCATTGTTCTTGCGGCTTCCACAAGAGTTCGATTTCGTCTTTCAACTACACTGTTCTGTTGAGGAGTTCGTGGAACACTTCTTTGATGACTGATTCCAACACTTTCATAAAATTGACTCAAGTCTTTGTTAACGAACTCGTGCCATTGTCATTCGAACAATTCTAACAAGATTGTTAAGTCAAACTGAAGTCGCTTGATAAGTTTGATGATGACATCTGGAGTTTCATCCTTTGTCCTCAAAAACTTCACCCACGTAAATCGAGAGTAGTCATCAACAACGACTAAGATATATTTCTTCCCATTTATCGTTTGCACTCTCATTGGTCCACATAAATCCATATGAAGGGTATGAAGAACTTCCATTACTGAGTTTGTTGGTTTGGGTTTGTGAGCATATTTCTTGCTTTTTCCCAATTGGCATGCTGAACAGAGGTGATCTTTCTCATATTTCAATCTGGGTAAGCCTCTTACTAGGTCCTTTCTAGACATATTATTAATGGTGCCGAAGTTCAAGTGATTGAGACGACGATACCATAACCATGACTTTGTTTTAGAGGCCTTTGACAGTAAGCAAATTGGAGAAGAGTTCATCATATCTTCAATAGAGATGGTGTATAGGTTTGAACCACGTGTACCTCTTAAAAGTTCCACACCATCAAGTTCTCTAACGAAGCAAGTATGTTTTCTAAAGGCCACCTCTAGATCGGAATCACAGAATTGACCAACAGAGAACAGATTATGACCAAGACCTTCAACATAATATACCCTGGAGATTACACTTTTACCAACAACATTGTCTTCATAACCCATAATAGCACCGAAATGGTCGTTCCCGAATCTAACAGTCCCGATGAATTTACTCACGAAGTTCATGAGCCGCAGCGATCTCCATCATATGCTTGGAACAACTTTGAGTCCGGTATCACGAATCGATTTGAGCGATCTGCGGTTGAACACAGACAAGAATGGATAACTGGATAATTGGGATCCCCATGCAAGAATGGGTTCCATGTGGTTAGTAACAGTGATTGGAACACCCACATCAGAAATAGAATCAATGGAATCATTAGGGATAGATGCAGTGCTAGTGTGCAAATTAGACATATTCAAAGTATGTTCACTTCTTAAGGGAATAATTCTACCTGTTGCCATCCATTTCCTAATGGGCATTGACTTAGCTAATTTAGGGCATATCTCATTAAGATTAAATTTGTGTCCAGTAGGTATCCACTGATAACCTATGTTACTAAATTTCCTTCCTGTGGGTTTCCAATGTTTTCTAACCTTCTTTCGCCATTGCTTTCTAGCCTTCTTAGCATGATTTTTTGCATTAACTATCTTAACATGACATTTCACAGCATTGCTCAAATCATTCATACCACATTCAAGATTAGTAACAGAAATCACGCAATCATCATTACATGTTTTTCCAAAAGTAGCAGAATTCGCATTAATTACAGTACGCTTAGAGCTAACACTAGAATCAACACGATTCATTTTATTCAAATTCTCCCAAAGGTGATCTTCTACTTTCTTCCACTGAAAATTCCTAGCTTGCAAGGTCCTATCATTCTTTGTGTTGCCTTGAGGCTTTGACCTACTCGCTTTGGTGTCACTTTTTACTCCTGTAGAGGGAATTGGAACATTAGTTGGTTTTGCTACTTTTCGCATTTCAGGTTTAGAAGTGCTGGGATCTGAACTACTTGAAGGCACACTAAAGTTCACTTTCTTAACACTAAAAGTGCTGGGATCTGAACTGCTTGAAGGCATACTAAAGTTCACATTCTTAACACTGGGCATCGAACAAGGAATCAAAGGATTAACTTTCTCACCTAATGATTTAGGGCATATTGTAATTAAGCATTCTAGATCGTTTTTCATATAAGCATGCATGCCCAATTTCATTATCAAGTGGTTTTTCTAACTTATCCTCTTCTACAATCTCACGGAGACATTCTAGACAATCCTTAAGGTATGAGAAATATGTTTGAATTGCAAGTTTGTTATTCCTAAGATGAGGAGGAACATATTTCATAGACAAAGCATATTTATTACAAGCAGGCACCTTTGATACACCATTCTCCCCATTGGTCATTGGAATTTTCCCTTTTACCTGACTCTTCAGATTCTCAATTTCCTTTTGCAACGAAGCTATTTTTTCATTATTTTTGTTACGAGTGACCTTTATTGATTCAAATAACTCATTGAAGTGTTGTTTAAATTTTTCATTTTCTTCTAGAAAACTCTCATTTTCCTTTTGTAAAGCATTAATCAAGTTTTGAAGATGAAATTTTTGAGAGCTCTGAGAATCCAAAGGAGGCGGCATTTGGGAGCCAGTCACATTGTTTTTTTCACCCTTTAATTGAGAAATTTGGGTTCTCATTTTTCTGATCGTGTTACAATGAGTTCAAATCTGTTCATCACGTTTGCTAATTTCAAAAACTGCATCAAACTCTGGAACATCCGAGGATATCTTGATGTTCGAGGTTTTAACATTTTCTTTGAGATGTTGATATTTTAGTTGTAAATCAAAATGTTCAACTTCCAACTTAGAAAAGTGTTTTACCAAATTATCGTGATCATCCTGTTCAATTTTCTCATTTAGTTTCGAGTTTTTGATTTCAAGCTCAATGACACGATCATGGGAGACTTTCAAAGCAACAGATAATTCATGAAATTGAGAAGCAGTAATGGAACAATTAGTAGCAGTGTAGAACACATCTTGAGCAACACATTGAGAGATCAAGTTCTCATTTATGATATGCAGATTCTTCCTTTCAATTTCATTATATTTGAGTTGCCGTTCATAATTACTGACCTCAATTATCATTGCATCAAATTCCTTTTCCATTACTTTAATCTCTAGGTTTATCCCTTTTGAAGACTCTCAAATTGACCTTTTAATTGTTTAAAGAAAGGCATGACCTCGGTTAAATAGCATTCCTTAGTCTCGCTCAAACCCCTTTCCCCTTGATTATCCCAAGGGTGTGATTCTCTTTTTACGTTTTCTCAAAATCAACAAATAGTTGGTAAACTACATAAAGGGTGATTAAGGTCTTGCTATTAGTGGCAATGGTTCTAGGAACTAAATGCATTGGTGTATTCGGAGGATACATAGTCGCTGCAGGCATTTTCCTAAGGGGAGGGTTTGTTTCAGCAAGTGCTTTTACTTTTTGCTTATCCATGTCTTTCTTCCAAAAATTTGTTCTGGGGTCAGCTGAGTTTGAGGTCTAAACTTGTTAAAGGCAATCCAATTTTCCTTAGCATAGTTAGGTGTTTTAAAACTGATGTTGTTATCTATGCATGTGGGGCTCTTAAGCTTTTCATCCAATTTCTTTCTAGTGACTTCTTCTAATTGCTTATCTTCCTCAGTGCACTCAGGGCAACTAGGTTTCTGCCTGGGTTTAAGAATCTCATTGCCATCATAGATTACATTTTGAGCAGCTTTTTCTTTCTTACCATACTCAGGGTTGGATTCCTCTATAATGGGGATACTATGCTTATCGCTTAAGACTCTATGCTTAGTGATCATGTGAGCAGTCTGAATGGTGTTCCCTTGTACGTACAGCTTATTTTCAATCTTGTTTTTCAAAGTTTTTAGATTGGAAAAGTCATTCAAAAGTTTTGATTCCTTAGCATTAAATTCTTGTTTAAGCACTTTAACATTATCTTGAAGTTCTTGCTTTTGTTTAATAGTTTTAGAAAGCTTTTCTTGTAAGGAGTTTAACTCTTGTTTTAACACTTCTTCTCTAAAATTACTTTTTCTAATAATTGTACGCATTTGGTTATCCAACTCCTGCTCACGAGTAGTCAACTCAAACTTAGCACGTTGTTCATAAATGGCAACTTGTTCTTTATAGGCATTAAGTTCAGAGATAACAAAATCATCGGGGGCACATGCAGTGTATTCATCAAAAATATAGTCATCATTGACTGCAGAAGATGCATCACTTGGTACAATTTCACTTTCATTTTGCTTCAGATATTGATCATATGGGACAACATTGATATTACCCATATTTTCAATATCTGACTCAATAATTTCAGTTGATTGTACTTTGTTATATATCTTTTGCACATCAACTTCATCGTATAGTTTTAATACCTCAGAAATGATTGAAGCTTTGGATGGACCAGCCTGTTGTGGTGATGAGACCTTTGGAGAGACCATAGGTGAGATGTTGGCCATAAAGATTATGCAGGCGAGGGTTCATCATCGACATCGTAGTCAAATGCATCACGATCGGCTACTTGAAAGGCATTCGATGATTGTGACCTATTTCTGAATTGGTTGCTCATCCACATATGCATCATATGTCTTAGCATTCCCTTTAGCAAGAAACAACAACTCCTCTTCATCCAAAGTCGCTCCATTATCCCGAGCTTGCACAAGCAACATCTTGTCTCTCAAGTATTCTACATTACGTGAACGTTTTGGAGATGTGCGCTCCTAGCAATATGTCCTCACCACCACGGTTGTAGCATTTGATTGGCTTTGCTTGCCCTTGATTGGCATTTCTTCCACGATTCGATTAACCACAAAACCTCCACCTACTCCAAGATTACCATACCTGCTCCAACCATCCCTTGTTCATACCTTCTTCCTTGCACATTCGCACCACTACCTTACCATCTCTCGATGTAGCTTGATAGTGTGGATTGGATCTTGCTCGAGGTTATTGTTGGTGTGTGGAGTGGAATTCATATTTTGGCTAACCATGAGAGCAGTTGATTGATGAAGTTTTCCATGAGTGTGTTTGAGTCTCGAGGCTTATATGTTGGATCGGGAATGAGCTTGTAATTACCATTACCCGTGGGTATGACTTAAGCTTTGGTGGTAATTCCAACATTGGTGTAAAAGGTCATTGAATCATTTGATGAACTTGTTTCTCCCTGCTTAGATTTGAACCGATTAAGAATCATTTTTCAAACATGGCATGTCTCTCATTCGAAGCGTGAAGGTATATAGTTGCTCATAGTTGGTGTTCTTCAATCCTTTGGTTAGCTTTACAAAGGAGACAAATTTGTGCCATTCGGGATTCATGTTGTTCACAAACTTGGAATTCAGCTGAATATTTGGCATGGTCATTTCGATGTTCCTCATGTCATTTACAAGCTTGTGGAATCTCACATAGTATTCATACACACTTTCCTCTGGTTTCATCTTAAAATGCTCAAATTCATCATACAGTTGTGATTCTCTGTCTTCCTTGGTTAGTTCGGACCACAGAGAAGCATCTTGACATTGTCCCAAACCGCCTTAGCTTCAGTGTTGTGATTGATCGACTTGTAAATGTCCTTAGGTAAACCACAAGTATGATGTTAGAAGCTCGATGTCCGCATCGTATTTCTTCTTCTCCTTATCGATCGGTTCATCATACATTTTAGGTCCGTCAAGTCCTAAGATCATTGTCCCATCGCCAGCAGATTCGAGTATGTCTCTCGGTTGTCTCAACTTGATACGGTCCTTCATCAATTGACTTGAGAATGTTGACTCCATTTTCTTTTCCCAGACAAGACAACCTAATTCGTTGAGCCCACGAGTCATAGTCGGATTCATCAAGCATAGGTGGGCAGTATCGATCCACCGCTTGAACGCGTCCTCGGCAATGAAGAGATGATTGTAGGTATGTTGGTAGACATGGTTACACATTACACGGGATTTTAAAACTCAATGATTAAACCGGAAAATAGATTCTTTCACGGGATTTTACTGAATCAAGAGAAAACCGTAGAATGTAATCAAGAAGAAAAACACTAAGTCACAAGAGACAAATCGCTCAACAAGACAAATCGCACAGTCAACAAGTCGCTCAAAAGTGACAAGTCTCATCTACTACCAAATCGCTTAAATCACAACAAGTCGCTTGATCAAGACAAATCGCTTAACCAAGACAAACGCTTAAGCTTACAACTCGCTTCAATAAGTAAGTCGCCTAAAATGACAAATCGCTTAAATAGCACAAGTCGCAGAAGATATACAACTCGCTTAAATAAGCAAGTCGTTGAAAAATGACAAGTCGCTACTCCGAATAAATCGCACAAGTACACCCACTATCCGGACAAATCGCTTAAATAAGTGATTTGAAACTGACACAAATCGCTTCCAAAACAGGGACAAATCGCTCACTTGAAACACTTTACCGAGAGACAAATCGCTTCAATGAACACAAACAAAACGCCACTTTTTAATTCAAAAACAATCCAACCATAGTGATTCAAGCCTTCCAAATCACAACCTAAACGCTTAAGATGATCCTAAACACAAAAGTACTATCAAAATCCAAACTTTAACACAAGAAATTGTCCAAATGATGCAAAAACCACTCAACTTTTTCAAACCCAAAAACCAATAAAAACCACTAGAAATCCAAGAATATGTAAGAGAGATGATCAAACCTTGGCTCTTGATACCATTTGTAACATATTGGATTTCAAAAACACATCAAACCATGATCAATAAGAGGCGTACACTTTAAGGTTTTAGAGAGAGAAATAGTTAGAGGTTTTGTTAGGAATTAGAAATTCCCGGTATTAAAGAGTCGGTCACCTCAAGTATATGTAATCGTTAGAAAGCTCGTAGTCGTAGTTCTTTAAGTTAAGTAGTAATTTAGTTAAGTAACACCGTGGAGGACGGACGGGTCTTTACCCACCGTATGCCCGATCCATGCCCCAAAGAGTGGCGATTTATGTAAGACTATAAATACTCTCTACCTCCCAAGGTAGAGAGTTGAGCTCATAATAATATCTTTCACTTTCTCTCACTAAGTTCCCTAAACCTCTAACTTTCTCTCTAGAATTCCATCTATATGCTACTTTGTGTTATGGTTTGATGTGTATGTGAAAAGTAATATCTAACAATTGGTATCAAGAGCCATGGTTAGATCATATCTTGCACATCTTTGGATTTATAGTGGTTTTAGGTGGTTTTGAGTTTGAAAAAGTTTAGTGGTTTTTGCATCATTTGGTTGATTTCTTGTGTTATAGTTTGAATTTTGTTGGTACTTTTATGTTTAGAATCATCAAAAGTGTTTAGGTTTTCATTTGGTAAGCTTGAATCATCTTGGTTGGGTTGTTTTGGATTGAAAAGTGAAGTTTATATGGTTTTCATGCTAGCGACTTAGTTCACGGAATAGTTTCTTGGTAGCGACTTGCTTCATATTTTGTAGCGACTTACGGTGTTGGTGCTAGCGAGTTAGATCTAGCGAGTTAAAGTACAAGTAGTGGAATCTCCATTACGAGTAGCGACTTGTGGTAGCGACTTGGTCTCAGAAGCGAGTTGCTCTTTAGCGACTTGCATGTTTCTAGCGACTTGTGTAGCTAATGCGCCAAAATTTGGTTAGCGACTTGGTCCATAGCGAGTTACTACTTAGCGACTTGCTTTTCATTAGCGACTTGGGATTCTAGCGACTTGGTCGTCTAGCGAATTAAGCGTTAGCGACTTAGCACTTAGCGACTTGGTGACTTAGCGACTTGGTTCAAGGGTTATAGCGACTTGGTTGATTTTTACGAAGAAGAGGTTTGACCAAAGTTGACTTTTACGTCAAAACTTCAAACGGCCATAACTTTTGATCCGTAACTCCGTTTCAATAAATACCGTCAAAACGACCGAACACTGAATATTGTGAAGTTTCACCACGATGTCGTGAAACGAATTTTTCGAGGCCCAAATCCACTCGAAGGAAGTTATTGAGCTTTTGAGTTTTAGACCTAAAATTCTCCGTAAAACGTGCATCAACCAATCCAAATCTCAACCAATCAACATTTCAAATTTTCCTACGAACAATCTAAAGTCCTATCACACAATCGTCTTTCATCGTTATCATTCCATCGGTCATCTTAACACCCTCTCTTGGTCATTGCTTAACGGTTTCGTCTTGATTTTAGTAAAATCCGAAGATTCTATTTCTCGTTTAAATCATAGACGTGTAAAATCCCGCATCCTTCCACATCATGTCTTACTCTCTTGACCCAGTGATTTCGAAGTGCTTAAATCAGTATGATGTTGTGGACAACAATGATAATGTATGCCACATCGAACGATTAAAGATGATTGAATTAAGCAATGAGGATGTGAGATCTCCGTGTTCGTAATCTAATGAGAGAGAATTGCACCATCCAAGCTACGAATGCCATGCAAATGAAATGCGACATTGAGCCCTATCGCCTACTTCATCCGCACCTCATTCGGTTGTTATCCATAGTGGGATCGAACATGTAGTGCTCTTTTCCGCCAGACTTACCTACATTGACAAGAAGCTTGTTTGTTGAACTTAGAGCATTTAAAGTCGCAACTTACCAATGAAGAAGTTCAAAAGGATGGTTCGGTCTTCTTCAAGTAATCTACAAACAATTTCACCATTCATCGTGGGAATATTCAACAGATTACGATCAACACTTGACCGGAATTTCCTTCAAAAACATCTTGGAATGGAAATTCGAAATTCATTGAGACATTTATCCAACTCATGGATAATGTGAAAAAGTACATTGAGGAAACGCACAAAAGAATGAAGACGTGAAGGAGTGTCAGTGCGGTTGAAAGATTGGTGTGATAAGTTGGGTAATGTATCCGTGAAGAATCGGGTGGTGATGAATGCGTAATGTTAGAAAACAAATAATGATGAGTCGGACAATGCTAAAATAGAATCTTCATGCTCATGTCCACAAGAGAGAGGTGCACGATCCACAACCCGTGCAAGCTAATGCAAAGGAACGCTACATGGAAGCTTGGATGTACCCAAGATAGAGATGCACCGCCACAACCTGTGCGTTAATGCAGAGGAAACTTGCATGAAAGTTTCGCAGTACCTAGGTATGCATCTTCTTCTCAAAATGATGATTATGGATTGCATGAGTACACTACATTTGTGCTCGATGATTCCTTGACCACCGAACTCAATACCTATAAGGATCAAGTTGCCATATACGAACAACGTGCTAAGTTTGAACTTACCACTCGTGAGCGGTGAGATGGATATCCAAATGCGCATAATTATTAGAAAAAGTAATTTTAGAGAAGAAGTATTAAAACAAGAGTTAAACTCCTTACAAGAAAAGCTTTCCAAAACTGCTAAGCAAAAACACGAACTTCAAGAAAATGTTAAAATGCTTAAGCAAGAATTCAAGACTAAGGAATCAAAACTTTTGAATGATTTTTCCAATCTAAAAACTTTGAAAAACAAGCTTGAAAATAAGTTGTACGTACAAGGAAATACCATTCAAACTGCTCACATGATCACTAAGCATCGAGTCTTAAGCGATAAGCATAGAATTCCCTTGTTGAGGAACCAAATCCAGAGGTAATTAAAAGGCTAGAAATGCTCATAAGGTGCTTTATGATGGTAATGAAATCCTTAAGCCTAGGCGAAACCTAGTTGCGTTGAGTGCATCGAGGAAGATAAGAAATCGATGAAGTCACTAGGAGAAAATGAATAAGAAGTTAGAAGATCCCGAGTGTAAAAGAATAACATAACGATCAAACCCCATAATTACACTAAAGAAAATTGGATCTCCTTGAACAAGTTTAAGCCTCGACTCTATTAACCCCTGAACAAGTGTTCGGAAAAGGATATGGAAATGCAAAAGTGAAAATCTTGTTGAAAAGAATCCCCTTGTAGAAATCGCCTAAATCAACTGTATCCTCCTAATACACCAATGCACTTAGTTCCTAGATCTCTTGCCACTAAAAGCAAGACCTTAATAAGTGAATATGTTATCTTTCAACTATTTGTTGATTTTGAGAAAACTTGTAAGAAAAGGATCACACCCACCGGTATAATCAAGGGAAAGGGTTTTGAGCAAACTAAAGAATGCTATTTAACCGAGGTCATGCCTTTCTTTAAACAACTAAAAGATCAATTTGAGAGTCTTAAAAGGGACGATTCGATATTAAAGAAATGGAAAAGGTATTTGATGCAATGATTGTTGAGGTTAGTGATTATGAGAGAATTAAAATATAATGAGATTGAGAGGAAGAACTTGCATACACCGAATGAGAATCGATTTATGAATGTATTGCTCAAGATGTGTTTTTCATCGCTACAAATTGTTCCATTAATGCTTCTCAATTTCATGAATTATCTGTTGCTCTAAAAGTCTCCCATGATCGTGTCATTGAGCTTGAAACAACAAATTCAAAATTGCATAAGAAAATAGAACAGGATGATCATGATAACTTGGTCAAACATTATTCTAAATTAGAAGTTGAACATCTTGCTTTGCAATTAAAACATCAACATCTCAAAGAAAATGTTAAAACCTCAAATATCAAGACATCCTCCGATGCTCCCGAGTTTGATGCGCTTTTGAAATTAGCAAACGTGATGAACAAATTCGAGCTCATTGCCACACGATCAAAAGATTGAAAGCCCAAATTTCACAACTAAAGGTGAAAAGAAGGATGTATTGGTTCCCATATGCCTCCACCAGATTCTCGAATTTCCAACTTCAAAACATAATTGATAACTTGCAAAAGGAAAATGATTGTTTTAAAGTGAAATTTCAAAGGTTAATGATCAAAACAAAGAGTTATGTGATTCATTTAAAGTTAATCATGATAAACAAATTGAAAAGATAACTTCTTTACTTAACGATATTGAGAATCAAGCGTGAGGTGAAAGGAAAGTTGCCAATCCCCAATTGCAAATACTGCTCCTAAGGTTTTGATTGTGATAAATATGCTATCGATATGTTATATATTCCTCCGCCCATTAGGAATAATGAACTTGCACATAAAGCATACCTCTCATACCTTAAGGAAAGTTTGAAGGGTCTCCGTGAGATTGTTGAAGATGAAAGATTAGAAAAACCTTTGATAGTACTATAGCCTATGCCGCATGGATGCCAAACGATCTCGGGAACTCTTAGAGTATGTAATTGTCACAAGTCCGAAATCTAACAATAGGCGAGATAGAATAGTTGTGCCTTGTTCTATGCCTAAAGCCAAGCATGTGACCCTTGATATGTCTTGTTCCATGTCGAAATTCAAGCAAGCAACCTTTGATGTGCCTCCTAGAATTTCGTGATCCAAAGACTTCTAGACCGGGAATGCGAAAGTAGTGAAGCCATGTAATGTTCCCATCATTACTTCTACGGATGCTAAGATTGACACTAAAGTTAGCGGGTCAAACCTAGAAGCAATGCAAAGAAGGATAGGATTACATAAACTAAAAGTGATCATGATAAGGAAGTAAAAGAACACCATAGGGACAAGAAGTTTGATTTGAACAAAAGAATCGTGTTAGTTCTAGTATTAGCTCTAAGCTTCTCAAATTAATTCGAGGCCTTATCTTTGTCTGCAAAACATGTAAAAATGTTTATTTTCGGTAATCATGATAAATGTGATGTGTTATTTCGAGATCTAAGAATCATACCCCGCTTAAGAAAGTTTGGAAAGCAAAGCAGTTAAGCAATCACGAAACCTCGGGGAAGGTTTTTACCAATGTAGGATTTCGGTGGAAGCCAACAGTCGAATGTTCACGAATGGCAAACCTTGCTCTTTAACTAGATCCACTATGCCGAGAATAGTGCACATTAAGTTTGGAAGCCAACGGTAGAATAATCCCATTAAGCACAAATGTCATTTGACTAAGTCGATGCCTCTACTAGTTCAACTCCTAGGGATAATGCCATTGCATCTAGGGTTTCTGTTGATTCAAAGACCGTTTGTGCTAACCAAAAGGAACCCATCAAGACGTGGGGATCCAATGTTTCCAATTCTCTGTCTTAGTACATTGTCCAAAGCGGTCGTATAAATCGTCCCTTGGTATTTGGATTCGCGGCTCTAAACATATGACTGGGCTCTTAACAATGACGTCTGCTCAAATCGGCTCAGCCTCGTACTTCATCATAATGGCGTCGCAGATAACACTTCAGCCCCGTTCCTCATAGAAAAGAAAAGTGTACGCTCTTACAGGCGCTTTATCTTCACTAATGAGAAATTCTCGTGAATGGCCATACTCATCTACATTATTCATCAACAAGCTTCATGTTTTTCCACGCTCATTCGGTCATCAAATGGATCTCGTTCATTGGTGTTGATGAAGAGTGAATATACTAAGGATAATTGGGAATCAATGTTTGGGATTCATGTTTTTCATAGATATGTTTGATGAGTACTTTTAACCTCCGACGAATGTTGATCATCCAACTCAAAAGCTCATGCTCGGTTTGTATTGACTCAACTCGGTTCACCATCTAAGAAGTACTTCTTGGAAGTCTCAAGAAACCTTATCTCCGCTACTTCACAAAGGCGTTGTTAATGACTATCATTGCGCTTGCACTCATGAATAGTGATCCGCTCTTTGGTACTCCTTTGCCAAATCTTCACGGATCATTGTTTCATTTTTCTTCTCCAAATGTGCACTCAGAAATCAACCACATGAACATTAAGGAAAATGAATTCTCATCCGCTTAAAAACATTATTGGTAAATCTTCCGGATCGGTTTCTACATGTATACCGTAAGGAAGAATGCATTGATGTTGAGGAATCATTTGCTTCGGTTCGACCAAGGTCAATGTACATCCGATTGTATGTTTATTCACGTGTTGGACATTTGACACAAGTTGATTACTTTGAAGTTACATATTTATAACTTATTTGAGGTTGAAGTTGACGTTCACAAAGGCGTGTTCTTATTTGACCGGCTCGGGCTTAAGTATTTGAGTTGAAGACTTGGGTTATCTAGTTACCAGCAATGAGGTGGATGATTGAAGACACGGTTAACTATCACTATTAGGAGTTACTTTGTTTTACTCGATGTCACACGATATGACGGTGTGGATAATCGCAAGAGGTGTTAATGTCTCATACTTTGTTTGAGTAGTGAGCACTTAGAGATTTGCTTGAAGCATAGATTCTCGACACCGTTCTTCCATCTTTAAGTGCAAGCTTAAGACATAAATGCGGGAATTTGACTTCATTTCAAGTTTGGTATATCGGGTTTTCTTCAACAAGGTCACTTCAAATTGTCTACATATGGGTTGATAAAGATAGTCGAGAGAGTTTATGTAGCGATTGATTCTCACAGATTCACTTGGGCTATTTGAGTTCTTCTCACAAGATTTCAAGTTTATGGATATATTATGTTTTGTTGATTACGAGGTATCAAAACTACTTGGGGAAGGATATATTATTCCAACTATTTGGGGAAGTGGTCTCGAGACCTTTGGTTTTTGTTACAATAATGTTCGATTGGAAGAAATGTGAGAAGAATATTTGAACGTGAGATGATACGCCTATCGACATCTTATATACGATTTATGATAAAGTGCTTCCGGTTATATGCACAACATGTTCACTTGATCGAGCTAATTCGCTTATTTCGAGTTGACATCCACAGAGATGATTAGTGACATGTTACGTGGATGTTATCGTCTCTACTCTTGTTGGGTACATGTGTACATTATGTGCGATTGGTTATATGTTATATAACCGGAATGCACTTGGTAAAATGAAGATGTTGATATATTGTTCCCTAACTAGACAACCTGGTCAATCTCGAAGAGTAAGGTGTACATCGGGGATGCACAATGTGTTCATGTGATCGGTCGTAATCGCTAATCCGGATTTGATAACCACCGAGACGATCAATGTTTCAACTTGTTACTTCGGTGTTCTCGTATTCTTCAGGGTGCCGAGCTTCAATCAATGAGACCGCTTTGTATTCAACTCTACTTCTTAGGAAATGGTCTTTATTCGATGTTTGTCGCTTTGGGGAAGCTACCAAAGATTCAAATTGAGAAGGCTCATGTTCGACTATTTTCTTAGAAGCCTCGGATGCTTTGGTGGCGAAAGTTTAAGAGATGTTGATTCCTTTCTTCTATAACGTCTTTGAACGATATCTTTATCTCGGTACTCATTTCATCATTCTCTTAAACTAATTTATCTCTTGTAAATATTTATTCGAAAAACAAAATACAAAATTATAAAACCCTCAAAATCAAATAGAAAATATAAAACCTTCAAAATCCATAAAATTCAAAAATTCAAAAAAAAATTTCAAAAAAAAAAAAAAAAAAAAAAAAAAATATTGTCAATTTGTCATGTTTTTTTTCTGGTTCGATAATATCTACGGTCTTTGTGTTGTCATTCAAAGAATGACACGGGACTTTAGATGTTGTTCAATTCTTAAAAAAAAAAAAAAAAAAAAATCAAAAATATTTTTGGGAGAAAGAGAAATGGTTTATTGTCATTTCGAGCAATAACCCGCTTTTAAAGAAAGAACAGAGCCATGTTTTACCATGTTTTCAAATCCTATGCTCGATTCTATAAACTCCTATCTATTGAAAACTAAATGCTTTGAAAAATAACTCAATCTCTATTTTGATAATCATCCTGACTTATTTGTCAAAATCTCTATCTCGAATCAACAACCTCGTCATTGATTGAGGGAGAATGATTTCAATTAAATTAAAAAGTTATTTGGCATTAAATTGTTTTCAAAAGATATACATGCATGTTTTATAAATGGAGATTAAAGTCTTAAAATCGATCCATATCGCTTAAAACTCTTTCACAATTAAGTCACAATTCTCCTTAAAAGCTTTCAAAATCAATTTAAATCTATACGAGATCACAAATCTCAAATGATTTGATAATTGTGATCGGGGAGAATGTGTGATTTAAATTGATTTAAACCGATAATCGTGTAAATGGTTATAAAAGAATGTACATCTTTGTCCTTCTCACATGTGACAAACGATTTCAATTTTTCAATGCACATGTTGAGGGGAGCATCTATCTTAAACCTTTGATTTGAAACGTGATCATTCATCCTATCGTGCGGGTTCCTCTAGTATGTGCAAAACTCTTTTCAAACCTCGAGGCACATATTGAGGGGAGCAAAATTCATGGAAACCTCATCCTTCCCAAATGCTATACCCAATTGATCCATTGAGGAAGTGATGTTGATATCTTTAGAAAATGGTAATCAAAAGTAAATTCTTTCTCTTGCCTCCGTGTGCAAAACATTTTCACTTGATGCACATGTTGAGGGGAGTTCTCGTTTAAAAATATCAAAAACAATTCGGTACAAAAGCTTTGATAATATATCACAAGTATCCGAATTGATTTTCAAATGGTTTTCAATTGGATCCAATGGCGTATGAACAATACCAAATTGACCTACCAACTTTACTTTATGTACGGTGATATAAGGATGATAAGGTTAGGTATTGGTTCCCATGATCCGCCAGAATCGGAGGGATCTACCGAGGACAATCCACTAGTTATTGTAGAAGTCCTTAGGTATGATGATAAAAGGAGAAATGTGAGATATGGGAAGAGTGCGGACTAAGACCGAGCTAATCTGGAATAAACCCAACAAGGTTCTAGCTATGAAGTCTCGGTAAGCACTGAAGGGGTTGAAGAATTAAAAAGAATTGAATGAGAAAGGGTGTAAACAAATAGCCCTCCATTTATTCAACCTTAGGGGCGGGAACCGGGTTCACTTCATATGCTCTTGATGGTAACATCGGTATTGAAGACAAGGCGTCATGGACCCGTTGGACGCATCGCACTTCAACTTTCAAACCACTCAAGTTCCTCTTAAAAGGACTTGTTTCATTCTCACGGGAACCCACATTATCTATCGACTTTCTCTTAGAGATGGTTGATATTGAAGAAGGAGACCTCTCCCTAGTCTCCGTTATAGGATCCAAATATGCACAAATTGAGTCTAGAGCCACGAGATCATCAATAAATCTCTTTAGGACACTTTCAATGAAGACTCTCTGTTTCACACAATGTGGAAGAGAGATTATATCTTGAGTCCTCGCATTATCCTTGTGGTATTGCGGAACATCCGGTGATGTGTTTACATATTCACAATGAAGATGGAAAGCCTTCGAGTCAACATCAAACAAGCTCTCGGTAGGTGGCATGTGAGATCTATTATATAGATCAACCATGTGACAACCGAATGAAACAATGGGGCGATTCAATTTCTTGAATCAATCCACGTTCGAGTTATGGATTGACGGATACCTTTGAAAACCGGTCATTGTGCTTAAAACACTTTTCTTTAGCACATCGACCGTGTACCAATTTTTCAAACCAAAGGTGTTTTTTATGATTGATAATTGTTTTGCAATAAAACCTTCGTTGTATTGCAAAACAATTTCTATTGAGCAATACACGATTGTTTTCAAATCTCTTTTCATCAATCGGTGGACTTAAAATTATTGGTTCACTCACTCCGTGTTGTCTTCTTTGAGACGTTCGGTTTGAGAACGACTAGAAACATTGCGAAACCCTGTCAAGGAGATTCTTAGGAATCCTACCGATCACAGGCAAGACTTGTAATCGATCAACGGGGAACCGTGGGCGTGTACCTCAATTCAACGAAGTGATCAAAGACACTTTCGTGTGATTTATTGCTAATGTTGTATGGTGTACACCCGACGTTTGCGGTGATCGAATGAAGCGGTCAATCCATAGCCGCATGCTCACTCAACACATTCATCTCAAAAGAAATCATGATTAGTGCATCAATGACTCGATACTTTCACACCAAGCTTCGCTATCTGCGCCAATATCATGATTCAACAAATGCTTCCGCTACTCGATGAGAAAATATCATGATCCGAATGTGAGCATGTCGGTCCCAAAGTCACAACACCACAATGGATGTCTCGAGATTGTTGATAGTGATGATCTCAAATGATGGCTCAAAATTATCATCACGTGGATCAAGTAAAGACCTCCACTTGGAACAATCATACATGCAATGTGAAGAATCAATGACTACGAGTTTAAGTGCAAAGAACTACATCAAGAATGCAAGATCAAGTGTTAATGTAATATCTATTTGTATTCTATGTATTTTGGTACGTGATTGAGGTGACCTCCTTGGGGAGATTATTAGGAATTAGAAATTCCGGTATTAAAGTCGGTCACCTCAGTATATGTAATCGTTAAAGCTCGTAGTCGTAGTTCTTTTAAGTTAAGTAGTAATTTAGTTAAGTAACACGATGGAGGCGAGACGGTCTTTACCATCAGATGCACGATCCACACCAGAGTGGCGATTTATGTAAGACTATAAATACTCTCTACCTCCCAGGTAGAGTTGGAACTCATAATAATATCTTTCACTTTCTCTCACTAAGTTCCCTAAACCTCTAACTTTCTCTCTAGAATTCCATCTATATGCTACTTTGTGTTATGGTTTGATGTGTATGTGAAAAGTAATATCTAACGGGTTTGGGAACTTAGTGAGAGAAAATAAAGTATTATAATGAGCTCCACCCTACCTGGGAGGTAGAGGGTATTTATAGTCTTATAAATCGCCACCCACTGGCGTGGATCGGGCATCTGATAGAAAGACCGTCCAATCCACGGTGTTACTAAACTAACTACTACTTAACATTAAATAACTACGACTACGAGCTTTCTAACGATTACATATACTTGAGGTGACCGAAACTTTAATAACTGGATTTACTAAATCCTAACATTCCTGTTCCTTTTTTGCTTCTCAACCACCAAATGAGTCACATTCCATTCACAAAGAGTCTATCTCCACTCCAAACGATCATCCCTTACTACCACCACATCCACCTCAAGTGACAAATCTTACCACCCAACAATCAATCATGGTTCAACAATTCTCCCATCTTGTTGACTTGAAGCTTCTAAACATAATTCTTGCCTAAAAACTCCATCCTCCAACCAAAATTCATCCCACTCTTGACCAATTCAATGCCCATGGAGGCTATTGTGTGTGTTGCATTCATAATCCCAACCTATTTCAAACTCTAAAAAATGATCAGACTTTACCACATCTCTTCTCTTGTCTCCTCGCTTCCCGCAACCTTCAAACAACAATCTTGCACCACAATTTCTTCCTAACCTCTAGATATCATGCATGCTCTACAATAAGACCGGACCATCATTCGGTTATCCTAGAGACTAGACTAGGATTAGTTCTATTATGTAGGATTATGTTGTAATCATCATACTCTATGTATGACTTTGTTCTTGGTTAATGAATGTTTAAGTTTATGCCTATTTAATAAAACTCTGCCAACCTTCTTTTCTACCCACTGTCGGTGGTCTCTTAATTACCCGGTGATCCCTTATATATATGGGACCATCCATGCATCTACATGATCATCCCAGTGCATCTACTATATGTCTCATATCTTACTCTTAACTGAATATGTGAGTTGAATATGTATACTCTTGCACCTGTATTCAAACTTGTTTTTGTAGCAAAATACCATCGCTCGATTCCTCCGTGCTCTCAACAATGGGGAGCACTAATCAAGGGGGAGCGCTTGCATCATCGATTTCTTTCCTCTCTACACATCGACGAAACCTTTTTGATTATACAAAAAGGGGGAGAAGTAAACGGAAACTCATTAAAACTTATCAAAACATAATTTTACCTAAAATGAGTTTATATTTTGTATTAAAAAGGGGGAGATTGTTAATACAAATAATGTCAAAAATGTCATTTGCATTTTTCGATCTCTATAAGTTTTGATAATCATAAAATATAAAAACACATTACGTAAAACTACACTTGATAAGTTTTTAATCGAGAAAACTCGTATCGACTACAACATCCTAAGGTATGAACAAATAATCTACCAACTTTGTTAAGTGATCAAAGAAGTCATTTTTCTTTAAACCTCATATTTTTATATGACAAAACATTTTTTACAAAGTATTTTTTATAGTTATAAAAATGTTTTAATAACAAAAATAATTTTGAATTTCAAATTCTCCAACAACTATTTTTCCCGCCCAAATCAGATAAAATTTTCAGCAGATAAATTTTTACCACATCAGGACAAAATCTGGAGCGTCTTTTGGGACAGTCCCGTAAACATGTGGACGTTAATTTATATATACGGGACCGTCCAAGGTTTAAGGGACCGTCCCCCACTCCTCCTGGTGACTATAAATACAGTACTATTCCAACAAAAAAAATTCACCTCTTGAGCACTTAAATTTTCTGTCTTCCCAAATCAATCTAAACCTTCTTCTTTAATCACATCAATGTGTTGTAAGCTGTAAGTTGTTTACAAGTGATCGCATCCCTTCTAACTCAAAGTACAAGAGAAGAACGCTGGTATTCGTCAAGAAATGAAGTGTTGAAGTATAGACATTCACCTTGTAACTCTTGTTACGTTTCTCTTCTCAATCTAAACTCCTATATCTTGATTCTCGTGTAATTGTATAAATCTGACTTGTGTGTAAGCTCAAAATTGTGTTGTGTGTTGATTTGGACTTGGCGTTGGTCTCTAAGGTGATTGTGTGGATTTTGACTTGGTGATTGGTCGAAAGGTGTTGGGTGTAATGATTGTAATCGTGTGAAATATTGGGTAGATTGGTTCTAGCTAGGATTAGGACTCGACATTCCGCTTAGTATAGTTAATTGGTGTAAGCTAAGGTGTACAGTTTTCTCCGCTATAAAGGAGCTTGTTGATATAGTGTTTGTGAAACTCTTGAGTGTGATACTCGAGGAGTGGAGTCGGGCGGAGAGTGAGCTTCGTATCCAAACCACTATAAATCTTCGTGCATTGGTTTGATAGTTTCTTCTGTTTACTCTTACATACCTCTTCCTATATTATTGTTATTATTGTTTGCGTTCATTTATTGTTGTGTTTATATCACATAAACTTCGAATCTAAAACTCATTGACAAGTAATTTGAAAATTAAAATAGTGAAACTATTAAACCCCCCCCCCATTCTAGTTTTTACAGTAGGCAAAAGAGCTATTTCTACTTAGTGTAGATTTCTTCACGGTTTTTAATTGTAACCATTATTTTGTCTCTTTATTATCCTGATAATCTGGAAACATCCTCCGACAAGTCGATAGCCAGTTAGCCACTCTCCATTTGGGTTTTATGTTGGATTCGGATTAAATGTATTTTGTTATATACTTAATATGAGTGAATTAGGATTCTAACTCAGATTAAATTGTTGTATAGTTATTGGTATGTCATTTATAATTTTTTTATATCCTTATATCATTTTAACTAGTTAAAATCGACAAACTACCAACCTTATTCAGCGCTTGACCTATTTACTTAAACAGGTTAAACGGTTGCACGTGTTATGTAGGTCTAGGTAATGGTTGAGATTCTTGACACGTTTAATAAATGGCTCGTGTTTGGGTAAAGGTTATCCTAACCCGCGAACCCGAATACGACTCGATTGCCACCCCTATTTTGAACCCTATAATCTGTGTATAGGTGTCTTTGGCCCCTATTTAGGTGATTATATAAAAGATGTTTCTTGACTTTCTTCTCTCAAGTTTCTCAGTCACTGTTTTTGTTAACTGCTTTGCTTAAATTATGGATAATCAAGGTTGATAACTTTGTTGGTATTTAGTGGGTCTGTGTGCTTGTCATATTCTGTTACTTAGTGTTTCTCAAGCCTATTCAAGGCTTTAGATATTCGAAGTCATATATATGGCTGCTGGTTACTTCCCATACTCGAAGAAAGCCCCACCACCGTAAAAAGTAGGAAATTTAGCACTTGTAGAGGTAGATATCCTTGGATTAATTGATATAATCCTCGGATTCCTCAAGAGAGTAATCGAGTCAATGTGCCTCATACTACGAGGACGGTTGCATTTTATCTCGAGTATGTTAGTCACTACAATCTCCGTTTTTCTCTTCACATTTTTATCGTGAGATTCTTAATTTTTATAGTTCGCGTTTCTCACAACTCTCGCCTAGTGCAATCCAAAAAATCACTACCTTCGTTATGGTGTGTTTTTCAGTTAACTCAGTTCCAAATCTGGCTATTTTTATAATTTTTTTCATTTGAAACAATGTAACTCTTGGTGGACTCTAGAAAAGTAGCCTAAAACTGAAAATAACTTTTGATAGCGTATAATACATTCAACCCAATTAAGTAAAGGACCACACACTCTAAAAAGGCCCAATAATGGCCACAACTCATCATATCACGCCTGGGAAACAAATTCCCAAGTTAGACTTGAAGGCCTAGCAAGCACATTCAAGCAACAATAGGACTGGGTGCTTCCCCAAGGACCGTGCAACAAGAAAATGCACGTCACTACCTCATTGGCTCAGAGGTAGTGCTGTAATCGTGCATGGGTCATTCCATTCACCCAACGAGACCAAGAATGACACGCCACGTGTCATTCCTGTCTCCTCTATTGGATGTCCACCACGTGGACCATCCTTGAACCACCGATGGACTCCCAAGGAGACGCGGAACCATAGGACAATCCCAAAAAATAGTACGTTCCTTCCTACGAATGAAACAACCAAACAGACACAGTGAATTCTCATATTCATACGCTAGGTACACTGTGAGTGTTACCCTAGCTCGTGACTACGGTCACATCCTATAACTATAATGCAGTTGCTTATAATTGTGATGCACTAAACCTATAATATACTTTGCTACTCTTTATTATATTACATTTTGTTGGTTTTATTGTGAAAAAATTATGATTAATATATATTTATATATTTTTTATAGCTTTGGGATGATACTCACCGTCTAAAACCGTTGGAGATCGACCAAGTGGTTCTTATGAGGTTGAACGAGTTTTATAGGGTTGTAGTTGCTTCTTTAGATACAACGGCTCCTCAATAGTTAAAGTTTTATATTTCCGTGATGATAACGTCTTAACAATTGAAATGGATAACACTGTCACAATTCTCAATTTTCTGTCATTTTGCAAACTTTAAAATTTTTACTATTCATCTCGGGAATTTACTATTCATTGGTTACTATTCATCATTTTATTATTCATCGTTTTTTAGGTCGATTTGATATTTTGAGAGGTTATTTCAAAATTTTACTATTCACAAAAACACTATTCATTCCAGGAGAAAATTTTATATTTATGATTTTTCGTAAACTAGGTTTACGAGTATCGAACTCGCGTAACCGTGAAGGTTAGGTTGTGTATTCATGGAACATCATTGAGAACACTACATATAAACTAGAGTTAGTCCACATATCATCAGTAACATCATTTTCATATTAGTTCATGCATGGCTTTGCATATTTCATTAACGTATATTTTTCTATTAAATAAACGCTATCGCACGATCACTGATTTTGAATAATTGATCCGACACCTCCGAAAATTGTCCTGATATATTTTTTTTATACTTATATTAAGACTATAAAAATTATATTATTAGTTTACCCGATGATTTGGATTTATTTTGTATATATATTGTTATATATATATATATATTCACGACGGTTTACGAAATTTCTATACGATAATTATTTAATCACCCGATACTTGCGAGAAATGTAATTTTATAATTTTTATGACTTCAATATATTTTATTTTGTTCCGTTAAAATCGATTTCTAGCTAACTCTATACCTAATTAACTAAATGTCTAGGAAATATCTTCAAGTTATCAAAACCAAATTGAGTTCTTCTTTTTCATTCAAGATACAACTAAAAAAAAATGCTTTCTTTCTTTTTCTTCTCGGAGGTACACGACCAACATCATAAACAAGAAAGAATCACCATTTTTTTTCAAGATCAAGAATTATTAAGATCCATATTTGTGTTCTAGTTAAGGTTTAGGATTAAAACCTTGAAGTTTAATTAAGTTTTCCATCACCAATTTCTCATAATCACTCAAGTAAGTTCTAAATAATTTTTCCTACTCTTTCATAATCATATTTGATCTATTTTTATTATGCTAGTACAAAAATATGCAAGTATTATATGTATTCATACCACTTTTACTTGTTTTTATTACTTATTATTAGTTTAAACTATCCTATAATTATTCCCATGAAACCTATCATTGTTGATGAAGTTTAGGAACCCATGACACCCTAAGAAGGTGTATGGTAGGTTTATAATAGATTTGGTGTTGATCGGAAAGGTTTAGAACAAGTATTACACTAGAAAAATCATTTTCGACAACATATAATTAAGGGCTGTTCATTTTTGTAAAATCTGGAAATTTCGATAGGTCATGGATTATTTTGGTTTATATTTTCAGAAAATAGACTTTAAAACGAAACCGTGGTCGCTTGAACGGGTTAAAACGGATTTATAACGAAGAAGTTAGGCTATTTTCAAGTTTAACAACGAAAACTAATTTTCTGAAATTATACTTGCTGTCAAGGGTTATTTAAGGGGCAAAAATGAGTTTTAAACATTATCTAAATGAGTCGATTTATCAAAAATAAATTAGTATATATTAACACGAAACCAAGGATATATAGATCGAGAAAACGAGCTTATAATGACCGAGATACAAGCATTTGAAACCGACGCTCACAACTTATTTCCATCGCCTTTTACTAAAATATTTCTAAGTGTTGAAACTGTCTTTTCGGGTACCCATGTTTAGGGCCGTTTTTATCAATGATCGAGTTAGTTTTGGTAAAATAGTATCTCTGAGTAAAATTTAGTTCACCCGGCCTATTTTCCAAAATGACCAGCCGTTCCTCAAACGGAGTTCTAACGAGTAAGATACAACCACTCAAACTTTCCCGAAAACTACCCATAAACTACATTTTTAGCTCAACTACCTCACTTCACCATTATTTTTCTTTATGATCGGAACTCATATGGATAAAAGTTCAGTGTTATGACTTTTAGATAATGTTATAAGCTTTCTAAAACCATTGAGTTTGTTTCTTAACACTTGATATTCACTATTTTACGACTAGTTTTGCGATGCTACTTAGTCATTTTCATGAGTTGTCAAAGTATATTATTTTAAGACGAAAAACTATAAAATTCTTGTTCTATTTCTAAACGAATATCGTGGGATGTCGTTTCAACCTATATAAGTGTAAAGTATTTTAGCACTTGACAAGACGTTATAAACATATATTTCGACGATAAACTTTATTTTCAAATGCACAAGTGGTATGGATATCATATGAGTTTGCATGCACGACATTGTTTCATGACTTACATTAGAACATATCATTCATATTAGGTTGCAGATAGAGATTGCACCTCATTTCAGTGTATCTACTTTTGTCATCATAATCATTGTATCAGGTGAGTTCGTAGCCCCACTTTTACTCGTTTAATCATTTTACAAACTCTTTAGGGGAGATACATGCTCAACTATTTTAATTTCAATTTCGATTATTTGCAAACTATATGCTGAATCTAAACTTAAACTATATTTTTTGAACTATCATGAACTTGTTAGTCATTTGTTTCACTCTTTATGCTCGTAAGTAGATTATGCCCGAACTAAATTGATTACTATGTTATGAACACTATTATTTGAACCACTTTCCTTGATTTTAAACCCTTCGACATATATACTTGAACTCTTTTAAATTGATTTGGACCTTTTCACATATATTTGAACACTTTGACTATTTTGAACCTTATGATATGTTTTGAGCTCTTTGACTGTTTTGAACTTTTGAACTCGACTTAAACTCTTGAACTTAATTATGAACTTTTGACTGGAACACTTGAACTTAATTACGAACTTATGACTTGTCTGAACCTAATGGACCGTACGTCCTTGACATAAAGTCTCCCTTGTTCGGAGCAGCCTAAAGTCTCCTTTGTTCGGAGCAACCTAAAGCCTCCAGTGCCGGCGTAACGTCTCCCTA
Organism: Chrysanthemum lavandulifolium; assembly: GCA_022545495.1. Classification (NCBI taxonomy): domain Eukaryota; kingdom Viridiplantae; phylum Streptophyta; class Magnoliopsida; order Asterales; family Asteraceae; genus Chrysanthemum; species Chrysanthemum lavandulifolium. The sequence continues at coordinate 199,144,839 of CM040240.1, read as the reverse complement.
TGTGAACGGAGCGTTCTCAATCTAAAGTCTCCCTATGTGAACGGAACAATACCAAGTCTCGCCTTATTGGTGGAGCGTGCAAATTCTCCCATGTTCGGAGTGTTCTTAATTGTATATAATAGTTGTATGATGTACCATTCGTACATTCGCATTGTTAGTCTCCTATTAGTAGGTAGTATGGATAGCGCTATTAGAGGTCGGCCAACCTCTCGTTCACTATGTTACGGGACGCATATTATTTATTCTAGGGGCTTTGCCTGGCATACATTATTATATACGTGGTGCTATATTGTGAACTATTATGACAACGTATACTTGACTACTAGACTTACTACTTTGGCAAGGGTTGTGAACACACAGGTTGCAAGTTTTGTATGGGCGAAACTTGGAACTGAGTGGATTTACAATGCCTTTGCTTTGTGGACTATTATCAATGACCAAAAACTTTGCCTTTGCTGCATGAATGTTCTTTAAAAGCTTTACATGTTAAACAAACTCTATGAACTCACTCAACCTTTGTCTTGACACTTTTAGCATGTTTTATCTCAGATATCTAAGGCATTCACTTCATGGCATGCATGTGGACTTATCATAGAGTCGCGGTGCCGACGCGTCTCACATATATTTTATGCACTTTGTTAATACAAATAAGCCGTAAAAACGTTTATTTATATTTTACGATCTTCTAATGTTTTGTCGATAACAAAAGTAAAATCATATTAACGAAACAAATAAAACACGTAAATGGTTTGAACTAATAGTTTTATAACACACTTACGCTTTCACATAAAACACTAAAACAAGTATAAGTGATTTTATGATCTAGATATATATGTACAACAACTAGTGTTTACATATTGGCTTAACAAGTATAAGTGATTTTATAATCTAGATACATATGTACAACAACTAGTGTTTACATATTGGGTTAAACATATACTTAAACTAAGTATACCAAAATGGGTAAAAACTAAGTGTATGCTAAATTGGGTAAATACAAGTATATACAAAAAGGTTAAATACTAGCAAATGGTTTTGACCCATAACCCATGGTTTTATATATACCACTTACATAAGTTCAATGTATCCTTAAGGTACATTGTATCTAGATAGAAAACCATGGATCAACCCATAACCCATGACCCATGACCCATAACCCAAAATACCCATGGGCAAAGAGGAGCGGACCACGGATCCCTAGCTTTGTGCTAGCCGGATCCCAAGTGGAAGGGATCCGTGGGATCCGGGGAACAATAGGATTTTCCTCTATAAATAGTGAGCCATTTCTTCATTATTCCTCACTTTGTCACACCCCAAGTCGAGCAAGCTTACCATGAGTTGCCAAGCTTTCATCATCAAGGCGAAGTGTTGAATGGAATTCACAAGGGATATTAGTGAAGGGTATCTATCGTCATAGCATCACAAGATTAGTGAAAGGTGCTGAGAAGACACAAGACATATATTGAGATCGACCTAAAGTGTCGTTTCGAAAACTAGAACATCGGATTTGATTTAATAAAACAATCGAGTTTACAAAGTATAGGTCCCAAATGAAAATCAACTAAGGTGTGCGGAAATAAGTTTGTTACAATTCAAACGATATTTTAAAGTGCAAAATATCCATGTAAGAACGCAATCGAGTTTACAAAGTCAAATGAAAATCAACTTGCGGACTCTATGATGTATCCACATGCATGCCATGAAGTGAATGCCTTAGAAACCCGAGATAAAAACATGCTAAAAGTGTCAACACAAAGGTTGAGTGAGTTCATAGAGTTTGAATTGAAATGTAAAGCCTTTCAAAATCGTTTATGCAGAAAGGCATCAGAATCCACTCGGTTCAAGTTCGCCCATACAAAACTTGCAACCTGTGTATTCACAACCCATTGCCAAAGTGTATATAGTTTATGTTCAAGCCCAAATCGTCAAATGAGTTCACAAGATAGTGCCTAACTTAATGTATCCATAGTTACTTAATATAACACCTAATTCGTACGGTTTCAAATTGTTCCATGACCATTAGTGCAATGATTATACCAAGACCATCAGTTCAATGAATGTACCATGACCATCAGTCCAATGAATGTACCAAGACCATCGCCTAATGAATATACCAAGACCATCATCCAATGAATATACCAAGACCATCACCAATGAATATACTATGGAAATACTACGATGGTAATACGGTTACTTTGCATGACTAAACATTCGATTCGATTAAACATGTAGTTTCAAATAATCATGATAGTTATGAAAATAATTGAGCATGTATCTCCCCAAAACATTTATGAAAACAAGTAAAAGTAGGGGCTATGGAAACTCACTTGGTGGAATGATGCGAAGACAAAAGTGAGTACACCGAGATGTAATGTGATACGTTAATCTTGACCTATTGTGAAGGATATGATACGTCATGAGTTGCAATGTAATGTTATGCATGCACTTCAGATGTTATTTATACCATTTACGGTTTTGAAAATATTACTCGTCGTCGAAAAATACTCTTTTGACGTCTTGACCCTTCAAAATGACTTTACATGTTTTACGTCAAAATGTCATCCTATAATGGTTTTATAATGATTTTTGGTGAAATTACCACTTTTCGTCGCAAAACAATGTCGTCGGAAAAATCATGAAATTAACAAAAATGGCTTTGGAAAACTAGTCGCAAAATGGTGTACGTCGATCGTTAGAGAACGAACTCGACGGTTTTGGAAAGTTTGTATCGGTATCTAAAAGTTTCAGTTCAGGAGTTTTCGTCCAAAAGGTCTCGATCATAAAGATATTAAGGGTCAAAGATAGTGATTTTTGCTAATTGTGTGCAGAAAATGAGTTTCGGCCAAGTTTGAACATCCGTAATTAATTTACTATAACTCCGCTTTACAAACAGCTTTTTGTTTTGAAAAATATGGCCGGTGAACTTGATTTTACTAGAAGACAATTCGTTCCAAAAAGTTTCACAACCTTGTTAAAATCGCAAAAACATGGTCGTTATGACTAATGTAACACTTGTAACGTAAAAATAATATAGTTTTCGAAAATAATAGTTACGGCAAGTTTATGAAAACGTGCATATCTTTGTCGTTTCAAATCCGCTTTTCACGATAATACGCCCTTAGCTTCAGATCAAGTAAACTAATATATTTTTGAGAGGTCGAAATAATTTGTGAAGCTTAAGGCTCGTTTTTGACCCGAACAAACTAAAAGCGCATGCTGAATTTTCTCGAAAAATATACTTTTCGTCGTCAAACTTTAAAAATCCATAACTTCTTCGTTATAAGTCCGCTTTTATCCGCTCAAGCGGCCACGGATTCGTTTTAAAGTATATTTTCTAAATATCAAGGCCAAAGTTTCGTATCAACAGTAGGTTTTTCCAGAAATTGAATTAAGGACAGAACATAAATATATAGTTATCGAAAATAGTTTTTCTCGGACAAAACCTATTCTAATCCCTTCAAATCAACTCCAAAGCTAATCTAATCCTACCATACACCTTCTTAGGGTGTCATGGGTTCCTAATCACCATCAAGACCAAAGAATACCATGGGAATATTTATAGGATGACCAATATGTATATATAACTCAATAAATCATGTAAAATAAATGGTATAAATCACATATCATGCATATTATCTCCAAAATGAAAAGAAACATATGAAAATGAAAAGGAAACATGAAAATGATAAAACAAGCTTACAAGTGATAGTGATGAGGTGAAAGTAACAAGGATTAAACTTAAATACCCTTGGTTTTTATTTCAAAACCAAATAAAGAGTATATACTAGATTGTGTTAAACTTGAGCTTGGAAAAACTTAATGATCTCTTGTTGGAACACAATGGGGCCGGCTATAGAAGGAAGAACAAGAGGAAGAGAGAATTTTACTTGACTTCAAAATGGTTGAATGAAAATGAATGAAAAGTTAGATTTGAGTATAGATATGAATGTAGAAAATTTTGTCAATCCAATTAATGAAACCACCCCCTAACCGGATTTTGTGGATCTTGTGTCCTCAAAATATCTTTTTTTTTTTTAATGTGTTGTGTAAATACTTGTAACATTTTGTAAGAAAAAGTGTAAGTATATTTGTAGGAAAATGTATAGGTAAAGGTAAATGGTAGATTTTTGGTAAAAGAGATTTTTAATAGACCAGAGTAGAATGTAATGAGATCATAAAAATTATAAAAATACATTCCTTGTAAAATTTGAGTGATCAAATAATTACCGAGTAGTTTTTAAGAAAAACGTCGTAATAATATAAATTTAACGATTTATATTCAAAATAAATTCCAAACACTAGTTAAACTCAAAATATAGTTTTTATCAACTAAATGTAAGTATAAAATATCTCGGGATCATTTTTGAAAGTAACGGATTAAATATACAAAATAATAACTCACGCGATTACGTTTATTAAATATAAAAATTACGCGTATAAAGTGAAATGAAATGTCATGAATGAATTAATGAGATGCAAATGATGTTAATGAAATGTAGACTAATCTTAGTCCATATGAAATGTTTGTGATGTTATGATCATGAATTCGCCGCTAAACCTTTAAGGTTACGCGAATTTGGAACAAGTAAACCAAGTTTACTATAAATGTTGAAATAACGAGACATAAATTGTGTCAAGAAATGACCTGAAAGTACGGGTTGTCACATTCGCCCATCCAAAAGGAATTCATCCACGAATTCAGTTCGCGTTAGTCTATCGGTTTTAGGGTTTGATGTGGCAAACTTTCCCATTCCCGAGCAAAACCCTCAAAAGACTTTTGGTAACCGATTTTACTTAATCTCACAACTCATCAAACAAGAACTGCCATGAGATTAGGCTAAATCGGTTTAGGTAACGACTTGTTTCTAGTTCGATCTTTGCAACTCATCAAACAAGAACTCATCACGCGGATCAAACTGGAAACAAGTGGTTTGAAGAAAATCTTTTGAAAATTTGGCTCGATTACGGAATTGCTTACTCATATGAGACTACTACTCCCTTCATTGCATGATTCTTCCCGAATTAGACATAGGTGATCGGGCTATGTATAATTTAGGAGTAACTATGCAATGCTTGGACTAATCGACTCATATGTTGTTTGGTGTTGAGTCAACCGATGTTAAAATTGTGATGAACATCGAGGAGAGAAGACATGGAGAAGTGTCGTTAAAATGATAGTTGAAGTAAAAGAATTAAAATCCTCGTAAATGATAACAAATCGGAAGAAAATAAAGTACGATAGATGAGAATATTTTACAACGAATGGTTCAAAGAAAAGTAGTACATCTTTAAGTTATAAAGTTTCGGATACGATGATTAGACATAAACTTGGTACGACATAGTACATAAGGAGAAATAAGACTGTTAGTTTCGAACTTCTTCGCCTTCCGTCGTTGATACCTTGACGAGCTCCTCCTCCTCCTTCTAACATATATACATTCCCATGAGCACCTTCGACTTGTTGACCTTGGTTTTGAGGACATTGATTCCGATAGTGTCCTTGCTCCCCGTGATCCGTAACATGTAACCATGGCCTTGCCTCTACAATTCCTAGCAAGGTGTCCCGATTGTTGACACTTGTAACACTTAGCGGACAAAGACCCGTGTGATGATACTTACATCGATTACATAGTGGGTAGGTTCCAAAGATAACCTCGCCTTCTCTTGTGCGAAGAACATATACCATTGCGCTTTCTTGCCCTCTTTTACGTTGTTGATGATGGTTAGTGTTGCGGTTTTGGTTGTTGTTATAATCTCCTTGGTCGTTTTCCCATTTTCTTTTGTTGTGGTTGATTTGGTTATCGTCGTTGTTGTTGTTGTTTTGGTTATTGTAGTGGTTGGTGCGGTTGTTGGGGTTGTTGTTGTTTTGGTTAGTGTTGGGGTACTTGCCTCTCTTCACTACCCGGCCATGAGCTTTTGAGTCAATCGAATAGCTTCCTCAATCGTTTCTGGGTCGGAAGAAGTCACATCGCCTTGAATAATTTGGGAGTCCTTCAATGAAAGCCTCCAGTAGCTTCTCATTATCCGAAACCATAGATGGGCATAACACGCCAATTCTTGAAATCTTCGAATGTAAGTGTCAATATCGCACCCAATAGTCCTTAGTTCATAGAATTACATCTCCAACTTCTTCACTTCCGTGCGAGGACAAAACTTCTTAGTCACCAAACTCTTGAATTGCTCCCAAGTAAGCTTGAAAGCATTCTCCATTCCAATCGGTTGAGCATATGAATTCCACCACGACAATGCTCCATCGAGTAATGTACTTGTAGCATATTTGACCTTACTATCATCCGGCGATTACACAAAGAAAACACGAGACTCCAATTTCTCGAACCATCGCACCATGGCGGTGGCTCCTTCATCCCTTTAAACTTGTTGGGATCTCCACTTTTGAAATCCTTGTAAGAACGACTCTTAACTCCGGATCCTCCTGCATTTCCGAGAGCGGAAGAAGCCTTGCATACTACAAAGAAGATCGTCTGCCGGCAAGAAGCGGCACCACCATTTCCCTTTCAACTCTTAGAGCATTAGCAATGCTATCATTCACTAACTTCGAATAGCCGCTTGGGTCATTTCAACTGTAGCTTTCTTGATGCCATATCTTCTTCAAAACAAGAGGAAAGGTGAGATGTAGCAAAATCCGATGTTAAAAAAAAGCGCTTCAAAGAAATGTGATAAGAAATAATAAGTTTGAGGTTATCTTTCAAAATAATCGATTGTTTCCTAAGAAATGGGTTATGAGATGTCGTAAGTGCTTCAAATGTATGATGGTTTAGTGACTTAGAGTGAATAGCGTGTAACTCGACATGTTAGTGATGAAACAAAGGAGTGAGAGTGACTTTGCCCTACTTAAGGGTTTATCTTGGCATTCGTCGTTATCGATGATAAATCAGCTGATATAAAAATTGTGATAGGGAATGACAAGGAATTCTCCACGTTAGAGTATGGGGAAAAGATAATGGGATGGGCATTTAAGGGCATCCATGTGACAATCGATGTGAAATGAAAGTGAATAACTCGAAAAATGTACGTAATGACCGCAAGTGAAGTGAACCCGCACTTATGATGAAATGATGAGATGCTATGATGATGTAGTTATAGTCTAGGGTCAATGATGCAACCTAGTTCTCTATAATCAAGCTCGATGCCAATCATCACACCCCAAATTACTGCTTTGCGGCGGAATGGAATTCGGGATTGATTGTCATAGCATCACGATTCTGAGATATATTGAACGACCTAAAGTGTCGTTTGAAAAGAACATCGTTTGATTTAATAAAACAATCAGAGTTTACAAAGTATAGGTCCCAAATGAAAATCAACTTGTGCGGAAATAAGTTTGTTACAATTCAAACGATATTTTAAAGTGCAAAAATCCATGTAAGACGCGTCGTCACCGCGACTCTATGATGTATCCACATGCATGCCATGAAGTGAATGCCTTAGAAACCTGAGATAAAAACATGCTAAAAGTGTCAACACAAAGGTTGAGTGAGTTCATAGAGTTTGAATTGAAATGTAAAGCCTTTCAAAATCGTTTATGCAACAAAGGCATCAGAATCCACTCGGTTCAAGTTCCGCCCATACAAAACTTGCAACTTTGTGTATTCACAACCCATTGCCAAAGTGTATATAGTTTATGTTCAAGCCCAAATCGTCAAATGAGTTCACAAGATAGTGCCTAACTTAATGTATCCATAGTTACTTAATATAACACCTAATTAAATACGGTTTCAAATTGTTCCATGACCATTAGTGCAATGATTATACCAAGACCATCGCTTCAATGAATGTACCATGACCATCAGTCAATGAATGTACCAAGACCATCGATCTAATGAATATACCAAGACCATCATCCAATGAATATACCAAGACCATCGGTCAATGAATATACTATGGAAATACTACGTATGGTAATACGGTTACTTTGCATGACTAAACATTCGATTCGATTAAACATGTAGTTTCAAATAATCATGATAGTTATGAAAATAATTGAGCATGTATCTCCCCAAAACATTTATGAAAACAAGTAAAAGTAGGGGCTATGGAAACTCACTTGGTGGAATGATGCGAAGACAAAAGTGAGTACACCGAGATGTAATGTGATACGTTAATCTTGACCTATTGTGAAGGATATGATACGTCATGAGTTGCAATGTAATGTTATGCATGCACTTCAGATGTTATTTATACCATTTACGGGTTTTGAAAATATTACTCGTCGTCGAAAATACTCTTTTGACGTCTTGACCCTTCAAAATGACTTTACATGTTTTTACGTCAAAATGTCATCCTATAATGGTTTTATAATGATTTTGGTGAAATTACCACTTTTCGTCGCAAAACAATGTCGTCGGAAAAATCATGAAATTAACAAAATGGCTTTGGAAAACTAGTGCAAAAGCGGTGTCGTCGATCGTTAGAGAACGAACTCGACGGTTTTGGAAAGTTTGTATCGGTATCTAAAAGTTTCGATTCAGAGTTTTCATCCAAAAGGTCTCGATCATAAAGATATTAAGGGTCAAAGATAGTGATTTTTGCTAATTGTGTGCGAAAATGAGTTTCGCCAAGTTTGAACATCCGTAATTAATTTACTATAACTCCGCTTTACAAACGACTTTTGTTTTGAAAAATATGGCGGTGAACTAGATTTTACTAGAAGACAATTGCTCCAAAAGTTTCACAACCTTGTTAAAATCGCAAGAAACATGGTCGTTATGACTAATGTAACACTTGTAACGTAAAAATAATATAGTTTTTCGAAAATAATAGTTACGACAAGTTTATGAAAACGTGCATATCTTTGTCGTTTCAAATCCGTTTTCACGATAATACGTCCTTAGCTTCGTATCAAGTAAACTAATATATTTTGAGAGGTCGAAATAATTTGTGAAGCTTAAGGCTCGTTTTGACCGAACAAACTAAAACTGCATGCTGAATTTTCTCGAAAAATATACTTTTCGTCGTCAAACTTTAAAATCCATAACTTCTTCGTTATAAGTCCGTTTTATCCGCTCAAGCGGCCACGGATTCGTTTTAAAGTATATTTTCTAAATATCAAGGCCAAAGTTTCGTATCAACAGTAGGTTTTTCCAAAATTGAATTAAGGACAGAACATAAATATATAGTTATCGAAAATAGTTTTTCTCGGACAAAACCAATTCTAATCCCTTCAAATCAACTCCAAAGCTAATCTAATCCTACCATACACCTTCTTAGGGTGTCATGGGTTCCTAATCACCATCAAGACCAAAGAATACCATGGGAATATTTATAGGATGACCAATATGTATATATAACTCAATAAATCATGTAAAATAAATGGTATAAATCACATATCATGCATATTATCTCCAAAAATGAAAAGAAACATATGAAAATGAAAAGGAAACATGAAAATGATAAAAACAAGCTTACAAGTGATAGTGATGAGGTGAAAGTAACAAGGATTAAACTTAAATACCCTTGGTTTTTATTTCAAAACCAAATAAAGAGTATATACTAGATTGTGTTAAACTTGAGCTTGGAAAAACTTAATGATCTCTTGTTGGAACACAATGGGGGCCGGCTATAGAAGGAAGAACAAGAGGAAGAGAGAATTTTACTTGACTTCAAAAATGGTTGAATGAAAAATGAATGAAAAGTTAGATTTGAGTATAGATATGAATGTAGAAAATTTTGTCAATCCAATTAATGAAACCACCCCCCCCTAACCGGATTTTGTGGATCTTGTGTCCTCAAAATATATATATATATATATATATTTTTTAATGTGTTGTGTAAATACTTGTAACATTTTGTAAGAAAAAGTGTAAGTATATTTGTAGGAAAATGTATAGGTAAAGGTAAATGGTAGATTTTTGGTAAAAGAGATTTTAATAGACCGAGTAGAATGTAATGAGATCATAAAAATTATAAAAATACATTCCTTGTAAAATTTGAGTGATCAAATAATTACCGAGTAGTTTTTAAGAAAAACGTCGTAATAATATAAATTTAACGATTTATATTCAAAATAAATTCCAAACACTAGTTAAACTCAAAATATAGTTTTTATCAACTAAATGTAAGTATAAAATATCTCGGAATCATTTTTGAAAGTAACGGATTAAATATACAAAATAATAACTCACGCGATTACGTTTATTAAATATAAAAAATTACGCGTATAAAGTGAAATGAAATGTCATGAATGAACTAATGAGATGCAAATGATGTTAATGAAATGTAGACTAATCTTAGTCCATATGAAATGTTTGTGATGTTATGATCATGAAAACCTTTAAGGTTACGCTATAAATGTTGAAATAACGAGACATAAACCTTTGTCACATTAGCTTTGTACCGAAAAAATTAAGCGACGCTAAAGGTTCTCCGCCATAAGGAGATTGGTGTAGTGATTACAAACTCTTGACTCGGAACCTTGTAAACCACTATAAATACTGTTTACTATAAATGTTGAAATAACACACACAACCAAATAGATTGACATAAATCTAAATACTTTAAAAGTTTTAATTGTAAACTATTCAACCCCCTTCTAGAAATGACTATCGCTTGATTGTAACAAACTCATTTTGGTACATTGGGGGACCTATGTTTTGTAAACTCGATTATTTTACTTAATCAAACGATATTTTCAAAATGACACTTTAGGTCGCTCGATATAACTATAACTTTGATGCTATGACAAATCATCCCTGTGTATTACATTCACCGCAAAATGTAATTTGGAGGTGTGATGATTGGTATCGAGCAACGGTTATAGAGAAATAGGTTGCATCATTGACCCTAGACTATAACTACATCATCATAGCATCTCATCATATCATTATAAGTGCATACTCATTATACATGCGGGTTTATGACTCAACACCAAACATCATATGAGTCAGTTAGTCCAAGCATTGCATAGTTACTCCTAAATTATACATAGCCTGATCACCTATGTCTAATTCAGGAAGAATCATGCAATGAATGGAGTATCAGTGTTATATGTGTAAGCAATTTCATAATTGAGCCAAATTTTCAAAAGACTTTCTTCAAAACCACTTGTTTCCTAGCTTGATTCTAGTGACAGTTCTTGTCTGATGAGTTGCGAAAATCAAGCTAAGAGTCAAGTTGTTACTCAAATCGATTTAGCCTAATCTCATGACAGTTCTTGTTTGAGGAGTTGTGAGATTAAGTACAAATCGGTTACCTAAAAGTCTTTTGAGGGTTTTACTCGAGAATGGGAAAACTTGCCTCATCAAACCTAACCATAAGAAAGCATGTCTTTAGAATGGGATATAGTCACGATAGCACAAGAACGTACCTAGTTGGATGAGAAACCCATGTGCATGAGCATTGACATAATCACTTAGGGCTATTCACACGAGCATGAACTTTTAGAACCCTTGTCGAGGTTCGGACTATAGTTATCAATAATTGAATCACGAGGACGTGATTCCTCTAACAGGGGAAGAATGTCACAATTCACAATTTTCGGTCATTTTGCAAACTTTAAAATTTTTACTATTCATCTCGGGAATTTACTATTCATCATTACTATTCATCGTTTTTTAGGTCGATTTGATATTTTGAGAGGTTATTTTCAAAATTTTACTATTCACAAAACACTATTCATTCTCGGAGAAAAATTTATATTCATGATTTTTATTCATCATTTTTCGTAAACTAGGTTTACGAGTATCGAACTCGCGTAACCGTGAAGGTTAGGTTGCGTATTCATGGAACATCATTGAGAACACTACATATAGACTAGAGTTAGTCTACATATCATCAGTAACATCATTTTCATATTAGTTCATGCATGCCTTTGCATATTTCATTAACGTATATTTTTCTATTAAATAAACGCTATCGCACGATCACTGATTTTGAATAATTGATCCGACACCTCCGACAATTGTCCTGATATATATTTTTTAGGGGCAATTTCATATCTCCCCTCCTTTTAATTAGAAATTTCATATATACCCAAACATGCATTAAAAACATTGTATATTATGCATTCAATACTTGCACTTTGGGTATATATGAAATTAATCATGAAAGTAGGGTGATATATGAAATTAATCCTATTTTTATACTTATATTAAGACTATAAAAATTATATTATTAGTTTACCCGATGATTTGGATTTATTTTGTATATATATTGTTATATATATATATATATATATATATATATATATATACTAGTTAAGCCACCAATGGGCGAGCATGACTTATAATTTTTGTTAACATATTTTTCTTTATTGTAAGAAGGTTGTTATCACCAGTTAGAGAAACCTTCTACCCAATTCTTTTGAAAAACAAAATTACTTGTAATGTTGGTATTATGAATTTCATCACAGTTTAGAGCATAAATGAGTCAAAAACTATTGAAATAAATTAGATAAAGGAAGTAAATGTCGAGTTTTTCATAGTAACTCAAAGTCTATCTTAATGACTAACACCTCCGAAACCGTAACATTCAAAGTCTATCCTACAGTCATAATTTATAACCGAAGCATCATTTGATTTAAGAAGATTTGAAAAGTTATAGAAAGTGCCAGGGCCAAATTTAATTTACAAAAATCTGTTTGTGAGCCTACCCGTGCTAAACCATGAGTTGTTTTGGTTTGGACCCGTTTTGACCCATACTTAATTCAACCCTAATCACTCATCTTGCCTATTATAATAATACAAACTCAAATGGTTCATTAGAGATATTGCATCACATGGTTTGATTATTAGCCATTTTAGTTTGATATAAAAAATTCTAAAAAATAAAAATAGCAATTTCATTAGCTTGTGAAACTTTTCTCAAAAGTAAAAAATCAACAAAATCCTAGCTAGGTGCTAGTAGCTAAAAGTTGGTGGTTTTGTCCCAAATAGTGGTTTTCCTCGCTTTAAGCCTAGCATTTTAATTCATTTTAGTTGTTATAAAAGTTTTAAAAAATTAAAATAACAATTTCGATAGCTTGTTTAACTTCCCTCAAAAGGAAAAAAACCAAAAAAATGTTTTGATTAGGCTGTTGTAGGTTTAAAGTTGCTCAGTCTACACCATTTGCTTCAAATGGGTTAGAACAATTAGTCTTAACCCAGTACTTTTAGCACAAATTTTTAGCCATTTTAGTTTGATATAAAAAAAATTTAAAAATAAAAATAGCAATTTCATTAGCTTGTGAAGCTTTTCTCAAAAGGAAAAAAATCAAAAAAATCCCTAGCTAGGGCTGCTAGTAGCTCAAAGTTGGTGGTTTTGTCCCAAATAGTAGTTTTCCTCACTTTAAGCCTAGCATTAGTTGAATCTAAAACATTCTCGTAAAATTTTCAGGAAGTTTTGTCAAATCCTTTAGTTTAACTCATAATAATTGCCATAATAGCTAGTGAGCTTTATTAAATGAAACATAAGTGACATTTCATTCTTGTCTCTCTGTTTTAAACATAACAAAGGACAAAATATAAAGGAAGGAGAATGTCAATGTAACCATAGCTCAACCAATATTACAGATAGAAAAGAATACCATTAACCATAAGCTATCTCACTGCCAAATTTAAAATCAAGGTTAAGAAAAGTACCTCATATAATTTTAAGTCGAGCTCAGAATCAAGGCTTTCAATCGCTGTATCATTTAAGTTAGTCCACCTGCCACTTGAAGAAATATAAAACAACTTCAACCTAGCCGACCTATATTAATATAATATCAAAGTAACCATTGTCTTAAAATGTTTACCTTAAGAAACACAAATATATCACAAAATTTTAGTTGCATAAAAAGGAAGACTGATATATGATGACCTGATAAAAGCAACCCTCATGCCTATATAAACCATATTAGTATCTGACATGGCCATATAAAATTGGCAAGCATAAATATTACCCATTATAGACCTGGAACCTTTATCCTACTATACAGATTATAAGAAAATTCTTGGTCATACCTTGTCGCCAAAGACACTGATAGTCGAAGAAAAGGGGGTCCTGACTCTGATCTAGGACAAATTAAGATTATTATATTAACTTTGTAGAAATTAAGATTGTCATCAAATGGAACCGCGACACCCAACCTTGTCTTGTTCCTTAGCCATGTTATGGTGTTTCGACACACGGGTAACAGTATTATCGCCATGCTCAATTTAAGAGTCTCGGCAATTATCTGATTAGCGTTTGGCAAACCAATTAAAAAAAATATTGTACTAATTTCAAGATAAGATTGGCATCCAGAATGAGAACAGGATGCTGTACTTCATAAATTGTAATATAAGATAAGAATTTAGTGTTACCACTCGTAAATCAAGTGCTTGCAAAGTCTTGGATAAGAATTCAGAAATACTTCCAAGATTTAAACTTTTAATTTGCAAACAAAGAGACTGCAAAGGCGTCCTCAATATTTGTGGCAATTGATATTCAGCAAAAGCATCATAAACACATCTGGGATATAGATGGTAACATTCTCCTGGTTGAACACGACCATCTCTTCCTCTTATCTAAATACCCAATAGAGAAAAAAATATATATTGAAAACATACAAGTGTAACACAAAACAACTGTTGATCGTGCAGAGCCCATAAAGCATAGAGCTTTGTAACATGTGAATCACACAATGCTAAAAAACTTACTTGTTTAGCGTAAACCTTGGATATCCAAGAAGGAAGCAAGCAGGAGCATTGTTTAATGCATCATATGATGCCTCTTTAGCCTTACCACAATCAATGACAAAACTAAATCATCAATTGTTATACTTGTTTCAAGAATATTCGTAGCCAAGACTATCTTCCTCACCCCACTATCCGGTTTTCAAATATTAACCTCTGATGTATATCAAAAAAGAAGGTGAAAGAACTTCATTTAAAACTCAAGAGATTTATTGGAAAATTCATCAGATATAAACCACCGCTCCGAAATGGCCATAGAACTATGACATGTCAATAACAAAACTCGACTTTCATCTCCTAAACCGGATGAGCTTGTAGCTTATCCTTTAGAGAATTTATGTCATCCCACCCAGTCATTGTTGGTGAATGAACTGTTGGCATATATTGCTGTCTTAATTGACTTTACTCCAATTCTTTCCCTTATATAGAGTCGTTCATTTTGAAAGCATAATCAAACTATCCATTCTATGCTAAATATCTTTCCTTTTCAAGTCTCTCTCATATGTTTTGTTCTGTTCTATACTAAACATATTACCTAGAGATCCTTACATATAAACGTATATATAGTATATGAATCAGAATAAAGTAGGGTTTTCTTTTTATAAACTTAGGAAGGATCCATTAAGATGACAAAATAATTGGGTAGGAATGATAAAAAGAAGAAACAAAACAAAGAATAAGAATATTTTAGGTTTAGGAATCGGATCAAGAAAGGGCCATGGACTCAAGAAGACCGAAGTTGCTATCCTACATTCAACAATATGGACATGGAAGTTGGCGCCATTGCCCATGAAAGTCGGTACTTAATCATGTCACCTTCCCATGCATCCATGATGCATTGTAAATATATTTTCCATAAAGTTTTTATGTGATGCTTTGTGATTTTTAGATTTTCAAACATTCAAACATAATTGAAACAAAAACATGGTAACATTCAATCACAAGGAAAGTAATAAACCTCATAAACCGGTAGATAGTATAACTGTGAAAAACGGTTCCATTGCTTTGATTGTGTTTGTAAAAGAAACTGAAGCTTTTCCGAGACTCATGTTAGTCGAAAATTTCCTAAGGTGTGCATTACAGCCAATGGTATGATTGCTACAAGTCGCCAATAAGTAACCAAATTAGGATCAAGAAAATTAATTTATATAACAAAAATCGCAGGATCGGCTTCATCATATCAATGCATACCGCGTACGCTTGATATTCGCCATTTATGAAGATTTAAAACCGATGTCAAAATATAATGAAAGTCCCAACGGTAAGTCGAGCTGCAGCCATGGTCAATGGATGTGGAAAACTTGCGAACTCGTAAACATTGATAGAGATAAATCTGCGTTATTCTCCTAATCAACAAGATTATTAGACTCTTATGCAAACGAATAACCAAAATCATGAAAAGAATTATGACACAAATCAACATGTGTTTATGTGTTTAAAGAAGACGAATACCATACATTCATACCTGTTATGAACAATTCCGTAGTAGATTGTGAGGAAAAAGGATATTAGGTTAATGAATTAAGAAAAAAATATATATTTAAGGAAAAGATATGTATAATAAGTTTTAAAAAACATAATTAGTTAATATAATTTTTGTAGATAAATTGTATTTAGTATAGGATTCTATAGGCATTTATAGATAATAATATGCAACATAATTATCAAAATAACTTGTAGCCTAATTGGTAAACACACAAGTTATTAATGCTACTCTTAAAAACAACCCAAGTTCAGATCTCACTAATTGACATTTTTTATAAAAACGAATTTTGAAAAAATAATATTAAAAATTAATATAAATTATACATTAAAACCGGGAAAAATAGTTGGATTAATAGTTGAATTATTAAATTGCTTAGGTGGACATATAATGCTTAGGTGGCATTGAGGTGACATTAATACCAAATGGCTCATGTTATATATATATATATATATATATATATATATATATATATATATATTGTGTTCAAATGGTAAACACCTTAAAGTGGTGAACAATAGGCACCAATGAAAATTTTACAAGTTGCATTTTGTTTAAAAGAAAAATTAAAACTAAAATTAAATGATTAGTAAATTCAAAAGGGTATAATAGGTATTTAAAATCTTTACAATTTCCTAATTTCACTCCATTCTCTTATACACAGCCACCCACCCCAAAATCACAGATCTATCTTCTCTCCCAAAATGAGGAAAAAAAAATCGGTTCTATCTCTCAATCGCCCTGATTCTCCGGCGATGAATTTGACCCCCGTAACAGCCTTAAACCAATTCAAAGACGGGCCAGAAAAATCGTTCTCTTGAACGAACCCTAGCCTACACCATCTGAACGAACCCTAGCCGTCACTATCGCTCGAATCAAGATCTGAGATATATGCTTTCCTAGCAGCCGCCGTCAATGTTTTGTCGTCGTTGACTTACCTCTGTCGTAACCAAATATAAAGAAATTGTAAACATGTCGCGAATTTATTGATATCTATCTGTTTTAGGCTTTCTGGAATTCCGGCTAATGGACAGCTAACGGTGGGCGACTGTATGAGGGTGAGAATATGTGCGAGAAGGTCAAGGGAGGTCTGTGGTAACAATTTCATATCATTCTTGTCTATTTGTAGTTTTTATTTTTTATCTTTTATGTTTTCACTCTCATATATCATTACTCGTTAATGTTTTAAGTAGTATATGTTTTATTTTTGTTAGCCTACTGGAGAAGGAGATTTTATATAATTCAGCCGAAGGTGGACTTTGACATTAACATCTGTGCAATATCTGGTCTTCTTAATCTTGGACATATCACATAGTTTTTTGTTGACAGTTGTTGTACATACATATAGTCCATAAGCTCACCCAATTTCTTTATGGGAAGATATATCTTTTTTTTGTTGTTTATACAGTAAATCTTAACTTTTTGGATGAAAATATTGTAATTGCAAGTATCAAGCTGCATCTTATGGACCAAGATGTAAAGGTAGATTTTGTATTTTTTTGAAGACCGCCTATCGTGGATAATAATAACTCTCGATCTCAGTTTCCGATTAAAAAACGTTTGTACGTCACTACGTATGTGTCGAGAAAAATTGTGTGATAAACATAGAGTGTCATTACAATTTATTAAAATTTCGTAATGTGTCATTTAAAATGTATTAAAATTTTAATGAGTCACTACATATATACGAAAATTTTAATGAGTCACTTATCAAAAAAAATAAATAATGAGTCACTACATATATACTAATATTTTAGTGTGTCACTATATATGTATCAAGAAATTTAATGTCACACTACAAATGTGTCAAAAAAAAAAACTAATGTGTCACTATATATGTATCAAGATATTTGTGTATATATGTCCAAAAAAAAATAGTGTGTCTCTATAACTTTACTGTGTCATAAATGAAGTATAAAAAAATTAATGTGTCACTAAATATGTATAGAAAAACTTAACAGATTACTAGAAATGGATTACAAAATTAAGTGTCAAAAATGTAGCTTATAGAGACATGAAATGTATCATTGCTTAGAGATCTAAGACCCAAACCCTATAAAAAAATACAAGATATATATACACCGTATATTGATGCACACGCTGAAAAAAAAAAAAAAAAAAAAGTACTAATGGTGGTCCCGAATATATTCAATTATGGGTGATGTGCACATGATTACTTTGTTTTACCCAAAATGCCCTCAATTTTCTTATCTATTAACAATAATGCTATTAAGCTCATTGATTATGCATCAATTTAATTAATTTTGAATCTCATCAATAAAGTTTAATCCAACGGTCTACAAGTGTACTTATTGTTTTCTATTTTAAAGTGTACATCACAATAACAGATATATATATATATATATATATATATATATATATATATATATATATATATATATATATATATATATATATATATATATTATTCACGACGGTTTACTTAAATTTCTATACGATAATTATTTAATAATCCGATACTTATGAAATGTAATTTTATAATTTTTATGACTTGAATATATTTTATTTTGTTCCGTTAAAATCGATTTCTAGCTAACTCTATACCTAATTAACTAAATGTCTAGGAAATATCTTCAAGTTATCAAAAACAAATTGAGTTCTTTTTCATTCAAGATACAACTAAAAAAAAAATGTTTTCTTTCTTCTTCTTCTTGGAGGTACACGACCAACATCATAAACAAGAAGGAATCACCATTTTTTTTCAAGATCAAGAATTATTAAGATCCATTTTTGTGTTCTAGTTAAGGTTTAGAATTAAAACCTTGAAGTTTAATTAAGTTTTCCATCGCCAATTTCTCATAATCACTCAAGTAAGTTCTAAATAATTTTTCCTACTCTTTCATGATCATATTTGATCTATTTTTATTATGCTAGTACAAAAATATGCAAGTATTATATGTATTCATACCACTTTTACTTGTTTTTATTACTTATTATTAGTTTAAACTATCCTATAATTATTCCCATGAAACCTATCATTGTTGATGAAGTTTAGGAACCCACGACTCCCTAAGAAGGTGTATGGTAGGTTTAGAATAGATTTGGTGTTGATTGGAAAGGTTTAGAACAAGTATTACACTAGAAAAATCATTTTCGACAACATATAATTAAGGGCTGTTCATTTTTGTAAAATATGGAAATTTTGACAGGTCATGGATTATTTTGGTTTATATTTTCAAAAAATAGACTTTAAAACGAAACCGTGGTCGCTTGAACGGGTTAAAACGGATTTATAACGAAGAAGTTACGCTATTTTCAAGTTTAACGACGAAAACTAATTTTCTGAAATTATACTTGCTGTCAAGGGTTATTTAAGGGCAAAATGAGTTTTAAACATTATCTAAATGAGTCGATTTATCAAAATATATTAGTATATATTAACACGAAACCAAGGATATATAGATCGTGAAAACGAGCTTATAATGACCGAGATACAAGCATTTGAAAATCGACGTTCACAACTTATTTCCATCAGCTTTTACTAAAATATTTAGTGTTGAAACTGTCTTTTCGGGTACCCGTGTTTAGGGCCGTTTTTCTCAATGATCGAGTTAGTTTTGGTAAAATAGTATCTCTGAGTAAAATTTAGTTCACCCGGCCTATTTTCCAAAATGACCAGCCGTTCCTCAAACGGAGTTCTAACGAGTAAGATACAACCACTCAAATTTTCCCGAAATCTACCCATAAACTACATTTTTAGCTCAACTACCTCACTTCACCATTATTTTTCTTTATGATCGGAACTCGTATGGATAAAAGTTCAGTGTTATGACTTTTAGATAATGTTACAAACTTTCTAAAACCATTGAGTTTGTTTCTTGACACTTGATATTCACTATTTTACGACTAGCTTTGCGAGGCTACTTAGTCATTTTCATGAGTTGTCAAAGTATATTATTTTAAGACGAAAAACTATAAAATTCTTGTTCTATTTCTAAACGACTATCGTGGGATATTGTTTCAACCTATATAAGTGTAAAGTATTTTATCACTTGACAAGACGTTATAAACATATATTTCAACGATAAACTTTATTTTCAAATGCACAAGTGGTATGGATATCATATGAGTTTGCATGCACGACATTGTTTCATGACTTACATTAGAACATATCATTCATATTAGGTTGCAGATAGAGATTGCACCTCATTTCAGTGTATCTACTTTTGTCATCATAATCATTGCATCAGGTGAGTTCGTAGCCCCACTTTTACTCGTTTAATCATTTTACAAACTCTTTGGGGGAGATACATGCTCAACTATTTTAATTTCATATTCGATTATTTGCAAACTATATGCTGAATCTAAACTTAAACTATATTGTTTGAAGAGTAAACTACACCATTCGTCCTTGTGGTATACGTTGACCATCAAGGTTCATCCTTTGACCAAAAAAATTGCACCGTTAGTCCTTAACTGCGAAACGTTACTCAGCGTTGGTCCTTCACTTTAACGGGCCACACTAACGGTCGTTTAGTGTACACACTTGAGGGTATTTTCGTCCTTTTATGTCTACACATAACTCACTGCCACCATCACCCAAAGTAACCATCTTCATTTCTTCTTCTTCTTCATCATCTATATCTTCACCCACCACCATCCACCATCACTCTCACCATACCCGACCACCTTCACAAACTCCTAAATCAATACCCATAAACATTAAATGAACATCTTATGTTCATTCTTCATAAACATCAACATTTCATTTCCATAAATTTAAAACTCACAGATTAAAATAAACTACAAGGATATTCAAATTATTAGCAACAAAACCTTTATTTTATAGCAAACAACAGGATCTAACCCAACACACTTTCATCACCATCATTTTCTTTCATTCTTTACATCTTGATTATCAAAATATCATAACAAGGTACAAAATTTTTCTTGTCTCATATATGCAGTTAAACAAAAACCTTCAAAATTATAGCAATATAAATTCCCACAATCAATGTAACATTATAACAATTAAATTTCCACAATTTCAACATTTAACAAAAATAACAAAAACTCAACAATCCCGACATCCTTCTCAAATTCATCAACGTGGATCTGAAGCCATCACTGCCTATCATCGGGTAGAAACCTGCCAAAAATCGGGCCATAAAACTCCTCACCACCATTCACTAGGTAGTTGACCCCTTTTTTACATGCATTTTGTTACAGAAGATATTACCTGGACCAAGATTATAAATATGTTGGGTAACCACTTGAAGCGAATAATTTGATTTCCTTACAAACTCATCGAACCAATTAAAATAAAAGAATCCTCCGGGTCCAAGAACTAACGGTTTATCTTGAAAAGTGTTATAGATCATTTGTACCAAGTTTTGGAGTGCAATTGTATCCAGTGCATACTGATCCGCCGTGATCTTTGCTCCAATTCCATTTGCACTCAGTTCGTTTCCTGTTATTTACCATTTAAAAGAAACGAGGATCTTAACTCGTAACCTTCAAGTTATTGAAACAAAATCTAACTGTACAAATATTCCGTCTTAAGTTGCATACATGACGAAAATCTTACAAAATCTAACTGTGACCACCAGCAGCGACTGGCGTTGCGGTGTTTCGGCGTTGTGGGTTGCGTCGACCAGCGTTGTGGGTTTTAAGAGAATTGGCTGTCGGGTTCCGGCGTTGTCGAGATGATGATGATTGTAGTGGTAGAATTGCAGGTTGTGATGGTGAATTGTTTAAATTGATTTGGTGTATGAACATGTGATAAACACAATGTGGTTTGGTGATAATAAAGAAACAAGAATAGATAAAGATATATGAAGATAGATCAAGAAGATTTCAAGTTTTTAGTTATTGAGATTTTGAAGTAGGTTTGAGGGTTTTAAGTTTTTTGAAGTTTTGATTAGGTATACTGAGAAAATGATAATAGTGGATTAAGATAGAGACAAAAAAGAAAAAAAGAACTAGAAAAAAAGGGTGGGAAAAGACGGATATACCCTCACGTGGGTATCACATGTGGGAGTATAACGACCGTTAGTGTGGCCCATTAAAGTGAAGGACCAACGCTGAGTAACGTTTCGCAGTTAAAGACTAACGGTGCAATTTTTTTGGTCAAAGGACGATCCTTGATGGTCAACGTATACCACAAGGACGAATGGTGTAGTTTACTCTTGTTTGAACTATCATGAACTTGTTAGTCTTTTGTTTCACTCTTTATGCTCGTAAGTAGATTATGCCCGAACTAAATTGATTACTATGTTATGAACACTATTATTTGAACCACTTTCCTTGATTTTGAACCCTTCGACATATATACTTGAACTCTTTTAAATTGATTTGGACCTTTTCACATATATTTGAACACTTTGACTATTTTGAACCTTATGATATGTTTTGAGCTCTTTGACTGTTTTGAACTTTTGAACTCGACTTAAACTCTTGAACTTAATTATGAACTTTTGACTGGAACACTTGAACTTAATTACGTACTTATGACTTGTTTGAACCTAATGGACCATACGTCCTTGACATAAAGTCTCCCTTGTTCGGAGCAGCCTAAAGTCTCCCTTGTTCGGAGAAACCTAAAGCCTCCCAGGTCCGGAGCAGAACGTCTCCCTATGTGAACGGAGCGTTCTCAATCTAAAGTCTCCCTATGTGAACGGAGGAATACCAAGTCTCGCCTTATTGGTGGAGCGTGCAAATTCTCCCATGTTCGGACCGTTTTAATTGTATATAATAGTTGTATGATGTATCGCTCGACATTCGCATTGTTAGTCTCCTATTAGTAGGTAGTATGGATAGCGCTATTAGAGGTCGGCCAACCTCTCGCTCACTATGTTACGGACGATATTATTTATTCTAGGGCTTTGCCCGGCATACATTATTATATATGTGGTGCTATATTGTGAACTATTATGACAACGATACTTGACTACTAGACTTACTACTTTTGGCGGGTTGTGAACACACAGTTGCAAGTTTTGTATGGGCGTAACTTGAACCGAGTGGATTTACAATGCCTTTACTTTGTGGACTATTCTCAATGACCAAAAACTTTTCCTTTGCTGCATGAATGTTCTTTAAAAGCTTTACATGTTAAACAAACTCTATGAACTCACTCAACCTTTGTGTTGACACTTTTAGCA
The DNA here is from genome assembly GCA_022545495.1 of Chrysanthemum lavandulifolium. Lineage (NCBI taxonomy): Eukaryota > Viridiplantae > Streptophyta > Magnoliopsida > Asterales > Asteraceae > Chrysanthemum > Chrysanthemum lavandulifolium. Next base: position 199,121,581 of record CM040240.1, on the reverse strand, counting down.
TGTTTTATCTCGTATCTAAGGCATTCACTTCATGGCATGCATGTGGACTTATCATAGAGTCGCGGTGCCGACGCTGCCTCACATATATTTTATGCACTTAACTATCGCTTGATTGTAACAAACTCATTTTGGTACATTGGAAATCTTTTGGGACCTATGTTTTGTAAACTCGACATTTTACTTAATCAAACGATATTTTCAAACGAAACTTTAGGTCGCTCGATATAATCGTAACTTTGATGCTATGACAATATCCCCTGTGTATTTCATTCACTGTAAAATGTAATTTGGAGGTGTGACAAACATTTTTGTTAAACTGATCAGATTGTTGCGTTGGTTGATGTTTATATAGAATGTCAAGTTTGTTGAATATTGTTTGTGTATGGTGTAATGTTTGGGTCTGATGCGAAAGATATTTTGGTAATGTTTGGTTACAGGTTTTGGAAAGGAAAAAATTAATATATTTTTTGAACAAATAGATTTTTGGTGCGGTTCATTCAAAACTGCACCAGAAAAAAATATGCTTAAAGAAATTTGGTACGGTTAGAAAAAAAACCGGACCAAATAATTATTTTCTGGTTTAAAACTGTTCTAGAAAATATTTTATTTTTTGATACACTCGTATCTAGTACGGTTTCAAAACCGTACAAAATAGTCTTAAAAACCGTATTTACTTAGATTTCTGTGTAGTAGTAACTAAATTTAATACAAATTACTAAATATTTGTGTATCACATGTTGAGCAAGCCAAGAGCGATTAAAAGTTCACATGCGCCCTGCAACATTTGCCTATCATTTAACAAGAAATTACAAGACTCCTCCGACCATCATGCATTTTTCGTTTCACAATTTATCGTTTGTATATATACAAACACGTATACATACACACGCGCGCGCAACTTCATTTCGTGTCTTTTTCATCCTCCGACTGAAATAGACAAATCCACAAGGAATGTTAAACTACTATTGTCTTTTGCAATTTCACATTTTCAAGTGTTTTCCATTATGGTTAAGATATTCCTTATTGGATTAAGCCTATAGTAATTATAATGTCAACTTCGGTTACCAAATGCTTATTAGATATCGCTAATAAATTTATTAAAGATCATATCATTATAAATGTCGCTCGACGTAATAACAAAAAAATACCTCTTTGACATTAAACTTTACATTTTTGTCTTCAATTGAGTATTATGACCATTTTACACTTACAAATTACATAAATGGTCCCTGTCTGTTTGCGAAAATTGCATCCATCGTCCCTAGGCTAAATTACAAAAATAGTCCCTGTCGTTTGAAAAAATTGCGTCCATCGTCCCTTTTTTTTTCAAAATTCTTGTTCCATTTAACCCTTTCATTAAACACTATACATATCCAACTATTGACTAAAAAGTCAAAGTAACGCCGACGTAGCTCAAAGTCAACAATATATATATCAAGTCCAATGTAAAAGTCACAATATCGCAATTCAATCCCAAACCAACTCAAAACAATCTCGCCAACCAATCAATCAACCAAAAATACTCGAAACCAATGTTATGACCCTAATAGTCATGACACGGTCGCGGTTAAGACCACGTGAACCAAACAAGCTCTAGAAGCTTTTCGGCTCCACGTGCCTCATCCAAACCTCAACTACATCAACCAACAAGATACTAAATTGACCCGACCCGGACCCATGGCCCAAGTGGGTCACGTACGCAAGCCAAGGGCCACGTACGTGCCCTATGTGGCTCGTACACCCATCCAAACCACTCAAACATTACCCAAATCCATTCCACAACATCCAAATCCAATCATTCAAGCTTCAATCACTAACCAAACACAAAACCCATCATCTATCTTACCCAAAAATATGAAACTAAACCTAAAATGCATAAACCCATCAAATTGATACACCACACATATACCAAACACAAATTGATTGTTTATTTAGTCACTAATTAGACTTAATTTCATGTTTAAATCAAAAGCCCCAAATATTATGATTGGGTCGAAACCCTAATTGCCCATACGTGGCATTTAAGAGCTTAAACAAGCTCTAATCTTGTCCCATTTACCTTATTCAAGCACCAATTGCAATATTTGATGAAAACCCTAAAAGTACGAATCTTAATTCTTGAATTTGAAGGTGTTATTGAAGGCTTTTATGGGAGTATTTTATATGGATAGAAAGAGGATGAAACGATCTACAAGATAGTGGTGGAGGTGTAATTTCACTTGCCGGAATTTGGCCGGAAAGTGGCCGGAAAGGGGCGGCCAAGGTGGTGGTGGTGGCTAGGGTTTGTTCTTGAAGAGAGAGAAAGTGTGTTTGTGTGTGTTTTTAGTGAGAGAAAGTGAAGTAAAAATGAGGTGAAGGAGGGTATTTATATTTTAGAAGGAGGGACTAAATAATAAAAGAGAGGGAGGGGAGGGGTGGCCGGCCATATGGCTTTTGAGGGGCCGTGGTCGCCATATTTCGTAAACTATCTCGTTTACCTATTCCCGAGCTCATATATTGTCCCCCGAGTGTCCCACACCGTTCCTTCGACTTTCTAACATCGTTATTTACATTTTTCCACAAGTTTTGACTATTTATTTGTTAATTTTTGAGTTACGGTCTAAAAGTTACAATAATTCTCGTTTTAGGCTTTTCTAGTGCCGAATCGAATAGTGCCTACCAAATAGAGTTAAAACTCATACGATAACTGATAACGCTACACGCGTCGTTCGGGGTCAAAGGAACTTCCTTTTCGTCGAGCAAGTTTTATAACACCCTAGGCAAGTGAACCTAATCGTAGTAGTGTAGTATTAGGGTAAGCCACGGGTATTGATATCGCTCTCTCAGGGAATAGTGTCGTTAGGTCAAGTGTATGTCGATTTAAGTCTAAAGGTAGGATGATTATTTTTTATTTTTATATTTTATGAATCTCGCTTTGAGGGAGGGTGGAATTAGTTGCTAGTCAACTATCCCAAAAGATACTAACTAAATTATGGGTCTACCAGAACGTGAAGCGTATCTACTTATGATGTATTACTCCTTGCTAGCTATCCAATTCTACCTACCGAATTGTCACGTCCCTATTGATGGTTGAATTGTCACGCCCTTATTCTTAACGCGTTGTGTTTTCTAAGGTCGTAAGTGTGCATTCCCTAACTCTTTGAAGTCACCTTTAAGTGTAGTAAACGAAACCACTAAGTCATTCATAAACAAACTTTGAGGTTATCTTTGGGTTTAGTAAACGAAATCCACTAAGTCATTCATAAACTATCAAAGATTTGTCAAGTATTAAACACCACGATAGCCTAGTCGCACTCCTAAGCCAATTACAATTAAGATAAGAGACAACCAATCAAACAAGAGATGAGGGATGCAAGAATTATAAACTAAACCAATTAGACTCATTGAAATTGTCACACCCTAATGATGAAGATAGACACAAGCATCACTAAGAAATCAATAAGATCTAATTAATTACATACAAGTTTCATACAATCATAAGCAAACACTAGGTGAATTAGCCAAGCATAATTAATGAAGAGCAAGCAATCATGATTATTGAAGACATACCATAGGATTGGATTAACAAACAAACCATTATACGATGTTTATAGAGTGTTTGAAACCCTTTAAGTTGTCGAAAACATCTACCTAAACCCCGAATCGGACTTAGGGTTTAGGGCTTGTAAAAGTGAAGTTATAATGTTTTATTTATAGCGATTTTCTGTCAAGCAAAGAGTGACGGCGTCACACCTATAGAGTGATGGCGCCACGACCATTTTTTCACCAAATTGTAAATTTTCTCATTCAGATCGTGCTGGCTTTTGAATCACTTAAACCGAGTTCAGATGCAAAAGTTATGGCCAAAACAAGATCAACTACTACCAAGATGTTGCAAAGATGTGACGGCGCCACCTTATGCCCGTGACGCCGCCGCCTTCGCCTATGACGCCTCGGATCAAATCTAGGACGCCCGAGTCATGATGCCCTACTTTTAAAACCCGATGCCGCCACTTGTAGATAAGCAATTTGGCTACCGAGCCGTCAAAAGTGGTCCGACGGCGCCGCTTAGTTGTGCTGACGCCGTCCCTTCGCCTCTAGCACCGAGTGTCTCGATTCTTGACTTTGGCCATTTTCTTTATATATTTGCGCTTTCGTTCAATAAGTATCATTCTAGCATTTTGCCTTCAAGATACCTAAAAAGTGAAAAGGAACGATATTAAGTAATAACGATACAAAGTGATCAAATAAGGGCTTAAACGAACCCTAAAAAGGTACATTTTAAAACCTTATCAATAACTCATTTAATAATGAAGTAAACTGTTAATACAAATAAACCGTAAAAACGTTTATTAATATTTTGCGATCTCTTTGTGTTTTGTTGATAACAAATATAATGTTATCTTAAGTATAATTATAAGGATACATGTTACTTTTGTAAAGCATTTACATATAGCCATTTAAATACAAAAATGTAGTAATCAAGCATTTGTTGTAATAGTTTAGTAGGATGGGTAAAAACCATAACCCATGGACCATAACCCATGGATCTTAATCCATACCAAAGAAGACTTGATACAATGTATACTTAGATACATTGAATCTAGAGAAAACCCATGGACCAACCCATAACCCATGACCCATAACCAAAAAACTCATGGGCAAAGAGGAGCGAACCACGGATCCCTGGCTTTGTGCTAGCCGGATCCCAAGTGGAAGGGATCCGTGGGATCCGGAGAACAGTGAGGAAATTTGCCTATAAATAGAGAGCCATTTCTTCATTCTAACTCACCCCTCTTCTTACTAAATCTCTCAAACACTCTCATTCTCTTCTAACATATAGATCACTTGATCTAGAGAGTTGTTCTTCTTTCTTTCTATTTGTGATCCTCATATAGGTCGTTCTCTAAGGCGAGATCTCGAGCATTCTACAAGTCATCCAAGTAAGGGTCCTTGATTGATTTGTCACTCCAAGATTTCTGTAGCGAAGATCTTGTATTTGATATTTCACATATTTGTTGTGTAATAGTCGTGTTGGTTTTGGTCCACCGTACTACGGACTCGGTATTTAGCTTTGTACCGAAAAAGTGTAAGCAACGCCAGAAGGCTTCTCCGCTAAGTGAAAGAGTTTGTTGACATAGTGCTTGAACTCGAGTAGGTGACTCGGGAGTGGAGTAGGGCAAGGAAGGTGTCCTTGTAGCGAACCACTATACATCGATTGTGTCTTTTCTTTCCCTTCGCTTTACTTTATTTACTTGCCTTATCATTAGATCTATACTTTCTCTACATCCACAAGATCTTACATATTAACGAATCTAAAAGTTTTTGAAACTAACATAAAATCGGCAAAACTATTCAACCACCCCTTCTAGTTTTCCACAATTGGCATCAAGAGCTAAGTTTATAAAAGTTTTAAAGTAAAATTGTATTTTAAAAACTTTTCGATCACTATGGGTTCTGAAAATTATAAGGAAGGGCAATCTATGCAACGACCACCACTACTTGAAACTAATGGTTTTATATTTTGGAAAAATAAATTCGAAACATATGTGAACTCTAAAGATATTGATCTTTGGTACATTATTGTTGAAGGTGATTTTGAGGCTACCTCAAATGATGATAAGGGAAATTTAGTTAACATACCTCATGATAAACTAAATGATGAAATGAAGAAAAGCTTTCTAAAAATAGTGAAGCAAAAATGGTTTTATATAATGCTTTACCGAAAAAGGAATTTGAAAGAATTTCTTTACTCAAAACCTCTAAAGAAATTTGGAATTCTTTAGTTGTAGCTCATTAAGGCAACGAACAAGTTAAAAATAATAAAATTGATTTATTTGTTCAACAATATGAACAATTTTCAATATCGGATGAGGAAACTATAGATCATTCATTTGCTAACTTTAATACTATTATTACATCTTTACAGGCACTTGATGAATCTTTTTCTAGCCGTAACCATGTTAGGAGATATCTAAGGGCACTTCCATCGAAGTGGAGATCCAAGGTGACGGCGATCGAAGAGTCAAAAGATTTGACAACCCTCACCCTTGATGAACTCATAGGCAACCTAAAAGCCTACGAGCTTGTCCTTGCTAAAGACTCCGAAGCCTCAAGGGTGAAAGAGAAACACAAATCTCTTGCCCTTAAAGCCAAAAAGGCTTCAAGCGATGAAGAGAACTCCTCTTCAAATAGTGATGATGAGGAGTACGCTACGGCGGTAAGGGACTTTAAAAAGTTCTTTAGAAGAAATGGTAGATACGTCAAACAACCGAATGATGATAAGAAAGGCTTTCGGAAAAGCAAAGAGGACGAGACGCCGAAGGATGATCGTACTTGCTTTAAATGTGGGGACCCAAACCACTTTATTAGTAAGTGTCCCAAACGGGACGATCAAAAGGCGTTCGTGAGCGGCACGTGGGGAATGAGCGACGAGGAGGACGAAGAAATTTGTCTCATGGCAAATGACGAGGTATGTCACGAATACTATAGTAGTTCATCACTTGAAGACGACTCATTGCATAACGAATATGATAAACTATGCAATATTAGCTTAAAACTAATTAACAAAACAAGCTTTTAAAGAGTCAAAACCAACGCTTAGATAAAGAAGTCATAGAATTAAAAGCAAAACTAAAACGCTTAGAAAAGGGTAAAATAGCAAGTGGTGAATGTGAACTTTGTGTTGAACTTCAAACACTAGTTGATCATTTAGATTCTAAAATTGCTAGAATGAGTACAAACACCTTAGATACAATACTGATGGTGTTAAAACCGAACAACCAAAAGGGTCTAGGTATTCAACAACTTGATCCATCAACTAGTGAAAGTAAAGAAACAAAATTTGTTAAAGAACTAGAAAACCACCACTTGCTATGGCGGATCCCACGGATCCCCTAAAAGGGAACCGGCTAGTATACGATGTGGATCCGTGGATCTCATTGTGACAACTAGTGGTAATAAAGTAGCTTCTTCATCTAGAACCGAGTTCGTTATCGTTAATAGAAAGAAACCAACTCATGTCACCACTAGACATCCACCTCCAAAATATAATCCTACTTTTGCAAGAAACAAAGTACCATCTTTTAAAAACATAATACATCTAGGAGACCTAATAACGCTTATCCAAGAAGTAATCATCAAATGGGATGGAACCCTAATATGCAAAACGGTTTTCCTTTTCAAAACCTTGCTCCATGGAATGCATACTCATCTTATCCATACATGTCTAACATGAATGGAATGTTTAACACTAATGGACCCATGAACAAATGGGGACCAAAATTTTGAGTTTATTATTGTTTTAGGTGTGCTTAAAGGTTGACCTAGACCCCATGAATGGGTCAAGGATAGCGGTGCACGAGGCACATGACCGCAATAGGATCTATTCTCCACGATGAATCCATCAATGGAGGTAATGTAGTGTTTGGAAATAGCAAAGTAGAATCATCGGTAAAGGTACGATTTCTAACAAATCTCTAACCATTAACGATGTGTGTCACGTAGAAAACCTAAACTTTAACCTCTTAAGTATAGGACAAATATGTGATAAAAGTGCAATGTACTTTTACCGAAACCGTAGTAAGATACTAAAAGATGGCATAACCATAGGAAGAGGTATTAGGAAACATGGAGTCTATGTCATTAAAATCGGAATGAACCTAAAGACAAACTATGTCTTACCTCTATGGATGATACTTCGACCTTATGGCATCAAGATTGGGTCACGCCAACATGCGACTTCTTCAATCGCTATCATCCAAAGATCTAGTAAGAGATCTACTTAAGTTAAAATATGAACATCATTTTTGTGATGCTTGTAATGTAGGAAAACAAGCTCATTCAAGTCATAAAGCTAAAAACATGGTGTCTACAACTAGGTGTCTAGAATTACTACATATGGATTTATTTGGTCCATCCGCTATCCAAAGTTATGGAGGCAACTACTACACTTTGGTAATAGTGGATGACTACTCTAGGTATACATGGACAAAATTTTTAAAGAACAAAACTGAAACCTTTAATTATTTTGAAATATTAAGCAAAAAGATCCAAAGACAACTAGGAAGTCCCATAGTGTCTATTAGGACGGAGCATGGTAGGGAATTCGATAATGAAGTGCAATTCGAGCTTTTGTGACGCTAATGGTATTACTCACAACTTCTCGGCCCACGCACTCCACAATCGAATGGGGTAGTAGAAAGAAAGAATAGAACCCTACAAGAAATGAGTCGAACAATGCTTAATGAACAATCCATACCTCAAAAGTTTTGGTGTAATGCCGCTTATATTTCAACGATATACTCAATCGAGTATTAATTAGACCAATCCTAGGTAAAACTCCATATGAGTTACTCCGAGGCAAAAAGCCTACGTTAAATCACTTTGTAGTCTTTGGAAGCAAATGTTTTATTCTTAACACTAAAGATTACCTTACAAAATTTGATCCTAAATCAACCGAAGGTATCTTTCTAGGTTACTCGCCAAATAGCAAAGCTTACGTCATATTAAACAAAGAAACAATGAAGGTAGAAGAGTCATTAAATATAAAATTTGATGAAAGTCCACCAAAACCCTCTCCACCTCTTGTCGATGATGAGATCATAGAAAGTGAAGCTATAGTGATAAAGAAAAAGATAAATGAAGAAGAAGAACCTTTAAATGATGAAATCATAAACATTAAAGAGTCCAAAGATCACCCCGTAGATAAAGTCATAGGAAAGCTAAACGAACGAACATTAAGGTCACGAGTTCAAAACCAAAGTAACTTGTTTTGTTTTGTTTCAACCATAGAACCTAAGAATACACAAGAAGCCATAAAAGATGAGAGTTGGGTAATGGCTATGCAAGAAGAACTTAATCAATTCGTTTCTAATGATGTTTGGACGCTTGTCCCTACACCTAGTAATCAAACCATAATAGGAACAAAATGGGTGTATAAAAACAAATTAGATGCAAACGGAATAGTGTCTAGGAACAAGGCTAGACTCGTGCCCAAGGGTATAACCAACAAGAAGGAATAGACTTTGATGAGACCTATGCCCCGTGGCTAGATTAGAGTCTATAAGAATACTTCTTGCGATGCTTGTGCTAATGATCTAAAGCTTTATCAAATGGATGTCAAAAGCGCTTTTCTAAATGGTTTCATTAACGAAGAAGTATATGTAGCTCAACCTTCGGGCTTCATTGATTTTGAAAAACCCAAACATGTGTATAAATTAAAGAAAGCCCTTTATGGACTTAAACAAGCTCCAAAAGCTTGGTATGATAGACTCAAGTCCTTTTAATTAAACACAACTATACCATGGGGTTAGTTGACAACACACTTTTACTAAGAAAGAGAGTCACATATAATCATAGTGCAAATATATGTAGATGATATTATATTCGATCCACTTGTCAAGACATGTGTGATGATTTCTCTAAAATCATGCATGACGAGTTCGAGATGAGTATGATGGGAGAACTTAGTTTTTTCTTGGTCTACAAATTAAACAAGTAGAAGATGGTATCTTCTTTAACCAATCTAAATACATAAAGGAGATGTTAAAGAAATTTGGTCTAGAAGAGTCGAAACCAATTAGGATACCAATGTCATCCGACACCAAACTAACAAAAGATGAAGACGGCGAATCCAGAGATAATACTAAATATCGTGGCATGATAGGTAGTCTTCACCTCACGGCAAGTAGGCCGGATATCATGTTTAGTGTTTGCTTATGTGCTAGGTTTCAAGAAGACCCTAAAACATCACACCTAGAAGCCGTAAAAGGATATTTAGATACATTAAAGGTACAACACAATTAGGATTATGGTATCCTAAGGCACGGAGTAGAAACAATTGTATATGCGATTCGACCATGCGGTGATTACGTTGATAGAAAAAGTACAAGTGGGTATGTACTTTCATGGGATGTTGTTTAACATCTTGGTTTTCTAAGAAACAAACGGCACTAGTAATTTCAACAACCGGCCGAGTACGCCTCCGCTGGCAAAGCATGCCAACAAGCACTATGGATGAAACAAGCGTTAGTCGACTACGACATTCATCTAAGCGACATAGCCATCCTATGTGACAACAAAGGTGCCATCGACTTAAGCAAGAATCCGTATTGCATTCTCGCACAAAGCATATAGAGATTTGTCATCACTTCTTAAGAGACAATGTTCAAAAGGGAACATCTCTATTGAGAAGGTAGCATCCGAAGACAACATAGTCGACGTCCTCACCAAACCGTTGAAACGGAACAATTCAACTTACTTGCCTTGGTCTTGGTCTAATGGAACAAACGTCAGAACTTATTTGACTCTACAAGGTATGTAAACACTAGCCTTCTTCTTTCCGAGTCTAGGATCTCTATTTCACGCACAACTCACAAACAATACGGAATTTTCAAACCCAAGATAAGTTTTCCACTTATAGCTTTCTATTTTTATATACATATACATTTTCAAAGAAAATCTCTTAAAAATGTTTTCCAAATGGATGATACCTTCCCAGATCAATTTCACAAAAGCAATTTCTCACGTCTAGGACAAATCGCTTTTTCATTATTAATACAAAGTAAAACCCGCTTTCATTGCATCTCATGTCTTTTGAATGCTAAAGGGAGACATAACTAATATGTGTTTTCGGCACATTCATTTAAGCAACAATGAATTAGAGAATTGATAACACAAAATTACGTACTCATGTACTAAATATGTGTTTTCGGGTTATCTAAATAGGATTTTTTTATACTTCTAGTTTATTTTCTATTTTTGTTTTAGAGGTCGAGATAACCGCAACTCCAAATAGTTTGCATATAGGCACACACTAGGAAAAATTGTTTTCAAAAGGAAAATTTTGTGTCGCTGAATCACTGGATCTACGCATCCCACCTTCATGCTTTGGACGGATCCTCAAGGGAAGGATCCGTGGGATCCGTGAAACATAAGCTATTTCTAACTTCTAATTTTTCACTTTGGATGAAAAATCCACATTTGTTTCATTTTTTTTCTGGAGTATGCTCTTTGTGGAAAACTAGAAGGGGGGTTGAATAGTTTAACCAATTAAAACTTCCTTTTAACCTATTTAGATCGACATATGTCAATCTATTTGGTTGTGTGTGTTGGATGTTGATAAACAAGCATATAAAAGATATGTAATGAAAGGTAAGAGTAAGAAGCACAAAACCACAACGCAAGTATTTATAGTGGTTCGGCTACAAGGTCACCTTCCTTGCCCTACTCCACTCCCCGAGTCACCTACTCGAGAGTTCATAAACACTACACCAATCTCCTTATGGCGGAGAAGCCTTAACAACGTCGCCTACCCTTTTTCCGGTGCTAGGCTAACCACCGAGTTCTTTCACACCTTAGGAGAACTAATCCTTCACAACGTCGCCTACCCTTTATAAGGTACTAGGCTAAGTACCTAGTTCTTTCACTCCAAGGTGAACTACACCTTCACAACATCGCCTACCCTTTATTAGGTACTAGGCTAAACACCTAGTTCCATTGCAATGGAGGAACTACTACCACACTACACCAACGACTAATCCCAAAGGAGATCTACTCCTTTACAACATCATCAAGGACATCAATATCCTTGGATCTAATACTAGTCAATCTTGTACATCGAAACACACCATATCGAATGTACATCTAAGGCACCTTTCACTAATGCCTTTGACTAGATCTACAAGACACCTTTCACTAATGTCTTGTGTCTTCACATCTAAGCATCTTTCACTAATGCTTCTTTGTCTTGACTTCTAAGCACCTTTCACTAATGCTTCTTTGTCTTGACTTCTAAGCACCTACCACAAGTGCTTATCCTATAGAGCGATAGATACCCTTCACTAATATCTTCGCCTTGACACTTGAGACATCTTTCACTAATGTCTTCAACACTACACTTCTTTGAAGAAAGAAAGAGATCATCAACAAGAGGACTTCAATAACCTTGATGATGAGGAAGCATGGCAACTCATGGACTTGAGCTTGCTCGACTTCAAAGGTGGTGCTCTTGCCTTTAAGAGGAACCTAGAAGATCACACAAAAACAAAACTACAAACATAGATCTCTTGGATCTAAGGTTAGTGAGATTTAACTCAGGGGAGAAAGTGTGTTAGAAAGGAATTGAAAAGGGTAGGAAACAATGAAGAAATGGCTCACTATTTATAGAGGAAAAACCTCTACTGTTCCCCGGATCCCACGGATCCCTTCCACAAGCGATCCGGCTAGCACAAAGCTAGGGATCCGTGGTCCGCCCTCTTTGCCCATGGGTATTTTTGGTTATGGGTCATGGGTCATGGGTCATGGGTTATGGGTTGATGATACAATGTACCTTAAGGATACATTGAACTTGGTTAAGTGGTATATATAAAACCGGGTTATGGGTCAATACTATTTGCTAGTTTTTACCTTAGTATATACTTGTTTTTACCCATTTTAGTATATACATGTTTTAACCATTTTAGTATACTTAGTTTAAGTATATGCTAATCCAATATGTAAACACTAGTTGTTGTACATATGTATCTAAAACATAAAATCACTTATACTTGTTAACCCAATATGTAAACACTAGTTGTTGTACATATATATATCTAGATCATAAAATCACTTATACTTGTTTTAGTGTTTTATGTGAAAATGTGAATATGTTAGAAAACTATTAGTTCAAACCATTTACGTATTTTATTTGTTTCATTAATATGATTTTACGTTTGTTATCGACAAAACATTGAAGATCGTAAAATATAAATAAACGCTTTTACGCTTATTTGTATTAACAATCTCCCTTTTGTTGATGACAAAACATAAAATTATTTTAAGGAAAAGGTAAAATTGTAAAGTTTGAATTTGTAGTTTTACTTTTTCTCCCCTTTTGTCGAAACAAAAGTGTTTGAAGAAAGCAACACATTGTTTTTAAGAAAACATGTGAAAGAAAATAAAAGAAAAAATAGATATAGAGCAAGTAACGGGAAAGGATCTCGTCGTTACTCCCCCTTGACGAGTCCATCCCTAAGTAAGGGCGTCAAGAAAGTAATTCTAATCTAGTTCATTTGCAACTAACTTTTGCAAAAGATTGCGTCTATGTGATGGGTGTGCTCCCCCTAGATGATTGCAATTATGCAATGGGAAGTCATGAAATATAAATCTAAGATTGCAAGTAATTTGCAATGTATTGCTTTGACATAAAGCTCCCCTAGCTTTGGGATGTCAAAGTCTTCATGTGTAAATTGAATAACTACAAAACAAAGGTTAGAATACAAGTATAATTCACAATTTCCTGCAAATGTGGACCAAGTTAGTAGAAAGAAAGCTTTCTGTCTCACGGATCCCATGGTTCCTTCCTAGTAGGGATCCATCTAGGCAATTCGAGGATCCGTATTAGGCGATAAATTTCAAAGAAAGGTGATATAACAAGTAATGTTATCACATAAATGAGATATGAATACAAAGTAAACATATGCTCAACAAAATAACAAGTAGCATGTAATTCCATTTAATAAAACTAGAGTTATGACATACAAGACTCTAAAAAATAAGAAAATACATGATTAGGAATTTCTAAACCAACTAACGCTTGATGCTAGGACACCACTAAAATCTTCTAACTCAAGTTTTGTTTAGGTTTGATCTCGTCGAAACGTTCGAGGAGATGATAAAACATGAAACGTTGGTCTTCTCGTACTTCATGTATCAAACTTTCAACATGTTGAAAATGATAGCAATCTTTGTCATGGCTAGGTAGTGGTGGTGGATGAATTGAAATGGCTTGATGCAAAGGATCAAGCGAAGCGGCTTGTGGAGCTTCAAACGATGGAGGGATTGGGGGAGGCGCATTTGAGAATGGCTCGACCAAGGATGATAGTGGTGGTAGAGAAGTGTCAACTTCCATATGGTCGGGTGGTTGACTTTGATGATTAATAATCCAAATGGGATTATATGATGGAAACGGCGAAAAGGAAGCCGGAGCAAGTGTTGACTCAACACCTTGATTTTGAATCATTATTCCTCCTAATGAGGAGAATGTTGTCATGAAGCAGATGAGAGACGGCCTAGGTGGCAAGTCCTCTAAATTGTAGAGGTGAGGTGATGATTTTGGGGATGTAAATGAGATAGCTCTAGGAACCAATGGTGATGGTTTAGTGGAGATGATATTGTTTGGCCTAGAGGTATGGTGGTGTTTGGCATTGGTAGTTTTGTGGGTATTATCCTTTAAGGGGTTGGTTTGATTGGATGATGAAGGATCCTATCATTTGTTGGCTTGACCGGAGATGATTCAGTTGAAGAGATTTCGTGTATAACACGAGCCTTTTTCGTGGGTGGTTCTTTGGTGGATAAGTTATTACTTGGGGTTTTCCTCATGATGAGATGATTTCAAGAGGTTGCAAGAGCTGAAAGTTAGGATGAGAGTGATGACTATGGAGGTCCTAACAAGGTGGTTTATAAACTAAGAGATTTGGCAAGTGCATTTAAGCCTTAAGCCACTAAGATTCATTGAAATGTGATGATTAACATGCACAAGAGTCAACTTCAGAGGCTGTGCTGATCTAGGAACTCATTTAAGATGAGATGGAGTGTTTGAGTTAGGAAGATGAGTTGGAATGATTGCTTTAGCAAGATTTGACCTAAACTGTCACCCGGATCCCACGGTTCCTTCCTCATAGGGATCCGTCTAGGCTAATCCTAGGGATCCGGCTTTCAGCAGTGGAAATGATGTTTCTAAGATTTAAGACTTATACCATCTTGAGTGTTTCAGTCCTCCTAAGGGTTTTAAATGAAGGGGTGCTTGAGTACTTGAGGGTAATGAATGATGTAGCTAATGATTGTTGTTTATGGAAGGATTTGGAACTTTCAAGAGTACCAATGGATGAGTAAGGATGACACTAAAGATTTGGAGTATCAATTGAAACTAAATGATCCTAGAGATCATGTTGTGTTTTTAGGATAGTGTTTTGGAAGATATCCTAGAGGCTTTTGAAATGAGAAAGCTAGAATTTGATCAACTTTGACCAATTTTGATGTAAGGATGATTATGACCATAATTGAGAGACTTCCAATGTTTAGATATGAGGAATCATATGAGATATGATGTGTGAGTTTTGAGAGCGGAAGAGATGGATTAAAAACGAAGCGATAGATCTATAAACGCCCTTGAGTATGATCTAGGTGAATTGTGAGTAGAGAGGATCTACCTATGATAAGGACTTAATTTGCCTTAAGACACTATGTTTAGCTAAGTGTGAGGTGTTCTAAGGATATGTTTGAAATATAATGCTTGCAATTGCATTTTCTCGTCTCACGGATCCCACGGTTCCCAAATGTAGGGATCCGCCTAGTACAACGTTTGGGATCCGCTCTATCGCTAGGCGTAACCTTTACTAAAGGTATGCAATGATCTTGACAATGCATTATATCTCAAGGATAGTCTAAAAGGAATTCTAGTACTAAGATATCAAATGTAAGATGTTTTATTTCATGAAAGAAATTGGATTACATTGATAAAGCACGAGTAGAATAGAATTGATCCTATTTGAAATATTACTAAGTTCCTTGAGTGTTTTAGCTAGATGGATCATTATGTGATTGATGAGTGTTGGTGGAATCAAGAATGAAGAAAGTCTTCATGAAAGATATGTTTAGCGGTTCCATCATCTTGTTCACAAGCACGCATAACGGACTTTGAAATCGAGGATGGAAGTGCATAACATTATGATAGGCGTGTCAAGAACATTCCATAAGGGATGAGTTTATTCTTGAGCCTTGAAGATTTACAATTCGCCTTTGAAGAAGTAGGCGAGATTGTATGGTTGTTGTGTTAGCAAACAATACAACATGTGAGCACAACAAGCGGGAAGAATTTCGATTTCCCTAAGACTCCAAACATTCTCACTCAAGATGAGTGCAAGAGGCTTGTACTCTTCTCGGATGTCCCTGATAAGATCATTTATAAGCTCAGCTAGGGATCAATAACAAAGACTAATAACATGCACAGCGGAATAAACTAATCAATTCTTTGTTATTGAATAAGGTTTTCATCACCATAAACTAACTAATCTTAGATGTTTATAGGAACACGTCTAGATAACTAAACTAATAACCTAGGCGTTTACAAGACTATACGCCTAGGACACACACACACCTTTACTAGACGTCTACATCTTGGAAGACTTAATTAAAACCTACACCCCATGTCCTCTTTATATACTAGAAGATTAGGGTTTACAAATCTCTACTAAGGACTAATAAATAAAACTTCTTTGCAAGCAAGTCCTTCCATCTTTTGTAGGTTTCCTTCTTGTCATATTAAGTCCTCTTGTTTCATTATTTTGTCTTATCAACTCAAACATATAATTCCCAACAATCTTCCCTAGTTGATAATGACAAAACCATTCTTGAACGAACTTCCCTAGACGAAGTAGAGAAATTGAGATCAGGGATCTCACCATGAATGAAACAAGTATGTCTTCCTTTGTTTTCCCCTTAATCTTCCTTTGTCTTCCCCTTAATCCATGCCACGCCACTCAAACATCTCTTCCCCTTTTTGTTATTATCTAAATAGGGAACGTATGCAAATAATGATTTTGACCACCACGAACCAATATCATACTTCCAATCTAAGACTTCCAATGCTTAAAATCGCCCACCATTACGCATCATAAGAAAAATGGATTCAAAACAAGAGAAACTCCAACTAGCAATAGTAATAATGATCAACATGAGTAAAATCAAACACTTCCTTGAGTGATGCATGTAGATGATTAAACATTTAACAATAAGCTTCCCTAAAACCCATATGTTA
The DNA here is from genome assembly GCA_022545495.1 of Chrysanthemum lavandulifolium. Taxonomy (NCBI): domain Eukaryota; kingdom Viridiplantae; phylum Streptophyta; class Magnoliopsida; order Asterales; family Asteraceae; genus Chrysanthemum; species Chrysanthemum lavandulifolium. The sequence continues at coordinate 199,104,804 of CM040240.1, read as the reverse complement.
ACCATCTTCTTGATTCTTTAAATCAAGAAGCTCCTTGTAATGATCACTTGTGAAGAAAACCAAATATAACGAACTTGATGAAGAAGTAAAATAACCCAAACTTGTATCTTATATCTTGCACTATAGATGACATTGAACGATACCTATGTATAGGGAGACCTCAATCTCTTGACGATAATCACTGAGCACAATAACGTCACTCCTTTAAGTGTTATGTCAATTCTTTGTCATAATCATTGAAGCACGAACAAGTTACCTCCTCCTAAAAGGTATGATAAAACAAGCGTCCAAGTAATTCCACTTCACCTTCAAATAAGTGATAAATAATCGTCTTCGTAATCAATTATGCAATAAATCCAAATTCGAGCTTTTTAACATTTGTAAGAACAACTTCCAATAACCAAACTCCTTGTGTGTGTGAACCAATCTCCTGTGTGTGTCGCCAAAAATCCAATAAACTCCGTACCAAAAACTTGTACAACTTCCCCTCAATTCCAAAACTATTTGAGAACCAAATCAATCTCTTCTAAAACTTCAAACTCGTAAACCATACACCATCTCATATTATACATGCACAATTTGTCCCACTCATTTGCTTTTTCAATTAATATTATGCATGCACAATGTTTATTCTCACATATAAAATCAATCTATTTATAAGGCTATGGTCAAATATGGCATACTTCAATCCTCAAACCAATGAATATTATATAAAGTGACCAACATATCATGTACGAGAATATGTACTACTAACCTTCAACGAATCGGTCACAAACCAATTAATAGTACGAGGATAATGAATTTTTTTCTTCAACCAAAGATATTCACAGTCAACACAACATACGAGCTGCCAATCCCAAAAAAAAATATAACACAACCTGCGAAACTATATTAACCATAGAGCACAGTAGCAGTTTCATAATAAGTAGCAGCAGTTAGCTACAGGTTCACGAGCAGCAGACATCATGATATCAGCAGCATAACAACATTAACAAGTCGTAGAAACGATGTAAAGGTAGCAGTGGTAACGAGCAGTACCTTCGGATAAAGCCAGCAGTACTTTAGAACGGATAGGGACCAGCAGTACCTTTACTGAATAATAGCATTAGTACCATACAAGCAGTACATATCCAGCAGTACAAAGTCAGGACCAGCATCACAAAGGGCCATTGATCGTGAAGCACATCAACTTTAAATCACAACGGTTAGGGTTTTCATAGACCCTTTTTGAATCAAAACCAAAACCAAAGCCCTTAACTTGCATCAGACATGCTATAATATACCATCTTCATACCACAACTATAATCAATTCCTCCATCATACACAAAATAAGATCAACCAACATCTTGGGCAGCAATTAATCACAAACAACCAATTATCCATAGCCTCAAGATCGGAAAAACCTAAAAACTCGAACACAAACTAATCAGACATCAAAGCACTGCTCCAAGAAGATTTTGAAAACCCTTCAGCAGCCAACTTCGATGCCTTATATCTTTTTACTGGAAGTGCAGATCGAAGATCCCTTCAGTGGAAAGTTAGATGGCTATGTAGAGAACGTCCACCCAAAATTTCGTCACAATCCAACGGTTAAAGAAAAAGTTTTGATCGTTTCAAAACAATGATGTAATAACCTTACGGAATTTTTTCAGTTTTGCAGCAGACTTCGACATTGAATAACTTTTGATTGCGAGCTCCAATTCACAATCCCTCTGGTGAAAAGTTAGATGAATATATTGAGATGCACCAGCCAAAATTTTAGCTTGATCCAACGGTTCAATAAAAAGTTATGCCCTCTTGAAAACAGTGTTGCAGAAGTATTACGAATTTTTACAAACTTGAATTTTTCTTCCTTTTTCTTCGAAAAACCTTGTAGATCCCTATATCAAGAGCTCCCCGCTCTGATACCAATTGATAAGATCGTTTATAAGCTCAGCTAGGGATCAATAACAAAGACTAATAACATGCACAGCGGAATAAACTAATCAATTCTTTGTTATTGAACAAGGTTTTCATCACCATAAACTAACTAATCTTAGACGTTCATAGGAACACGTCTAGATAACTAAACTAATAACCTAGGCGTTTACAAGACTATACGCCTAGGACACACACACACCTTTACTAGACGTCTACATCTTGGAATACTTAATTAAAACCTACACCCCATGTCCTCTTTATATACTAGAAGATTAGGGTTTACAAATCTCTACTAAGGACTAATAAATAAAACTTCTTTTGCAAGCAAGTCCTTCCATCTTTTTGTAGGTTTCCTTCTTGTCATATTAAGTCCCTCTTGTTTCATTCTTTTTGTCTTATCAACTCAAACATATAATTCCCAACAGTCCCGTGTGAAGATAATGTTTAGATCGGAGTAATATGGTCGAGGTTTGCATATTATGCGATTTAAATCTTCCGGAGAGGGTATGTGTGAACAATATGGACTATTTTCTTCATGAAAGTTGAAGAGAGAATCAAGAGACCAATCTTCGGTGAAGGCACATTGTCCATGATTTGGAATTCGGAGGATGTGAGCAAAATGCCCAAGGGTTAAAGTGAATTTTTGGTTTTTGATATAAAACCAAAGAGATAGAGAGCGATCCTCGTTACGAACGAGTTCAACTTGACGGAAGAATTCCATTATGAACCTTGGACATATCTTCTCGTTGATTTCAAGAAGACATTATAGTCCTATGGCTCGGAAGGAGGTATTGATACCTTCTTCGAATTGTAGAGGTGTGTCTACACGACCTTCATGGAAGTGACGGTTTTGAGATTATTGAACCCACTGGACATGATTGCGGGCGTGTTGGGTTCAAGAGAGATGTTTGGAGTGTAGACGCTAGTGAGTGAAAAATCAAACTCATATTCATGCGTCATAGTGACACCTATAGGAAAGGGTGAGTTAATAGAAAATGATGCTTGTGATCAAACTATAATTATCTAACGCTTTTATTAGATTTTTATTAACAATGGTTTTAACAACAAATATATTTAACTTACTTACGGTTTGACATTCTAGTGGAATACTACTTTTAGAAAGATAGTGGTTTTAATCTTGCATGAAAACTGTTTTTCAAAGAGGATCGGATCCCACGGTTCCTTTACAAAAGGGATCCGCTAGTATATCATCCGGATCCGTGGATCCGTAGTAATGTAACAGATTTTCTAAAAACTTAGGTTTTACGCTTTTATACCACAAAATATGTTTTATCCTACATTTTCTTTTAGCATGCATACATGACTTCTAATGTATCACGAAAGAATATAAAAGATATAAATCAAAAAGAAATGATAAACACCTAATAACAAAGATAACCTAGATAAACTAGATTATTAATAATATTGCATTTCAATGCTAAGGATGATACAAAGGATTGAGTATATGAACCCAATATAGATTAACAACACAAAGTAAATGTCTCCGTATGCGAACTTCATCATAGGGAACACAAGTGCGATGAGTGTTATGGCGATGAGCACGAGCGCGATGTAAACCATGTTGATGACGGATCTTCTTGGTTTCGGTTGAGATGGAGTGAGGAAGAAGATGAAGTTTTGAATGAGAGGAAATTTTGAAATTGGAAGATTTGAAAAGTGATGGTTTGATAGAGAGGTCGACGGTGGGAGTATTTATGGGAAGGAGGAATTTTGAGATTTGTGTTTTGTTTTATTATTAGGAGATATGATTTTTGGATTAAGTGAAACAAAGCACAAGTTTTATAAACCATGATTTTTAGACGGAGAAGAGACACGTATGTGAGAAAAAGCTTCCTAATGAAGCTACATGTAAAACATGTGTAAAAACGAAATCTACTCAAATAAATGCCTAACAAATAACACTCAATTATTAAACTAATATCATTTAGATATAAGTGGAAAGTCATACCTCGAATGCACTTAGGAATGTCTTTACAAATGACACAACAAATGTCACTTAGACGATTCCCTCTCCTTTGCGATTAAGATACCTTCTTAAGGAAGGTATTCTTGTTACCAAGTGACTCCTAAAGCTTGGTGGGTATGAGCTTTGACTAATCAACATGACAAGGAAGATTAGTGCAATTAAATGGAAAAGAAAATAAAAAAAAATGTTGTTTATCAAATCAACATCCAAACAAATAGTTTTTGAAAAACATGGTGTTTGTTTTTATGAAAGACCTTCTTTGTAGTTTTCAATTAACTATGGATCGTATCAAGTTTTTAAAGTACAATATACTTCAAGAAACTTGTAACAAGCTCGATGCCAATTGTGGAAAACTAGAAGGGGTTGAATAGTTTTACCAATTAAAACTTTCTTTTAAACTATTTAGATCGACTTATGTCAATCTATTTGGTTGTGTGTGTTGTATGTTGATAAACAAGCATATAAAAGATATGTAATGAAAGGTAAGAGTAAGAAGCACAAAACCACAACGCAAGTATTTATAGTGGTTCGGCTACAAGGTCACCTTCCTTGCCCTACTCCACTCCCCGAGTCACCTACTCGAGAGTTCGTAAACACTACACCAATCTCCTTATGGCGGAGAAGCCTTCACAACGTCGCCTACCCTTTTTCCGGTGCTAGGCTAACCACCGAGTTCTTTCACACCTTAGGAGAACTAATCCTTCACAACGTCGCCTACCCTTTATAAGGTACTAGGCTAAGTACCTAGTTCTTTCACTCGAAGGTGAACTACACTTTCACAACGTCGCCTACCCTTTATTAGGTACTAGGCTAAGCACCTAGTTCCATTGCAATGGAGGAACTACTACCACACTACACCAACGACTAATCCCAAAGGAGATATACTCCTTTACAACATCATCAAGGACATCAATATCATTGGATCTAATACTAGTCTATCTTGTACATCGAAACACACCATATCGAATGTACATCTAAGGCACCTTTCACTAATGCCTTTGACTAGATCTACAAGACACCTTTCACTAATGTCTTGTGTCTTCACATCTAAGCATCTTTCACTAATGCTTATTTGTCTTGACTTCTAAACACCTTTCACTAATGCTTCTTTGTCTTGACTTCTAAGCACCTACCACAAGTGCTTATCCTATAGACGATAGATACCCTTCACTAATATCTTCATCTTGACACTTGAGACATTTTTCATTAATGTCTTCAACACTACACTTCTTTGAAGAAAGAAAGAGATCATCAACAAGAGGACTTCAATAGCCTTGATGATGAGGAAGCATGGCAACTCATGGACTTGAGCTTGCTCGACTTCAAAGGTGGTGATCTTTCCTTTAAGAGGAACCTAGATGATCACACAAAAACAAAACTACAAACATAGATCTCTTGGATCTAAGGTTAGTGAGATTTAACTCAGGGGAGAAAGTGTGTTAGAAAGGAATTGAAAGGGGTAAGAAACAATGAAGAAATGGCTCACTATTTATAGAGGAAAAACCTCTACTGTTCCCCGGATCCCACGGATCCCTTCTACAAGGGATCCAGCTAGCACAAAGCTAGGGATCCGTGGTCCGCTCCTCTTTGCCCATGGGTATTTTTGGTTATGGGTCATGGGTCATGGGTCATGGGTTATGGGTTGATCCATGGTTTTCTTTCTAGATACAATGTACCTTAAGGATACATTGAACTTGGTTAAGTGGTATATATAAAACCATGGGTTATGGGTCAATACCATTTGCTAGTTTTACCTTAGTATATACTTGTTTTACCCATTTTAGTATATACATGTTTTACCCATTTTAGTATACTTAGTTTAAGTATATGCTAATCCAATATGTAAACACTAGTTGTTGTACATATGTATCTAAAACATAAAATTACTTATACTTGTTAACCCAATATGTAAACACTAGTTGTTGTACATATATATATCTAGATCATAAAATCACTTATACTTGTTTTAGTGTTTTATGTGAAAATGTGAATATGTTAGAAAACTATTAGTTCAAACCATTTACGTATTTTATTTGTTTCGTTAATATGATTTTACGTTTGTTATCGACAAAACATTAGAAGATCGTAAAATATAAATAAACGTTTTTACGGCTTATTTGTATTAACACTCTTTAATGCTTGTGTTCTCATGATCACATGCCTTGAATTCATATCTAATCATTAGATTTTAATCCACATTTTGGGTCAAGCATTCATTACAATGTTTTGTTTTTCTATATATAGAACTCCCAAAGTGCTTGCATACTCCATCTCCTCCTCACAAACACACAACATCATGTCATCCAAAAACCCTTTAGGAGAATCATCTAGTACAAACAATCATCTTCATGATATCCAAACCTTTGTACTTCCACCATCCAAAATACCACAATTCAACTCTAGGATATCCGCACTGATTAGTATCCGATCTTGTTGTTTAGCAAAACCAACCTCAAATGATTCAACCTCAACAAATAACTCACCACAAGATGCTTCCATTATAGCACCTCCCTCATCACCAACAAGTACACCAACTTCATCACCACCTAAAATCACTCTTTTAGAACTCCTTAAGACTCCAACAAGATCTAACCAACCTAAAGAAAAAGAAATAGTCTTTCAACACCCCCACATCTCCAAATACTATCTTTCAAGATCTTGAAACATCACCACCATTAGCTCCCATCACATTACAAGAACATCTAGGTTCTTTCCACCACCATTTACAAACATTCCGGATGTTGATCCATATTTTCCTATTTTTCCACCACATCTTCCGCATAACTCAAATCAAAACAACCAGGAAAACTTCCGCACTCATTACCCACATCATTTACATTGTGAACATTGCCAATCCACTAGGGACCTTGCAATAGAAGTTAGGGAAGAAATGCAATTCATACTCAACCTCATCATTGATCGCATCAATACCATCACTCATCAAAACCTCCATCCATAAACCTTATGCAAGCATGGAAGGAATAACTACTACTATTTTTTTTACTTTTCGTATTTTTCTTGTCATTTTCAAGAACAAGTCTTGTTCTTATTTTTACATGCTTGTAAGTGGCATAAATACCACTACAATTTGTTGTTTTATTACAAGGCTTTGTTTACATACCTTGGCTCCCAATCTTGATTCTCATCAATCACAAGATTATATTAGCATGTTACTAACATTTCTTTTTAGGATTTTATTTTTCTTCACTTGACGCCCAAACAAGGGGAGCTACCATCAAGGGAGTTAGGAGTTTGTTAATTTTTCTTCCAGGGTTAACTTTTGTTTCGACAAAAGGGGAGAAGAAGTAAAACTTAGGGGCTTTCAAAACTTACATCAATTCTTAAGTTTTACTCATCATAACATTATGTTTTGTCATCAACAAAAGGGAGATTGTTAATACAAATAAACCGTAAAACGTTTATTAATATTTTATATCTCTTTGTGTTTTGTTGATAACAAATATAATGTTATCTTAAGTATAATTATAAGGATACATGTTACTTTTGTAAAGCATTTACATATAGCCATTTAAATACAAAATGTAGTAATTAAGCATTTGTTGTAATAGTTTAGTAGGATGGGTAAAAACCATGACCCATGGACCATAACCCATGGATCTTAATCCATACCAAAGAAGACTTGATACAATGTATACTTAGATACATTGAATCTAGAGAAAACCCATGGACCAACCCATAACCCATGACCCATAACCAAAAAACCCATGGGCAAAGAGGAGCGGACCACGGATCCCTGGCTTTGTGCTAGCCGGATCCCAAGTGGAAGGGATTCGTGGGATCCGGGGAACAGTGAGGAAATTTGCCTATAAATAGAGAGCCATTTCTTCATTCTAACTCACCCCTCTTCTTACTAAATCTCTCAAACACTCTCATTCTCTTCTAACATATAGATCACTTGATCTAGAGAGTTGTTCTTCTTTCTTTCTATTTGTGATCCTCATATAGGTCCTTCTCAAAGGCGAGATCACGAGCATTCTACAAGTCATCCAAGCAAGGGGTCCTTGATTGATTTGTCCTCAAAGATTTTGTAGCGAAGATCTTGTATTTGATATTTCACATATTTGTTGTGTAATAGTCGTGTTGGTTTGGTCCACGTGCTACTGGACTCGGTATTTAGCTTTGTCCTAAAAGTGTAAGCAACGTTGTGAAGGCTTCTCCGCCAAGTGAAGGAGTTTTTGACATAGTGCTTGAACTCTCGAGTAGGTGACTCGGGGAGTGGAGTAGGGCAAGGAAGGTGTCCTTGTAGCCGAACCACTATACATCGATTGTGTCTTTTCTTTCCCTTCGCTTTACTTTATTTACTTGCCTTATCATTAAATCTATACTTTCTCTACATCCACAAGATCTCACATATTAACGAATCTAAAAGTTTTTGAAACTAACGTAAAATCGGCAAAACTATTCAACCCCCCCCCCCTTCTAGTTTTCCACATAAACCATAAAAACCAATAGACGATATAAAATCAAGTCATGGTTTATAAAAATAGCTATAAAGGTAAAACTCAGTTTAGTTTAACGTAATGCGGTTACCTAAAATAGACTCCCTAAATTTGCCAGTTGTCACAGCCTCGACCTCGGAAGAAACCCGTCCGGGTTTCACTCCGAGTGCTTGATGTCATGAAAGTTTAGGATACTTCCTACGGAAAACGTCCTCACGTTCCCAAGTGAACTCCGGTCCATGCCGGAGTTCCATCGAACCTTAATAATCGAATCTGGCTATTCTTGACCTTTTAATCTCACGGTCCATAATCTCAATCGGTTCCTCATAAAATTCGGTTTCTCATTAATCGAATATCTCTTAAGGGCACCACTATGTTTTCCTCCGAAATACATTTCTTAAGATTACTAACATGAAAGACATTGTACACTACTCGGTTCCGATGGTAGCTCCAGGCGGTATGCTATCGTCCGATTCTTTCGAGATTGGAAGGGACCAATATCGAGGATTGAGTTTTCTACGTTCCCAAAGCTAATCACTCCTTTCCAAGGAGAAACTTTCAACATAACACGATCTTCAACCCAAATTCTAAAGGTTTACGTCTCTTATCGGCATAACTCTTTGTCTATCACGAGCGGTTTGCAACCGATTCTGAATCTGAACTATCTTCTCGGTGGTCTCTAGGACAAGTTCGGACACAGTAAGTCGACTCGCTAACTTCAGCCCAACAGACAGGAGAACGACATTTTCTACCATCAAAGACCTCAAATGGAGCGGCCTTAATGCTAGAGTGATAACTATTGTTGTAAGAGAATTCGGCCAAAGGGAGGTGTCTCTCCACCTTTGCCGATATCAATAACACAGGCTCTAAGCATGTCTTCTAAAGTCCGAATGGTTCTCTCGCTTTGACCATCGGTTCATGGATGGTAAGCGGTACTCATATCCAAATTGCTCCTAATGTTGTCTCAGAACGACTTCCAAAAGTGGGATGTAAACGACTATCCCTATCGGAAATGATAGATATCGGTACTCCATGACGCGATACTACCTCCTTAAGATACAATCGAGCAAGCTTATCAAGACTATCGGTTTCACTAATAGCTAAGAAGTGAGCGCACTTAGTTAAACGATCAACTATTACCCGATAAGCGTCATTGCCGCTAGCTGTTCTCGTAATTTAGTGATAAAGTCCATGGTTATTCGCTCCCATTTCCATTCCGGGAGTTCGGGTTGAACTAAGAATCGATGCTTTCGATGTTCGGCTTTAACTTTAGAACAAGTCGGCACCAACCGACATCTTGAGCTATATCGGCTTTCATATTAGGCCACCAATAAAGTTTCTTAAGATCCCGATACATCTTATCGGCTCGGATGAATAGAGTATTTTGATTTATCGACTCGTGCATAATCAACTCACGATTCCACCATAAAATGGTATCCGACACATCTGCGAAGCATAATGTTCGTCGAACGCTTCAAGAAGCCGCTTTCACTTTCTACCATTCCATGAAGATTCTTATAAGGACGGTTCTCTTCGTCAATGCCCCTAGTCACGGCTAAAATTTGTGATGGTAAGGGTGAAACAATGGTCATTCCTAAGGATCGAACAGTAGGGGTGGAATGTCCTCTTACGACTAAGTGCATCGCCCACAACATTAGCCTTACCGTGATGATAATCGAATCTCACAGGTCATAATCACTAAGCAATTCCAACCAACGATGTTGTCTCATGTTCAGTTCCTTCCGATCTAAGATGTGCTTCAAACTCTTATGGTCGGTAAATACTACACACTTGGTTCCATACGGTGTAATGTCTCCAAATCCCAAGAGCAAACACTACAAGACCTAACTCAAAGTCATGGGTGGTGTAGTTTTCTCATGCTTCTTAAGTTGTCGGATGCATAAGCAATCACCTTCTCATTGCATCAAAACAGCACCTAAGCCTTTATGCGAAGTGTCGCGAGACACGACAAAGTCTTCGCTTCCTTCAGGAAAAGCTAGGATAGGCGCACTACACAACTTCTCCTTTAGAAGTTGGAATGCTTCTTCTTCCTTTTCTCCCCATTCATACTTAACATCCTTCCGTTAGTTTGGTCACGGCTTAGCTATCTTGGAAAATCCTCAATGAATCTCCTATAATAGCTTTGCTAAACCTAGAAAATGTCGGTTCGACGGGTTCTTAGGAGCTGCCCATTCCTTAATAGCCTTAATCTTAGTGGGTCAACATGAACACCTCAACTATCTATCACATGACCTAAGAATTGCACGGACGGAATACAAAATTCATACTTAGAGAATTTGGCATCTGACTTCTCCTCTCAAGAATCCTAAAATGAGCCTCAAATGCTCTTCGTGCTCCTCGCTACTCTTAAAGTATATCAAGATGTCGTCTATGAATACTATCACAAACTTATCTAGGTATGGCTCACACACTCGGTTCATGAGATCCATGAAAACCGCTGGCGCGTTGGTCAACCCAAACGACATCACTTGGAATTCATAATGTCTATAACGAGTTTTAAACACCGTCTTAGGGATATCCTCCTCTCGAACTCTAAGTTGGTGATAACCAGATCATAAATCGATCTTAGAAAAGACACTAGCTCCTTGGAGTTGGTCGAATAGATCATCTATTCTAGGTAACAGATATCGGTTCTTCACTGTCAACTTATTCAATTCCCTATAATCAATACACATCCGAAATGATCCATCCTTCTTCTTTACAAACAACATTGGTGCTCCCCACGGTGACGAACTTGGTCGAATGAATCCTTCTCCGAAAATTCGCCAACTGCTTAGACAGTTCCTTCAATTCTCTTGGAGCAAGTCGATAAGGTGTCCGGCCTACGGTGTCGCACCGGTATCAACTCTATTTGGAATTCCACTTGTCGGGCGGGTGGAATCTCGCGCATCGTCGGAAACACATCCGGAAATTCTCTAACGACGGGTACATCATTGAGGTGTCTCTCACTCTTCTCCTCACTTTTCTTTTCAGAAATTCGAGCCAAGAAAAGACAACCTCCTCTGTCGATGTACTTCTGGGCCTTAATACAAGAGATGATGTTCAATCGGGAAGGACTTCCATAGTCGCTCCGATCTCCTTGTATGCTTAGAAATTTTCCGCCATACGGTAAACGCACAATCTTCTCATCACAAATTATGTGTGCACCATTCTTAGACAACCAATCCATTCCGATAATGACGTCAAAACTTCCTAAGGTAATTGGCAATAGGTCTATACTAAATGGGCGGTCTAATAAATTTAAGGTACAACCCGAACTACGGTATCTATCTTCTCTCTATTCCCATTTGCTAATTCCACATCGTAACTAAATCCTAGAGGTGTTTGGGAGATCCCTAGTAATGGCATAAAATTGGTGGATACGAAACTCATATCCGCACTGTCAAACAAAGATAGAAGATAACGATTATTGAGAAGGAACGTGCAGTAACTACGTTAGGGTCCTCACCACTTCCTTCCCATAGAGTAAACACGCTGCTGTTCCATGTCTCTCTCACGATTCCTAGCACCATTGTTTCCTGGTTTTCCACAACCTCACGCTTCATAGGGTTTAAGCCATTACCTCCTACACCCTGTTAGCAAATCCTCCTACATTACCCGGATTTCCTCTCATCCACGGCTCTCGGCACTCATTCTTAAAGTGTCCCTTCTTTCCACATCCAAAACAGTGACGGTGGCTTCCAGTCGCTCCTTGTGCGGTTTGAGTGCAAAGAAGTGGTCGGGACCTCAGTCTTTGGCCAAGTGTCCTACCTTGAGCACTTCCTACACACATTCGGGCACAGTCCATGGTGGTGTCGGTTAACAACCACCACATGTGTTTACTACCTTCATAATCTTTCCTACCTCCATTTCCTATGGCGAACACTTTGGTTGTCTCTTCCGCTTGTTGCCATTCCCTTTGACTTTTCTCCTCTTCCTCTTATCACTCCTATCATTCTTACTCTTGTCTCCTATTTCTAACACATAAGAGTCCATCAAACTCGAGCCACGCAATTTCCTCATGCAAATTAACCGGCTTGGCAACGATGACATCATTTCGAGTGGCGGAGGCAATCCGTCAAAGGTACCTCTCAATCTTAAGTTCTTGGTGTGAACCATTTCGTGGCAAAGCAATGATAACTCTTGGAAGCAGCGAGTATAAGTCGCCATGTCGGTACTTTTAACCTTATGGTTCCAAAACTCACTCTCTAACTTCTTAACTTCATTCCTAGGACAAGAAGTCTTAATCAGAGAGCCTTAAACGGGTCCAAGACATACTATAAGCTACATCAATTCCTCTTGCTTCCTGTGGTAGTTGTTCCACCAGTCAACGCCTCGTCCTTCAAAGTGAATGTTGCATACTTAACCTTACAATCCTCATCACGGTTCTCACGGCAAACACATATTCGCTTTCTCCAACCACCTAGTCGGGTAAACTACTCCTCGGTTCCTCCAAAGTCAATGGGACCACATAATCGGAACTCTTTGTAGGTACAACCTCGAGTTCGATTCAAGATGGGGTTCCACTAGGGCTGATAGAGAGATTAGCCTCATTAGCAGCTTCGGCATGACGTGCGACACTAGTCGTCAATGTGAGATGGGTTCACGTGGAGGTTTTGTGGAACAGACCATTCTCAGCATGGTCATTCATATTCGGGTTCTCTACAGCTGGGTTATTAATGTTCGGGTTCTCAACAGTTGGTGTGGTCAGGGCCGGACGACGACCTCGACGACCAGGGGCAACAACAGCAGGAGCTGCTCGGTTGTTCCTAAGCGAGTTTCATCTTGTATCCACCATTCTGGAGGCAAGAAGAACAATTTCATAAGTTCACAATTCACGCTCTAAAAATAGAGTTGGGTTCCAAGGGTCACCCAATAACGCCTGAATACATAATCAAGGCCAACAAGGATAACGCTATACCAAAGCGAACAATAAAATACCGCATCATAACTAAGGATGCACGTTCCAATAACCATAACTCATAGGTTTCAAAAGTGGAAATACATGGAAGGATACGGAGAAATCAAAAACGATCCTAACAACGATACTAGTAAGACAACTAGGATAATCCTACATCTCGAACTAAGTACTACTTGGTTTCAAGATGGTACAAAACCATAAATCTAATACTATCTAGCCACGTACTCACTGACCTCCTAACATCGTCAACCTCTCTCCATAATGATGCTAACTCAACACATCGAGCGTCGCGATTACTCTTAAGCTCGCGACCTCTCGCTCCAACTCACCAATCCTACACCAAATCGCTCTATCGATCATCGCGTCTTGTCATGAACCCTCCAAGAGTCCCCAACCCGCTCTCGGAGCTCCGACATACCATCATGCAATACCCTAGTCCTCCCGACTATAGTACCCATATCGCTCTCGATCCTCTATACTAGCTCTAGATACTCTAACCAAACGATCCGTCAACCTACTAAGCCTAGTACCTCAGAAGGTAATCCTCCCACATCGGACCCGTGCACTCCATACTCCTCGGGTTCCAAGCAATCTCGATGGTATCTCGGATCCTAACGGGCTACCTATCTCGGTGATTGTGGAGGTGAATCAAACCAAAAAGGCATCCGAGGGACTCGGTGCTCGAGCAAAGGAGAACCTAGTCCCGAGAATGCGCAGGACTCGCAATGGAGAGTACCTCCTTCGGGATATCCTCATCATCCTCCTCCCGAGGATCCTCATCCTCATCAACATATTGCTCCTCAATCTCATGCTCCTCATCAACCTCATACTCCTCCTCAACCTCATGTTCCTCCTCGCCTCATCCATGGGGAGAGTCCATGAGTCTGAGCCTCTGTCTTGTGTAAATCACGAGGTGGTACACTAGGAGATCTAGGCCTCCCAAGACATGGTGATGCCGTGGTGATGATGAAGAGAGTGGGCTGCTAAACGGATAGTGATGATGGTGGTCTCACGGACATGCGGCAATGCTATAAGCAAGCCTAGGAGTCTCGCTTGCGCTAAAACCCGATGTAAAGTGAGCCTAGATGAGCTAGGACGATCCGATGATGATGAACTAGTATGACGGGCAATCTCATAAGGATCACCCTGCGCAACCGTCATGAGAGTCAATGCTGGCGAACTAGCAACAACAAGGACCTCCCTAGACACATCAAAAGCTAGTGAAGGCATAGTCTGTGACAATGGCATAGGGTAGGTATAAGTGTTCGAAACAACTAGTTGTAATAAGCGCATCAACTTAACCAAAACACATATCACATAATGAAAGCTTTAAAAGTAGAGGTATCGCATTACTCAAAACATGCCTTTAATAAAACACATAAGTTCCGTTCTATCACATAATCCCATATCAAAACAATCGAGTTCAAAATTTCCAAAATCATAATATACCGTTTACTCAAATCAAATTCCGTAATATCTCGATAATCACATCTCATTTTCCAAAATCAACAATCATATCTCATTTCCAAATCAATAATCGTATCTCATTTCCAAAATCAATAATCATATCTTATATTAATAACGTTTACATAATTAGTTCACCATATCCCTTAACATATCATCTCATAATTCAAATCACAGTTCATACCATAATCAAATAAGAAGCTTCGGCTTGGCAAGCGGGCGTGCGTCGGTCGAGGATCAATTTTTCTTAAAAGTGGTTATAGTTTAGGGTTTATAAAATACCTAATTCTATAACCTTGAGCTCGATACCAATCAGTAACACCCCAAATCTTGGTACAATGGAAGACTTAATCAAGTTTTCGTATACTATTGGATTGGTATCGCACAAATATAGTAAAGATAACCATTTAACCATTCAAAACCAATCCCAAATTTAATTCAAAACATTTAATCCAAAAGTATAAATATTATGCCCAAAACATAGTTTAATAAAATAGGTCCCCAAAGTTTATCGTAGTCGAAATGATCCTTGAACCCCGCCTTCTTGCCAAGCTTCCACAAACCACGTAATCCAAACATCTTTCAAATACCGAGAAATCATGTTAAAGGTCACCATTTGGTGAGTTCATAGATTTAAGTTCAACAAAATCATAGTGGACTGTAAGAGTTGATTTGCTATGCAAGACCTAAGATAGATAAATACCGTTTTTCACACCGATCCTACCCGGATCACCAACCATAACACATGTCCCGCATCCGTGGACTACTCGGCCCAGCGACTCTAGTCCAAAGACCTGTCGTGGCAAAATCTAAACAATTCCCAACCCGGACTAGGTCGGTAGAAGTCTATTCTTAGTTAGGCACTTAAACCTAGACTAAGGCAACGACTAAAGCACATCTATCTAAACAACAAGCATATAAGCAAATCCAAATAGTTTTAACAATCCAAATACTGAGCATGATTCTCACCCCAAAATAGTTCAAATGTAGTTAAACGTAGATAAAAGTGGGGCTATGAAACTCACCTCAAGCAATCAACACAAAATAAATACTAGCGTAAGATAACGGTATCACAAAGACAACAACTATCGACTTAAGACAACCTATTAATGTAGACCAACTTTAATATATATATTCCTCAAAATCAACGTTATCTACCCCAATATATTCCATTTCTTTATTTCCAAAACGTCTCGTTTCACCATTTAATCCTAGTGTTTGGTATTCCTCATGCTGGGTGTATCGACTCAATATGATGCCATGAATGCACTCAAACAACCAATATATAACTCAATGCGACACAATGAGACCTCTAAACGATAAGCTCCATAGTCCAATAAGTTTCGAATAAATAGTAGACCTTATCGAATTCACAACTCGATAACTCATTTATTTACTCGTGTCGCTTATTATCCCATAAATCAATCGTATCCTAAAGAGTCATAAGGATAATTCACCCATTAATAGGGTTACCCAACGTACCTAGCGGGCTCTTATTAGATTCGTCAACCTAATAAGTCCGCTACCCACGTGGATCAACACTATTAATGCTAGGTTATCCGTAACCCATGCACACAACGTAAGCAATTAAATACTTAAACTAGTATTAAATGTCCACAATTGACATTTATTGATAAACGTGTACTCGAAACATTAATTACTTATTTATTACAAAACATTTCCAATTTAGTCGTTAGTTTCCATTTAAAAATAGTAAATAATAAGATAAAACTTGTTATCAACATTTTTGGTACAAAAGCCCATTCATTATTTATATTTCATAATTTATTAGCATTTTCATGTATATATATATATATTTCGTCAAATTCCAATATTAATATCATATCGTTATTCGTTTGAGTCCACAAGCACGAGTCATAACTTCTGCTTTTAATCAATCAATAGTCCAAATTATACTAAAGTCCATATTACGGCTTTGTGGTGTCAACTATTGACTAAAAGTCAAAGTAACGACGACGTAGCTCAAAGTCAACAATATATATATCAAGTCTAATGTAAAAGTCACAATATCGCAATTCAATCCCAAACCAACTCAAAACAATCTCGCCAACCAATCAATCAACAAAAAATACTCGAAACCAATGTTATGACCCTAATGGTCATGACACGGTCGTGGTTAAGACCACGTGAACCAAACAAGCTGTAGAAGCTTTTCGGCTCCACGCGCCTCATCCAAACCTCAACTACATCAACCAACAAGCTACCAAATTGACCCGACCCGGACCCATGGCCCAAGTGGGTCACGTACGTGCCCTATGTGGCTCGTACACCCATCCAAACCACTCAAACATTACCCAAATCCATTCCACAACATCCAAATCCAATCATTCAAGCTTAAATCACTAACCAAATACAAAACCCATCATCTATCTTACCCAAAAATATGAAACTAAACCTAAAATGCATAAACCCATCAAATTGATACATCACACATTTACCAAACACTAATTGCTTGTTTATTTAGTCACTAATTAGACATAATTTCATGTTTAAACCAAAAGCCCCAAATATTATGATTGGGTCGAAACCCTAATTGCCCATACGTGGCATTTAAGAGCTTAAACAAGCTCTAATCTTGTTCCATTTACCTTATTCAAGCACCAATTGCAATATTTGATGAAAACCCTAAAAGTACGAATCTTAATTCTTGAATTTGAAGGTGTTGTTGAAGGCTTTTGTGGGAGTATTTTATATGGATAGAAAGAGGATGAAACGATCTACAAGATAGTGGTGGAGGTGTAATTTCACTTGCCGGAATTTGGCCGGAAAGTGGCCGGAAAGGGGCGGCCAAGGTGGTGGTGGTGGCTAGGGTTTGTTCTTAAAGAGAGAGAAAGATTAGAGAGAGAAAGTGTGTTTGTGTGTGTTTTTAGTGAGAGAAAGTGAAGTAAAAATGAGGTGAAGGAGGGTATTTATATTTTAGAAGGAGGGACTAAATAATAAAAGAGAGGGAGGGTAGGGGTGGCCAGCCATATGGCTTTTGAGGGGCGTTGGTCGCCATTTTTCGTAAACTATCCCGTTTACCCATTCCCGAGCTCATATATTTTCCCCTGAGTGTCCCACACCGTTCCTTCGACTTTCTAACATCGTTATTTACGTTTCCACAAGTTTTGACTATTTATTTGTCAATTTTGAGTTACTGGTCTAAAAGTTACAATAATTCTCGTTTTAGGCTTTTCAGTGCCGAATCGAATAGTGCCTACCAAATAGAGTTAAAACTCATACGATAACTCATTTAATAATGAATAAACCATAAAACCAATAGACGATATAAAATCAAGTCATGGTTTATAAAAATAGCGATAAAGGCAAAACTCGGTTTAGTTTAACGTAATGCGGTTACCTAAAATAGACTCCTAAATTTGCCGGTTGTCTGGCCGGTGTTTACTAAGGTAACACGGTATTGAAGACAAGACTTCATGGACCCGGTGACGCCTTTGCCAACTTCCCAAGCTACTCAAGTTCCTCTTAAAAGGACTTGTTTCATTCTCACGAGGAACCTACATTATCTATCAATTTCTCTTGAGACATTTGATATTGAAGGAGACCTCTCCCAGTCTCCAAGCATAGGAACAAAATGTGCACAATTGAGTCTAGAGCCACGAGATCATCAATAAATCTCACTAAGGACACAATCAATGAAGACTCAGTGTTTCACACAATGTGGAAAGTGAGAATATATCTTATGAGTCCTACGCATTATCCTTGTGGTATTGCCAGAACATCTGAGTGATATGCAAACATATTCACAATGACGATGGAAAACCTTCTAGAGCCAATATCATACAAGCTCTTGGTAGGTGGCATGTGAGATCTATCCAATAGATCAACCATGTGACAACTGAACAGAAACAATGGGGCGATTCAAAATTATGAATCAATCCTGGTTCAGGTAATGGATTGACGGATACCTTTGAAAAACGGTAGTTGTGCTTAAAATTCTTTCTCTAGCACATCGATTGTGTATTAATATTTTAAAAATAAAAGGTGTTTGTGATTGATAATTGATTTTCCTTAAAACCTTCGTTGTATTGCAAAAACACTTTATTGTGCGATACTCGATTGTTTTCAAATCTCTTTTCATCAATCGATGAATCTCAAATTATTTGGTTCACTCACTGTGTTGTCTTCTTTGAGACGTTACGGTTTAAGAACGGCTAGAGCATTCTGAAACCACTCGTCAAGGAGATTCTTCGAATCATACACGATCACGGGTAGTACTTGTCTTGATCAACTGGGCAACCGGGCGTGTACCTCAATTCAACTAAAGTGATCAAAGACACTTTCGTGCACTTTATGGCTAAGCTGTTATATGCGGTACACCCGATGTTTGCGGTGATCGTAATTGAGAGGTCAATCCACGCCACATGCTCACAACACATTCACTTCAAATCATGATAAGTGCATCAACAACTCGATATTTACACTCCATGCTTCGCTTCTGCTGCAAATATCATGAATCAACTAAAGCTTCCGCTACTCTGATGAGAAGAAATCATGATCTAGAATGTGAGCATGTCGGTCTAATGTCACAACTTCACATAATGTCAACACTACAAAGGAAAAGTCAAAAATTTATGGCATCGGACGATCTCAAAGCTGGCTCAAAACTCATAATCACGTGGATCAGTTAAAGACCTCCACTTGGATTAACCAAACATGCAAAACATGAAGAATCAAAGACTACGGCCTACAGAGCAATGAACTGTAACAAGAATCCAAGAACAATCTTAATGTAATATCTGTTTGTATTCAATATAATTTGAGGTGACCTCCCTTAGGGGGAGATTGTTAGGATTTAGAAAATCCAGTTGTTAAAGTGTCGGTCACCTCAAGTGTATGTAATCATTAGAAAGCTCGTAGTCGTAGTTATATAATGTTAGTTAGTATTTAGTTAAGTAACACCGTGGAGGACGGACGGGTCTTTACCCACTGTATGCCTGATTCACAGCCCGTAGGAGGAGTTTTATGTATGGTACTATAAATACCCTCTACCTCCCAAGGTAGAGGGTTGGAGATCTTAATAGAATTTTACTTTCTCTCACTAAGTTCCCTAAACCTCTAACCTTTCTCTCTCTCTAAAACATATAGTCATATGCCACTTTGTATCATGGTTTGATGTGTTTGTGAAATCCAATATGTTACAATAGCTTTAGAGGAATCAGCCATTTCTATCATGATAGTTGTTTCTTTTAAATTGGTAAGTTTTAATTTATCAAATAAAGTTGTAGAGATAAGGTTTACCCCGCCCCCAAATCATTTAACGCGGGAATCTTAATGTTACCAATAGTGCATGGGAGAAGAAAACTTTCTGGTATTGTTGCTTCTCGGGAAGTTGGCTTAGCGAGGACCTCGTCGTCTTCGATTTATCACCTCTCTTAGGTAGTTAATCCGGAAGATCATTAGTTATAGAGGATGCGACCGCTCTTTCTTTGCTTTGTCTTCATGCAAATATGGCTTTGAGCAATGGCTTTAGCATTACTCGTTTCAAGGTTTTTAGCCAATTGCCCAATTTGTGTTTCGAGGTTTTCAATCGCAGCATCTTGGTTACGTAGGTTCATATTGGTGTCCTCCTTTACTATGACCATCCATTCCTTGAGCTTATCTCCCTTTTTGTAGATTCTTCGATGTGCATGTGCATTATTTCTTCAAGGCTAGGTTTATGAGGATTGTGGTTGATTCTAGTGTAGAATCCTGGGGATTTTTCTCGATATTTGGGCCCGTTATTATTGTAGTTGTTGAAAGGGAATTCTCTTCCATATTTAACTTCTCCGATCCTTTTAACTTTCTCGTTGGAGGAACATTCTTTAGTAGGTGGAGTTCCATTTCGCTCTACTTAGATGGAATGCACATTTTCCTTGAGCTTCTTCATTTCTCTTCCTAGGCTTTCTAATTTGTTGTTTATTGCTGCTAGGCCCTCTATATCTCCATTCTTACTTCGGTTGCTCCCTCCATTGTGCCATTTGTGAGAGTGGTCTGCCATATTCTGAATAGTTTCTAAAGCCAAAGTGGGTGTCATACCGGAATCGGTCCCTGAGAATCGATCATTTGTCTTGAGGAGATGTTCAGACCTTTGTAGAAGACGTTCACCTTTTGTTGGCTGTTGAGGTCATGAGTAGGGCATTTGTATAATAATTCGTTATACCTTTCCCAAGCTTGGTATAACGTTTCATCACCCTCTTGCTTGAAGTTATGGATTTCTTCTAATTGCTTAGCCGTCTTTGATGGAGGACAGTATCTTTGAATGAAATATTTTTTTAGGATAGGCCAAGTGTTGACAGTCCCAATAGGTAATCGATTAACCCATCGTTTAGCAGCTCCCGTAAGAGAAATAGGGAACACTCGTAAGATGATAGCGTCGTGTGAGACTCTGGGAATTTTGAATAGGCTGACGATGTACTCAACGTTGTCTATATGTTCATGGGCATCATCGGTGATGCTTCCAGAGAAAGGATTTGCACGTAATTCCCTCATGAATCGAGGTTTGATTTCAAATTGGGCATCTTCAACGATAGCTGGCCTAACAATCCCTGGTCCTTGTTCTTCCCTGGTTAATGCCAAATATTCCTCAAGAGTGAGGTCATCGATGTTAACAACTTCCATGGTACCTGAAAACTCAAATATAATCGTGAGAAAAGTTTAAAATGAAATGAAAGACTTAATATCAATCCTAATATAACTCCCAGTAGTATAAAAACTTGATGCAGGTTTCTTGACGGTGTTTTAATATTTATAGTTACTTGTTATACCTATGGGCTACCCTAATGCACTAGGCAATGTATTGCGGTCGTGTGTAGTGTAGTGTCGGTAAACCGAGGTCGTCCCAAGAGCTATGTGTGTTGGATAAATACTAAGTCTAAGTGTCACAGATTTATAATGGTTTCGATAGGGAATTAATAATTAAACTACTAAAGCAGAAATAAAGCAAACAAAAGCAAATAAATGGTAAAGGGAAATCAATAGAGGAAAGTGGTGCTACCCTAGTTAATCCTCCTAGCTAGTTATGTCTACGTCTACTTACTTCCAATTACTTCAGGTGGGGTCAAAGTAGAGAGGACAACATTTGGTCAATTCGCCATAACCTATCGACAAAGATGCCACCACAGAGAAGTCGGTGTCCTCATAAGTCTTGTTGTTCCCGGTCCCTAAGCCAAGTCATTAAGTACCGCTACATGCTAGACTTATAATAGTGAGTGCCCGGCCGTTAGGAACTTAGACACTTACCCCTAATTCTTAAGTTCATCCAAGCGGTAGGTGATCAGTTGGTCAAATCGCATAAGTAGAAAGGGTCGTTAGTTGGTCATATCTTACCCTTCCGTCTCGGATCCGCTCACCTAGGGTCAGTTGGTCATATCTCCTAGGCAATTGGCCTCTACCGCCATTCAAAACTACCGAACCAAGGGTGGCTACCAATAAACTATGCATGCATACACTTAGAAATAATTGTACGGAAGTAAAGTAAACGCAAACAAAACAATTAAGGAATCATAACTAGGCCAGCACCAAGAGGTGCTTAGCCGCTCATATTAATCATACAAACCAATTCAATATTTAAAGGTACGAAATACATGAATTGAAAATAAAAGAAATCTAAAATGCTAATGCTAGTGATTTCTCCCTTGGCGACAGCTCCGTATGCTCCTCTGGACATTCCTTTAGCTTTTCATACGCTCTCTCGATAGTTGTGTGGAATGGGATGATTAGAAATCTTTGGAATTAGTGGGGTATTTATAGGCGGATCCGGGTTACGGTAACTATAACAAGAGTTACGCCGTAACCTTCAACTCCTTCGTATTTTGCACTAGATCGCTAGTTCTGGCGTAACCTTATAAGTGGTTACGCCCGTAGTCTTCAATAAACTTGGTTACGCCGTGGTTAATATAGCGATTCTGGCGTAAGTATCGATGGCGTGGAACCTCATTTGACCTAATATAGTTACGTCGTAGCCTTTGGGAAGAGTTACGCCAGTAACCTCCCGATAAGTTGGTTTTCGAGTCACGCAATAGTTACGGCGTAATGTGAGAGCGAGTTAGGCAGAACTTCTTCAAAATCGACATACTATGATTAATCTTTAGATAATTCTCCAATTCCGCGTCTCTTTAGCTCAAATTCTCGTAATTTACCTGAAAGTGGAAAACTATGAAAAACAAGCGTAAATCCATATAAATGATATAAATTACAAGCATTATCGGGGAAAATTGACACTTAATATTCAGGACTATTTGATGTCATCACTAGGTCATAAATAATGAAGATAGAGGGAGAGAGTATATTACTCAGAATGGGTCGATTTGGGTTGTGTTTTTATCTCAAACGGGTCAATTGACGGAAACAATTTATTTACCTAAATGGCAGCCAATTAAATTGGTCAAATGGACCAGTTAATGTTTCTAAAATGTATGTCTTGAAATATAGGTATTGGTACAATGAGATCTTTATGGAAACTAAGTTATTCTTTAGTTTTTATCATAAGCTAAAGTGGAACATTTGTGGATTTGAGTTTGGTTACAGCAGATAGTGTTTATACTGCTTGAAGTTGAAACAATCAAATAGTCGGTGTGAGTATTTGGCAAACTATCACTATTAAAGAATTTGCATGTGGTATGAGAAATAATGAGATAATATGATGCATCTTGATTATACCCGGACACATTGACATGAGAACATAATGATCATATAATAATTATATAACTTACTAAAAGCAATGTTAAACATTTCATAATATGAAAATCTTTGCAAAGACCCAACAAAAGAAAGGTTAAATTGTTTACGGATGATAACTTTTGGTTTTGCGATTTTTATATCCTTTATAGAAGTAATAAAATTACGCAACCCATAGTTATACAAAAACAAAATGGAGTAAACAATTAACATCGAATATCGTACTAAAAACACACATATATAAAAACTATATATATTCTCGTGCATAGCAATGAGAATATATAACGACAAATCGTTTTGTGTTAAAAAAAAGTTTATGAGTTATAAACGAGAAATAATAAAAGTTTGAAGATTTGAGGATTAAACATAATGTTTTGAAACCCGTTTCGACCCGGGTGATTCAACTGGTTGAACCGTTCCGGTAAAAAATGGGTCGATTTAAACCGAGTCAACCCGACGGGTTGGGAAAAAAACGGGCCAAATTAAACTAGGTCAACCTACCGGGTTTGAAGCATCCCAGGTCAACCAGGTTTTCGATATGTATTAATAGTTTCCTTTTGAGATATATGTTTCACTTTTTACTTTTTAGTTTTCCTTTATCTTATGCGATGCCAGCACTTTGCACAATGCCGAGTAATTCTAACGTCGGATAATTAATGATTTGTGATATTGTGATGAGTGTTTTGTGTAGTGTTTAAAATAAAGCGTGAACCCATGAAATCTGAATTGCAAACGGTTTGTCTTATCGATAACTAAAGTCAGTATAAAATTCTTAACATCTATCAAACAACATATAAAAAATATTAATGAAAATGAAAGTAAACATTACATCGGTTATAGATAAAACTAACAACACGCGTTCTTGTCATCGTAAAAACTAACAAGGATGAGATTAATGGTGCATTGTTAAGAAGAATGCAAGTACCAAAATTAGCATGAATGTGATTAGCCCAAAATTTAAAAAAAAAAAAAAAAAAAAAGGCTAATTTTGACTATTTTGAAAATATTTAGCACATTTATTTAATCTTTTTTTTTAAATGGGCGTATGTAAATTATTAAAGTTAAATGCACAGCACTAACAGGCATTTTCTCTTAATTGTAAAACATTATAATCGTTTTAAAGAAAACATATATATATATATATATATATATATATATATATATATATATATATATATATATATATATATATATATATATATATATATATATATATATATATATATATATATATATATATATATATATATATATATATATATATATATATATATATATATATATATATATATATATTTATATAGTGATGCACCATTTTATGTTAAAAAAGTTTATGGGTTCTAAACAAAAATAATAAAAGTTTGAAGATTTGGGGATTAAAAATAATATTTTGAAACCGGTTTGACCCGGAACTGCTCCAAGAAAAAACTGTCGATTTAACCGAAGTCAACCCGACATGTTGGGTCAAACGGTCAAATTAAATGTGGTCAACCCACTTGGTTTGAAGCGTCCGGGTCAACCCTTTTGATATGTATTAATAGTTTCCATTTTCCACTTTTACTTTTTGGTTTTCCTTTATATATAGTATAGCATGGTACTTTCAGGCGTTGGCGAGCATGGCATTCTCATGACGATTAACCGAGAATAGATCTCGATGAGACTTGATTCACCAGTTTGTATCGGTTATAACGGGTCCTCTCTAGTTCGTTTTGGATGGTCATATGGTTAGCCAAACCGGTGCGACACGGTTTCCTGTTGAACCCATTGGTCCCATCCGATTTTCAAAACTATGTGTATAATAACATGTACTTTTCATTTTAGGGTGTTTAAAAAATAACATTAATTAGTGTGTTTAATTATTTTATATTTTGGATTATGTTGTAACTTGTTTAAATTGTACACTATGAAAATTTTATTGTACATTTTAGTAAGGGTGTTTTAATTGGTTGTTTTTAATTTGATAGATATGCTTTTAATTGGTTGTAAAATGTAAATAAATTATTTTAGGTTTAAGTAATGGTGTGTTTTAATAAAAGTATTATTTACACAATACATTTCTCTCACTTTTGACTTTCAACATTTTACTTTTCAAGGTTTGATTATTTTTCTTTTATATGTAGTATAGATAATTAAATAAATAAAAAATTAAGCTATTTGCTTTTTAATAAATCAAAATACATTATTGAAAATTTAAAAAAAAAAACTTGTGCGTACACAAACATTATAACTAGTAAGTAACTAAACGTTAAACTACTATTATCTTTTACAATTTCACGTTTTCAAGTGTTTTCCATTATGGTTAAGATATTCCTGATTGGATTAAGCATATAGTAATTTTAATGTCAACTTCAGTCAGCAACTGCTTATTAGATACTTCATCCGTTTTTAAATAAATGTTCATTGTTGACTCAAAGTCTGTTTATTTCAACTTTGACTTTAAATTAATTTATTTGTGTTATATAAGATAAAAATTATAAGAAAATACATTTAAAACCTAATCTATTCATATATTTTACATCAAGTATTACATAACACAAATAGAATAATTTAAAGTCAAAATTAAAAAAAAAAAAAAAAGAATTTAAAAATCAATAATAGTAGACACTTGTTTAAATACGAGAAATTATTAAATATTACAATCACTTACTTATACACATATAATGCAATTTGCAAGCTACAAAAGTTACTCGTTGGAAGCAAAACGCGGATTTGAATTCCTCGTTCACCAAAAAGAGTAAGAAAAAACACAATTCCACAACAACACAGACCATAAAGAATGCACCTCCTAGAGCTGAGGTCGGGTCAGTTGTATCAAAAGAAACTAGGTCATTTACAGGTCCTTGTAACCCCAGTAATTTCCTCCATTTATCGCACTTTAGTCAGTATTAAATTGACTTATTGAAACCGAGGTCGCGTCGATTGAAGTAGCTTGGGAATTATCATCAATTGGCATCATTGCAGGCCACACGAAAGAAGGTTTGAAGGGTGGGACCGGTGGTGCAGCATAAGATCCTGACAATATTTGCACAATGGCATGTGTTTGTGGCCTCTCGATAGCAATAGGGTGTGAGCAAGCTAACCCTAATAACAATAGTCGTTGGGCCTCCTCTTTGTCATAATCATCTTGAATCCGTTCATCAACTACATCCAAGATACGTCCTTCTCGGTACAACGACCATACATAGTCAACCATTAATTCGAACCCGTTGATTTTTGTTCCAGGGCGTTTACCAGAAACAACCTCAATTAGCAATGCACCGAACGCATAGATATCCGAATACTGAGTGGCTTTTCCTGTGAGGAAGCATTCAGGGGCAATGTAACCGATGGTTCCAAGCACGCCTTCGGCTTCGGCATAGGATGTTTTCTCATTGTCGAGGGCACGTGCAAGGCCGAAATCACCAAGACGGGCATTGAAATGAGAATCAAGCATGATGTTGCTCGCTTTGATGTCACGATGAACAACTTTTTGGTCATATTCGTAGTGGAGGTAGTTTAGGGCAGAGGCGACACTGGCTAATATTTGGCAACGAAGTGTCCAAGTTAAGATGTCACCCGTCTTCGTGAATAAGTGCATGTCGAGACTTCCTTTTTGCATGTACTCGTACACTAGAAGGAGCTTGCCGTTCTTGTGACACCATCCTGCACCAATTTAATAGACGTTACCCACGGCATCATTAATTAAACGTACTTATAAACGAAGCAGGATAATAACATGATCTAAGACGAGGTGAGTAGGTGACAATATGAGCATATTGAGTATCATCTAAAATGGATTGTATTAAAACACGTCAACTTGGCTTAATATATATTCTTTTTCAAATAATTAAAAGAGTGAATTATAAATCGTCGCATGGTTTGGTTGAAATAACGAATTTGTCACTATTTTTTTTTTTGTCGTTTACGTCTGTGGTTTACAAATCTACGGTTTGTCCGCGTCCAAAATGTCCGTTAAGTGTTTTGCCTTATTAGTCCTTTAGTTAGTGCAGTCCGTTAAGTGTTTTGCACCGTTAGTCCTTATTTTTTAAATGTAGTTTTTCCCAATTAGTCCCTCCGTTAATAATTTATCGCCGATTTTCGTTTTTGTCCGTTTTATCCGTTTTCATTCGCTTTTATCCGCTTTCGCCGCTTTTTTGTTTTCGTCCGTTTTTACGCTTTATCTCTTTTAAATCGCTTTATATGCTTTAAATACATTTTTACGCTTTTGTCCGCTTTTGTCATTTTTTTATCCATTTCGACCGTTTTACATTTTATTCGCCGATTTTTACGTTTTGTCCCTTTTTCGTTTCGCCGTTGTTTTTTACGTTTTCTTCGCTTTTCTTACATTTTGTCCGCTTTTCTTTCGTTTTAAAATTTTTTCCAAAAAAAAATTGGAAAAAATATTCAAAAAAAAAATTGAAAAAAAAATATCAAATTAAAAAAAAAATTGAATAAAAAATTTCAAAAAATTTGAACAAAGTATTTTTTCAATTATTTTGAAAAAAGCGGATATATTAAAAAAAACATATTTGAAAAATATTTTTTATTCAATTTTTTTTGAAACGGACAAAAATACCAAAACCGATAAAACGTTTAAAACGGACAAAACATAAGAAGAACGGACAAAATGTAAGAAATATGACATAAAACGAAACAACCGGCGAAAACGAAAAAGCGGACAAAAGCGTAAAAAAAGCGAAACGAATAAAAATGTAAAAACGGTGAAATCGGATAAAAAGCAGACAAAACGGACAAAAGCGTAAAAACAAACGAAAGCATATAAAAGCAGACGAAAGGGATAAAACGTAAAACGGACGAAAACGAAAAACGGGGAAATGGATAAAAAACGAATGAAAACGGATAAAAACGGACAAAACGTAAAAATCGGGCGATAACTATTATTAACGGAGGGACTAATTAGGAAAAACTACATTTTAAAAATAAGGACTAACGGTGCAAAACACTTAACGGAATGCACTAACGAATGACTAACAGCCGACAAAAAACACTTAACGGACATTTTGGACGAGGACAAAATCTGTAAGATTTGTAAACCACGGGACCAAACGACTTGAAAAAAATATAGGGACAAAATCCGTTATTTTGACCAAACCACAAGGACGTTTTATGTAATTCACTCTAATTAAAATTACTTTAATCATAGAACAAACTAATATTATTACAATAGTAAACCATATTTTCAAGCAACATAATATTAATTAGAAGTATTATCATGTTATATTGCTTTTATATTTTGCTTGAAATAGGTTAGACATCTAATTTTTTAAATCATGTTATATTTTGCTTTACTGTAAATCACTTTGTATTGTAACACGTTTGTAGTGTTTGGTTCTTGTAAGCAAAGCGGCAAATGAAAAGATTTTTACAACTTAATGAAATTTTTTTTGTTTGTTTATATTATGTAATGATTCATTACAAATAATGATCTATTACACTAATATAGTGTTTGATATATTGTAATTAAAAGAAGAATGAACATAATTATTACGATTAAATAAAAAAATCTACTTTGTTTACAATTATATAATGTAATGATTTATTACAAAGAATTACTCATTACACCAAAAACTATCATTTGCATTCCTAAGAGGTCCCCCCCCCCCCCTCCCTTTTTTTAATTACATAAAAGTCTATTAACTAACCACATTAGGCTATGTTTATCAATTAAGTTGTCAACCCAAATAGTACACTATTCATACAAATTAATAATTTTTTAATACTTCCCTCCAAACTTTCCTTCCAACCTAAGTAGTATGACAACTCAAGATCACAACCCCAATCTGCCACATGTTTTTATTTTAACGGCTATTTGTTTTTTCTTTACTTTTTCTTTTTTATTTTTAATACTTACATTATTTTAGGTTGGAGTAAATTACACCGTTCGTCCTTGTGGTTTGCGTTGACCGCAGGTTTCGTCCTTTGACCAAAAAAGTTGCACTGTTCGTCCTAAGTGTGAAACGTTATGCACCGCTCGTCCCTTCATCCATCTGGCCCACCAATTCCACTAACGCCGCTAACGGAGGTTTTAAAGGGTATTTCGGTCATTTCCCAGTAAAATTACATAAATCGTCCAAAGTGGTATATCACCACTTACCACATCATCATCATCACCATTTCTCTCTCTCTCTTTAACCTAGTACGACCACCTTAAACCACCACCACCGCCACACCGCCGCCACCACACTACACCACCCACCTCAAAACACTCCCCACTCTCCCTCTTTCCGATCCACTAGGTCACGCGCCTAAAAACCTCTCCCACCTCTTGGTATACCTAAAAGTAATCTAAGTCGCTTAAGTGTTTAGTAATGGACACCTAGAAGTAATCTAAGGCTCGGGATGGTTTCAAGAAGCACAAAAGTGTGCTTTGGTCGCTCGTCTCACCAAACAAACACAACACAGAAAACAAGAAGAGAAGACAAAGATTTTACTTTTGTATAAATAGGCATATAGGAAAAATGTAAAAGTTTGTCTAGAATTCTTAGTTCTAGTCCCAATTTATGTTTACTGTCATTACTTTTCCTGTAACCATTTAATTTTGAATGCAATTTATTTTCAGTCTTTAATTCCAATTTTTTAGTTTATGCAGTTTTGATTTTTATTCAAGTTCTTAAATCTTGCCAAGTCAGTTAAAGTGTTTAAAGAGTTGTTCTTTTGGTCCATTCTCGCTTGAAATTACATGTCACTAGTTGTGGTTAAATGTCATAAGCCTTGAGTCATAAAATTGGTTTGCCATTTTTTTTAGTAGTCATTAGGATTAAAATCTTTCTAACCCGCCTTGTTCATGCCTTTCTTTTTAGCTTAGTTTGATCTCTAAATTAGATGTAAGTTAGACTTTTAGAGAGGTTGTAGTATAGAAATTAACGATTTTGCTTTTATTTCACTTTGGGAGCCATATTGTGGCTTATTTATAAGTCGCAAGTTGCCCATTCGAGCCCCAGTGTCAAGCACCAACAACGCAGTCCAACAACATATTTAACCTTTTTCTTAGTGCTTATTAGGTTCACTATTAGCTTATTTAGGATTATTTGTTGCCTTTTAGGTAGATTAGTTTATGTTAGGTCCAATTGTAACTTATTAGGTGCTTATTTATGCTTTTCCTTTGCTTATTTTCCCATTCTCTTTAGCTTAAGATTCCCTATTGTAGCTTATTTGCCAACCGATTTCCCCCCTCATTTTGTTGTTTTCACTTATTTTAGATAGATAATAACATGTCTTAGCTTATTTGTTCATAAATCTTGCTTTCCAACGCCTTTCATGCTTATTTTGTGCTTAAAACCGATAAAGGGTGTTTGGTTGGGACACGTCCATAATAATCCAAATAAGTCAGTCCTAACGACTTATGGGTTAGTTTTTAGAAGAAAAGTTTTAGTAAAAATCTTTCATTTTGATTGGGTCTTTCATTTTCCAAAAGTTAAGTCAATAAAAAAATAAAAGAAGCAAAAGGAAGGTGTTTGGTAGTGGGTTGGTGGTGGTAAATTATACATTTTATTAGTCAACCTAAACTCTAAGCAGAAAAGACGGATATACCCTCATGAGTTAAGTGAGTTAACTGACGTTAGTGGGAGTTGGTGGGCCCAGATGGATGGAGGGACGAACGGTGCATAACGTTTCACACTTAAGGACGAAAGGTGCAACTTTTTTGGTCAAAGGACGAAACCCTGTGGTCAACGCAAACCACAAGGACGAACGGTGTAATTTACTCTTTTAGGTTGGGTTGTTGATAAATAGTTTGGATTGGTTGTATGTATATTGTTTAGGTGGAGGGGAGAGAAAATAATATTTTAATAAAATATGGGGGTTGGATTTGGTTGTTGATAAATATAGTCTTAAATAAACTCCTATCACCAACAAACATTTTAGGGCCCGTTTGGTTTGGAGTTTTTTCTTGGGTTTAGGATTACAAAGTCATATTTAATTGTTTGATTGCAATTTTCAAATTATGGTTTAGATTTTAATCCCAAATAGAAGGGTGTGTGTTAAAGTTAGGGTATTAGTTGGGTTTTATTAAAAGTGTGGGACCATCTTTTTTCTCATCCTCATATTTTTTTTATCCCTCAATTATTAATATAAATACTTTTAAATTTATTTTTTAATATATAATCTATTTTTAAATATTATTTTCTCTCATACTCAAACCCAAATCCAAATCATAATCTACAACTTTACATTCAAATCCAAATTCTAATATAAACCCATCTACAAACCAAATGAGCCCTTAGTCTTTTTCTTATGGATTTCATTCCGTCCTATCATACTAACCAAACATGATTAAAAACGGTAATCAATCATTACATTACATTATTTATTTCATTACGTTATTTATTTCATTATTTGACATTTTATTCTGTCATACCAAATAAACCCAAAAATCTACCATTTTGATTCTTTAGGGGTCTTTTTTCATCTTGTAATGGAACCAAAATTACATAAAAGTTCATCATT
Source organism: Chrysanthemum lavandulifolium (assembly GCA_022545495.1). Classification (NCBI taxonomy): domain Eukaryota; kingdom Viridiplantae; phylum Streptophyta; class Magnoliopsida; order Asterales; family Asteraceae; genus Chrysanthemum; species Chrysanthemum lavandulifolium. Next base: position 199,072,928 of record CM040240.1, on the reverse strand, counting down.
AACTACTCACATTAAATAAACTTATTATCGTCCATGGGGTATTTTAGTCTTTTTCTTATCGATTTCATTTTATCTTATCATACAAAACAAATATGATTAACGGTAATGAATCATTACATTATATCATTTATTACATTACGTCGTTTATTCCATTCATGTGACATTTGTTCCGTCCTAACAAAACGAACCCTTTATCTACTGACTAAAAATTAGTGTGGGATGAGACACTTAGCTATATTAAGTTTTAAACCCTAAAAAACTTTTTTGTTTTATGTTTATGAAGCCATTTTTTTAGTCTCTTTCTTCAAATCATAACAATGTACAAATTAAAAACATGAAAGATAATAAGTTTAATTTAAGTAGAACCACGTAAATCATTTTTGTAATTGACTTTAAAGAATAAAATAAACATGCAAGTGGGTGGAAGATTCATAAGATAAAAAGTCAAGATGTATAAAAGAAAAATAGTAATTGTATTCACTAATGAAAACAATGTTTCTTGTCCAAGGCAGAAAATAAAAAAAATCTAATCTTGTAGATAATAATGTAAGAATGTCAACTAGCATGATATCTAATTAACATTAACATACTTAGTCCACTGTAATTATAATAAATGAGTAGAGAATAAACATGTTTTATTTAACTGTAGTGGTTTTCTGTTGTAAGGTATATACTTGCTAGGTGATCTAGTAGACCCTCGTACATACATTTGTCCTTGCTTATTAGGTTCGTCGTCGGGGTGAAGAACTAAAGATTCATTGATATTCTTATCCACGAGTTTTGCTACAACCCTTATGCATAAATTTATATATACGCTTCAATGCTCATTTATCTTCCCAAGCTTAATTACTGAACTAACGTTGGGAAGTATATATATTATATAATGTTCTGCTAACATGAGATACATATACTATTACATATTTCAAATATATTATTTGGATTCAAAAGTTTGTTTGTTGATAAATTAAATAGTATATATGCACTCATTAGTAAAACATTTTCTTAAACCAATTTATTTTTGCTGTTTGCAGATAAGAATAGTACGACTAAATAAAGACATAGCAACACAGAAATTAACTCACCTAATAATCGAACAAGATGTTTATGCCTCAAACGATTGATGATCGTAAGTTCAGCCAAAAAATCATATTCCCCTTTTAAACTTTCCCTCGAAAACCATTTTACAGCCACCTCTCCATTATCCTCCGACAACGACCCACGGTACACCACGCCGTAACCACCTTGTCCCAACTTTCTTTTATCATCGAAATTTTTTGTTGCTTTCTTCAGTTCCTTAAACCGAAATTCCTTAGGCATTCCAGGCAGTGTCCTCAACCGGTTCAATATATACGAGTTTGACCTATCCACCAATCTCCTCTTATACCAATAATAACCGAAATACGCCCCTAACCCCAACACGACAACCAACGGTATCCCAACAATAAGTAATGGCTTCATTAACGGACTCTTTGTAGAGTCGGATCCCGTGATATGTTGTACCGTTATGTTCCACCGTAGAACACAGTTTAGCTCAGCAAACGTCCCAGTAGAAGCAGCAAAACCGAAGTAGGAATACTTCTGAACGGTTTCTTGTAAATTAAGTTCGTATTCAATGATTGGGGTGTTTGGCCTAGTTGGGTATACATATCTCTTATCGGTTTGGTTGGCAATAAACACGTATAAACTTCTCGAGACCATTGTACTGATCCAAACGTTGTGAAACACTACTTGTGGGGTGCTAGAGTAATATTTAGCGGTGTTAATGATTTAGATACGACAGAATCGATAGAATGGATGTTGAGACCAATATGGTTATTATCAGGATCGAAAGATTGTTTGACTGTGTCCAGCTCGACAGCTACGATGCCGTTTGTTGTCTGGTTGTCCGTATCAGGGTTTGTAAGTCCAAGGTATTGACCATAACTATTATTTGGTATGCCAAGAGTTGGAGATATTACGAAGGCTAACCCTTCACCAGGTGTACTACTGATGTTGGGGATGGATACATGCAGACAAGAAAATAGGTGCTAAAGGAGGCAACTGAGTTGTCATCGTCCCATAGTTTGAAACTTTGCCGTAACATGATCCGACCGGATTGGTTATGGAGGTTGAAGTCTTGGTTGCTGGTGTCCGGTGTTATTTGAGGCATCATTGTGTATGGTGGCGTAGTTTTCAGCTTTTAGTTCTGAGTTGACTTGGTCTATCATGGATACGTTAAAAGTGAGGTAGCTACGGGGAATGTTTGAACTTCGCGCCGCTGGCTAAGCAAAGAAAGATCACGGTAGTTCTTAGGGTTGCCTGCGGTACTGCCGCCATATCATATGGTGGTTAATAACGGTGATCCGGGTGCGTTTGAGGGGAAGAGAGGACTAGATATGGTGGGAATATTTTAGGTTATAAATAGGTGAAGGAAGAGGTTGTGTAGTTGCTTGGAAAGTGTCATAGTAATATATTATCAATGTTTTAAAATTTGTGTCTTTAGTCGACTCGGTCGAGTTGTCGGCTTACCAGATCATCAGTTCAACCGGTCGGTGTGTCGGGTCAAACCGGTTTTATGTCAAAAAGAAATAAAAGTTACCATAACAGAAGTTTTACATATAAAAACTGTAATGCACTTTTAGTTTATAAGATGAAAACAATACACTTTCTTATAGTTATGCCTAATATCAAACCAATCTTCATTGTTTTTGACATTAAAGAAGGAAAATCATGTAACGTACTTACGGTATATGTTTAAAAAGTAAATATTCATTTCAAGTCAAAAGGCAAGAGTATCTATAAGAAAAGTCATAAAATTATTACTTCTAACATTTGCTTCATTCACAGTCATCACTCATCCCCCCACACAAACTTTTAAATATTTCTTTGTCCCATTCCCCCTTTATATTAACAACACAAAAGCTCATAAAACATAAAACCCCCATAGACTGATCCCCATTTTCAACCTCTCCCAGTTTGTCACTTTACTCTGCGTCCACAAATTAAAACCACAACAGTTGAGCACTAACAAGATTAGAATGTGTATGGTTCAATTACACACTCAACATGTCCGATTACATCGTCTACTGTCATATCTGTCTCTTCACTTTCCTTTGATATAGATGTTGGAAAATAAGTTTTGCAAAATGAGTTTTTGCAAATTTTGGACACTATTTAATATATGTATATGTTATATATTTATGTTTCTTAGTAGCTTTGTTCTCTCTCGAGAGCTTCATAACGAGCTAAAGTATGTCCAAAATGGAGTTGAAATGAATGAGATATCGTGTCTCAAAGTGAGGCACTTGAAACATAAAACTTGGAAAATGGGAGAATCCCACATCGCCCAAAACAAGAAGGGATGCTTGTTTATAAGGAAATTATAGTTTTGGCTATCAAATTCCTTTAGGTTGGTTATGCTACCACTCCTACGTCTTACATGTACAGCAGGGGGTGTATAAAATGGGATTTCGGGTCAAATGAGTTCAAGCTTCGAACTCATGCGCGACCATGGACACCTAATGCAGACTCAGAAGCCTCGCACACTGCGTATCTTTTGTCATAGCTTTCATTTTCCGAATTTTACAGTAAATCTATTTAGGAATAGATTGAAACTTATCAAGTAAGTTTACTGTAAATCGCTTTATGTATTAAAGATTTGCGAATCTGCTTTAGATATAATGATTTTCGCTTATATGGTTGGAATATTTTTCTTGGAGGACAAGTTGAGTTTTCAATATAAATACGACCATATGTCTCATTCGCTTAATGCATTGAAACGCAACTCCTTACCGCCGACGAGTTCAATGACTCTTGATCGTAAACACACAAGTCTTTCAATGATCTTTCGAGCAAGTTTGTCGGTCCGGCCGCAACGACTTTGGACGTTAGTACCACAGGAAATGACGCCGAATCTGCTTTTAAGGAATCGTGTTTTACACGAGCCTCGCTCCACGACTTTCTTGCTTTATTTATTTATCAATTTAGAGTCCGCTACCTTCTACCCTTCTCGTCATATTTAATTTTACATCTTTTATTTTACGTTATTATTAACTGTAGTCGATTTCGTTATTAATAAAAGTGTGCACGTTTCCACAGTCTTAAAGCAGATTACGCTTAATGTAATTAAAAACGCTTTTATTAAATCGGATTAATTATTATTATTTTTATTTACAAACTTTTACCGTCGAAACGAGTTGAGTTTCTTTGGAAAACCGCTTTATAAAATGATTTTAATTTACAAATTTGGTGTACTGAGATCTAAAACGATTTTAAAATGTTTATTCTTATCGCTTATATTGAAACCAAGATTGAGTTTCTATTATACGATCTATTTACTTTAGTCATTTATTTAAATCTAGATTCATTGAAACCAAGATTGAGTTTCTTTGAAGCGATTCGGTACAAGTTAATGTAAATCACGATTGAATTTCTTAGATACCGATTTTATAACGTGGCTTAACTGTTTGTGTTTGATATTTCGGGATGACAAACACCACTACCCTCCGTGACTACTCCCGTGAACGAATCGGTGCGCCCGATTACCAACACGATTGCTAATCATCTTTGAGAAACCGAGAAATTCAATGGGCGAAATTTCAAGAGGTGGCGACAAAATATGTTTTCTATCTCACTACTTTGAACCTTGGCGGTTCTTAAAAGAGAACCCACCTAACATGGAACCTCCTGCGAAGGTCAATCCTCTAATCAACAGTGTCATTCAAGCCTTGGAAGCATGGAAACATTCGAGACTTTTTGTGTCACAACTATGTTTTGAATGGTTTGGTTGATTCTTTGTACAACGTGTCTTGTAAGACCAAGACCGCCAAAGAATTATAGGAGTCATTGGAACGCATAGTACAAAACCGAGGATCTTGGTACAAAGAAGTTCGTGGTAGCTCGTTTTTAGATTACAAGATGGATGATTCAAAGAATGTGATGAGTCGTGTTCAAGATCTGCGGGTTTTCTACACGACATTCATCTTGAGGAATGACTTTGAGTGAAACTTTTCAAGTTCTTTATTATTGAAAAGTTACCTCCAAGTTGGGTAGAATTCAAGAACCACCCAAGCATAAGCGAAAGGAGATGAGTGTTGAAGACTTGGTTGTTCGTATTCGTATTGAACAGGACAACAAAATGGCTCGTAAAAAACACGTATACGCTGATTCTGCAAAGGCAAATATGGTTGAGCATGTTTCGTCATCTTCAAAGTCCAATGTCAAAGCTAAAGGCAAAGGAAAAGGAAAGAATGACAAGAAGGGCAAAGGAAGTCTCGATTACCTTGCTCCTAAAGTCACAATTGTGAAACAAGTTCCAAGGGTGTGTTTCAATTGTAACCGGCCAGTCACCGTCTTATAGCGTAAGATGCGAAGCGGGTGACTCCACGCCGAAGCTAATATGGTGAATGAAGATGTGGACATGATTGCTATGGTGTCGATGTCATTGCCATGATCTCAAGTTAACTGGTAGGTTCCAACAACGAGGAATGGTGGGTGGATCTGGGCTACACGTCATGTGTGTCTTGATAAGAGTATGTTTCACTCTTTCGGAGGCGGTTGATAGTGGAGAGAAGCGTACATGGGCAAATGCAAGCTACTCTTGAAATCAAGGACGAAGGAGATGTAATCTTGAAGATGACATCCGAGAAAGAGCTCAAGTTGACTAATGTCTTGTATGTTCCAAAGATTTGCAAGAATCTTGTGTACGGTTAATTTTTGAACAAGTTTGGTTTTCGTCTTGTTTTTGAGTCGATAAGTTTGTTCTTTCTAAGAATCAAGTGTATGTTGGTAGGGATATGCCTCAATGGTATGTTTAAACTCAATGTAATGGTTGTTAAGAAAGATATCAATAATATGAATTATTCCGCTTACTTGATTGAGTCTTCTAATATATGGCACGGCCGTCTCGACATGTAAATTTTAATTCGATCGTCGTTTGATTAAATTTAATTGCATACCTAATTTCCATATTGAATCAAAATATAAATGTGAAACTTGTGTTGAAGCCAACTTACAAGAGCATCTTTCAAATCGGTTGAGCGAAAACCGAACCACGATATGATACACACGACATATGTGATTTGAAATCACTACCCAAAAAGGTGGCAATAAGTACTTTATCACGTTTATTGATGATTGTACAAAGTATTGCTATGTTTACTTCTCGAAAAGTAAAGATGAAGCTATAGACAAGTTTGTTCTATACAAAAGCGAAGTTGAGAATCAACTTAGTAAGAAAATCAAGGTGGTCCAAGTGATAGAGGAGGTGAATATGTGTCTCCATTCAATGACCTATGTGTGAAACATGGAATTAGACACGAGTTCACTGCCCTATTCACCTCACAGTGAGCGGTATTGCCGAAAGGAAGAACCGTACCTTGAAAGAAATGGTTAATGCCATGTTTTAAATAAGATACCTCGTAAGGAAAAAGAAGAGACTCCTTATGAATTATGGATGGGAAGAAGCCATCATATCGGTACTTACGGTGTGGGGTGTCTAGCAAAGGTAGCTATACGACTCCCAAGGCCCAAAAGATTGGACCTAAATCATGGATTGTATATTCATCGGATATGCTAAGAATAGCGGTGCTTATCGCTTCATTGTACATGATTCGAAAAATCCGGATATAAAAAAGGGTACTTTAATGGAATCAACGAATGCTTCATTCTTTGAAACTATATTTCCTTGTTTAACGTAGGAAACTGGAAGTTCAGCTAGAATAGATGAAGAAGTTGTCCAAGATAAGAGACAACAAGATGATAATGATATCCAAGATGAGAGACAAGATCAAACTGAGGAAGAAGAGGTTGAACCTAGAAGAAGTAAAAGGGCAAGAACCGAGAAATCGTTTGGACCCGATTTTATTTCTTTTATGGTTGAAAACGAACCTACTTCATACCGAGAAGCGGTTACTTCCTCAGAAGGGCCTCAATGGAAAGAAGCCATTAAAAGTGAAATAGATTCTATTTTACAAAATCATACTTGGGAGCTCGTGGATTTACCTCCACAGTTGTAAACCACTAGGCTATAAATGGATCTTCAAGAAAAGATGAAAGCCATGGCACCATTGACAAGTATAAAGCAAGATTAGTAATCAAAGGATTTAGACAGCGAGAAGGTCTTGATTACTTTGATACATATTCATTATTCGCGAATAACCTCGATTAGGATGATACTTGCTATTGCCGCTTTAAGAAATTTGGAAGTTCACCAAATGGATGTGAAACGGCATTTCTAAGCGGAGATTTAGAAGAAGAAATCTACATGAACCAACCCGAGGGTTTCATGGCTCTGGACAAGAGAACAAAGTTTGTAGGCTTGTTAAGTCATTATATGGCTTAAAGCAAGCTCCCAAACAATGGCATCAAAATTTGACCACGCCATGCTAGAGTGGATTCAAAATTAATGAATGCGGCAAGTGTGTTTATGTCAAAGACACTAATAGTGGATATGTAATCTTGTGTTTATATGTTGATGATATGCTTATCGTTGGCGATGAAACAAGATGATCAAATCTACTAAAGACATGTTGAAATCAAAGTTTGACATGAAGGATATGGGTTTGGTGATGTGATCCTTGGAATAAAGATCATACGAACTCAAAATGGACTTGTGTTAAGTCAAGCACATTATGTGGACAAAATTCTTAATACTCATAATGCGGGATTCCGGCCTAGCTAGAACTTCAATTGACACCGATGGCATCTATCTAAAAATAGAGGCTTAGGTGTTGCCCAATTAGAGTATTCAAGAATTATTGGCATGTTAATGTACTTAATAGCGTGTACAGGCACGACTTAGCATATCTGTGATGCAGAGCTAAGTAGGTATACTAGTAACCCAAGCTATGCACATTGGGCAGCTATGACTAGGGTACTTCACTATTTGAGATACGATCGCGATTATGGACAAAGATTATGATTGATATCCATTTGTTATCGAAGGATACTGATGATGCAAATTGGATATCGACATAAAGGATTCTAGATCGACTAGTGGATATGTGTTTACACTAGGAGGGCAACTATATCTTGGAAGTCTTCCAAGCAAACTATTATAGCTAAGTCCACGATGGAATCGAATTTATCGCGTTAGATAAATGCGGACAAGAGGCGAATGGCTACGTCAATTGTGAGGACATACCAAGGTGGCCTAAACCGATAACGACCATTAGTATACATTGTGATAGTCAATCGGCAATTGGCGAGCTCATAGCATAATGTATAATGGAAAGTCGAAACATATCCGTCGTCGACATAATTCGATCACGACAACTACTCTCAACAGAGTTATCTCAATTGACTATGTGAAGTCAAAGAATAACATCATGGATCCGCTTATGAAAGGCTTAAGCGAGAGTTAGTTAGTAAGTCGTCTAAAGGAATGGGACTAAAGCCCTTAAGGAATGAGTTTCTATGAAGGAAAACCTAACCCAGTTGATTGGAGATCCCAAGATCTGGGTTCAATAGGACAACCTAATCATAGAAATGTGGGGAAGTCACGTCAATGTGGGGAGTTACTAAATATTGTAATTTCCTAGTCCATTCCTATAACAAATGTGACTTGTTAAGAGGTTAAACATATGGCTTTAATGATTGGGATGAAATCATAAAGCATAATGATTCAAGATGAAATCACAAAACATATGTTTTAATGATTCAAGATGAAATCACCTATGTGTGAGAGAAGTGGGTCGCTCAAGGGAAATGTAAGGCGCAATTCCTAAGAGCTCTTGCGAGAACCAGGCTAGTGTTCATGACCATAACGAACACAACTATGAGGACTTGACATTGTCGGGGAGAGTCTTATGTGAAGTGTAATGTCGTCTACGTAAATGGATAATGAGTTCAAGGACATCGCGTCTACTCAAATCTAGGAGACTAAGTGCATCTCACAAGGAAGGTTCAAGGGTTACACTACCTATCCTATGCAAGACTTAACGCATAAATTTCACCGAAACTTTCGTGTGTTTCGACCGATTTTCATTCATGTGGGGATTGTTGGAAAATAAGTTTTGCAAATTTTGGACACTATTTAATATATGTATATGTTATATATATTTATGTTTCTTAGTAACTGCGTTCCTCCTCGAGAGCTTAACGAGCTAAAGTATGTCCAAAATGGAGTTGAAATGAATGAGATATCGTGTCTCAAAGTGAAGCACTTGAAACATAAAACTTGGAAAAATGGGAGAATCCCACGCCCAAAACAAGAAGTGGATGCTTGTTTATAAGGAAATTATAGTTTTGGCTATCAAATTCCTTTAGGTTGGTTATGCTACCACTCCTACGTCTTGCTGCAGGGGGTGCATAAATGGGATTCCGGGTCAAAATGAGTTCAAGCTTCGAACTCATGCGAGCCCATGCGACCTGAGACACGAATGCAGCTCGAAGCCTCGTGACACGTGCGTATCTTTTCTTTGCAGCTTGAGTTTCATTTTCCATAATTTTCTGTAAATCTATTTAGAATAGATTGAAACTTATCAAGTAAGTTTACAGAAATCAGTTTATGTTTTTAAAAGATATGCAAATCAGTTTTATGTATTAAAAGATTTGCGAATCTGTTTTAGATATAACAGATTTTCGTTTATATGGCTTGAATATTTTTCTTGGAGGACAAGTTGAATTTCAATATAAATACAGCCATATGTCTCATTCGTTTAATACATTCAGAAAACGCAACTCCTTACCAGACGAGTTCAATGACTCTTGATCGAAACACACAAGTCTTTCAACGATCTTTCGGGCAAGTTTGTCGGTCCGACCGTACTCAGACTTTGGACGTTGTGCCACAGGAAGCAGACAGCGAATCTGTTTTTAAGGGAATCGTGTTTTACACGAGCCTCATTCCACGACTTTTACTATTTTATTTATTTATCAATTTAGAGTCATCTTCGCTTCTACCCTTTCATGTACGTATTTAATTTTATGTCTTTTATTTTCTTTATTATTAATCGTAGTCGATTTAGTTATTAATAAAAGTGTGCACCGTTTCCACAATAGATTTGAAACCTTAAATGGAAACTGTGCTTTTGCTAAAATTACATAAATGGTCACTAAACTTGACTGAATCTATAATGATTTGAAACCTTAATCACTGAACATGTCAAAAACAGTTTAGAGACTAAATGTGAAAAAATCGACAAACCATAATGACCACTTATGGAATTTACTCAAAAATTTCTTCAAGCTATAATCAACCTCTTTTCTAAAGTTAAGATAAAAACCAAAATATTTTAAAATTTTAGTAATAAAATTAAAGCATATGGCATTTACTTGTCCTCTACAATAGATCATTTTAATATAATACAAATACTGAAAGTTATAAATTGTTTTTCTTATTATAGTGCTGCAAAATAACTCAACTCCACATTAACAATCAGCAAAATATAACTCAAATCTTGTCATGAAAAAATTATAAAAAATGTTTGTGAACCATAAAAAGTAATTTTAATGCCTATTGTACAATCAAATGTAACCAATTATATATTAGTACTAGTTTCTTTATATTGAATTAACATCAGAACACTCTACAATGTTATATGAATTAGACTAATAATATGTAAACTTAATATAAAAAGTATCATAGCAATTCATAATGTTATTGTAAAGGAAAATATAAAATGAAAAACATTTATTGCAAAATATTTTATTACCGGGTACCTGCCAACGCGCGGGTACCCTGCTAGTTCTTAACGATGTGCTTGATATAAATTTTTCATGATTTTAGCAAACAATAATAATCATGTATATTCCTCTTTCTAGGACAGAAGTGACTGTAACCACCGTGTCTTGGACGAACAAATCCAACCCGTTGATTACTTATTATGTAATAAACCGCACTATCATATCTACCAATGGTGATTGAAGGATTTGGGGGTGAGTGGTGTATGCCAGTCGCTAGTAACCTGAAAATAAGAACTACCAAGACACTACGTTAAGTGATGTGCAGGGGTTGAGTCCTGTGAATCACCTCTAGCGTGAGAATAAGTATGTGATTATGGGTATGTAAGTGAAAATGTATGAATTTGTGGTAGAAAATGACTTATCTAAACTTGAATAATTGCCATATGTAGAATTGTAGAGGGGGAGGGGGTAAATACATTCTTTTATACTTATTTTAAGTTTGAGTAATTTAAGTCTCAAGTTCATATATGATGGTGTAAGCAATAAGTAAAGAGGTTAAGAGAAGAGAGACAAACACCAAGATTTATACTGGTTCGGGATAAGGGGTTTAGATCATTCGTTCGTTCAGTTGAGAATCCATGACACATATACTATTACTACTACACTATCCTTATGGCGGAGAAACCATTACAATCTTTACCCCACCGATATGTACAACGATTCGTGCTCACTAAGACAGAGCTACTAACCAACGGAGTTCCGCCTCGGAACCACACAAGAACCTCACGATTCTCCCTACCACTAAGACTAAAATGTGACAACGGCATTTTGGGGTAATACTTAATCATAAACTTGAGCGCTTTATTCGAAACACGAGAATATTCAGCTTTACGTATAACCGTTAGGTTATTTCGCGCATAACGATATACAACTTTAAACGCATTCCGGCACTAGACTAAGTCTAGTCTATGTTAACTAAGTATATTATTACTCTCATAAGCATGTTTTATAAGCCATTCACTATTCGATTTTATTAGTTTTACATAAATCATCCAAAACTTGCATCAAGTCTCATGCATGCATGCAATACCTAACCAACACACCACCTTTGCATTATATATCAACATATATACATATACACATTCAAAAATCAAATTCCCCCCCCCTCCTTCCCTTTTATCCATTGAAAACCAGCCATACACCAACATAAACTTTTCACCTTATAACTCTCATTTTCCTTAATCATGTCTAACATAAAAGCCACAAGAAAAGACCACATTTCCCCCACCCCTAGGCATCACCATGAATGGCTCCATGCCCTCTACTAAGCCCTCATCTGACTAATTTCCTGATTAGAACTTACAAGCACTTGTGACGCTTGAAACCTTCTTTTGAATTTACCAAAAGTTTTACTATATAATGAGGCAACTAGTTATCATTTCTCACACACATTAAACACTTTCAAACACATCAACTTGATAAGGATTTAAAACGTAAATTTTTAGGGGGTCATTTAGGCCCTAAACTCGTGTATTTATGTTCAAATATTTCTTAAATTCGTTCTTTTTCACTTTTTAGGTACTTTGGAAGCAAAACCTAATTTCTAAGAAAGGGATGAAAATGTAAAGAAAGCGACCAAGTCATGAAAATTGCGGAAAGAGCTCCGAGATTTCACGTAACCTATAAGGTGACACGTCCTTTGGTAAACGAAGATACCAAGATAGCCCATTTTACTAGAGACCTTCGGTGAAAAAGTAAAAGTAACAAGTGATTGCGTCACTTGTTAGAAAAGAAAAGTTTCGCCAAATTTATAACGTGGTTCACGAAAATTAAAGAGGAATGACGTCGAGAGATTTTGAATGATTCGAGACATAAAAGACCCGTCCACACAATCTTGACTTGAAAAGACGAAACCTAATGGCGGCGATGCGGCGGTGTCACAACTATAAAGTGGCGTCGTCATAATCGTAATTCTATATATAGTTTTAGAATATTTTGCATTAGTATGCAACATTGGAGAGTAACTTTGGTGTACGAATCTTATTCTTTTTCACAAGATATTTTAGGCTTTTAATACCTCTATCAATAAGAGATAAGTATCTTAATCTATTTTATCATTATGTTTGATTTATGCTTGATTATGTCTACTTGTTTCGCTATCTTTAACATGTCTAGCTAAATCAACATAGTGTTTGTTTAGATATAATGAAACCTAGTTGTTAACTATTAATTTTCGTCTCTTTTTTAAGTGGTTGTTACACGTTAGGTTAGGAAAACTTGCTTCTTCCTTTAGTGTTGCGAGCTTGAACGTCCTAAAACACGTAATTATGTCCTAGAGTGCACTAGTAGACTTTTCGTTGTGTTTATTGCGTGAATTGCGATTGTTGATAATAGGAGATTTTGGGGGAGATAACTTAGGTTACGTGGCGATCCCGGTTTTCTAGATGAGATCAATACATTCATAGAGTTAGGGCATTAGGCACCTCCCTACAATTAATAATGGAATACAACGCGCCAATTAAACAAGGATATGACAATTCAACTAATCAATAGGAAATAACTAGGGAGTAGTGAAATCTAAATAAACACACCTTTACCTATCATTCGAATCCCTCATTCACTTTATTTGCAATTTAGTTTGAGTGATATCTTAATTATAAAGTAAAAATACATCTAGCTGATCTTTTTCTAATAATTCTCGAGCTTTCTCTTTTACTGTTTCATCTATTGTATCAATACTATAACATTCTTCATTAGCAGCAGAACTGTTTTTCATAGATTGTTCCATGTCAAAATAACTTTATCATCTCCAACTTGTAGTGTTTTATTTTCTTAAAACATTTATCATAACACGCGACGATGGCGAAAAATGGTCTTCCTAGGATTATGGGAACCCTAGAGTCTTGAGCATATCTAGATTCACAAAGTAGACAGGGGTAAACAAATTTATCAATTTTTATAAGCACATTTTCAACTATTCCTTTAGGATATTGAATAGATCTATTAGCAAGTTCAAGACTCATTCTAGTTGGTTTTGGTTTCCCTGAGCCTAGTCTTTCATACATAGTGAAAGGCATCAAACTTATACTAGCTCCTAGATCTGCTAATGCATTATTAATAGATAAATTATTAATTTAAAAAGGTATAGTAAAACTCCCTGGGTCCTTCTCCTTAGAAGGAAGCCTATTAATTAGGAAAGCTGGGCATCTTTCATTCATCATTACCATGCATGCTTATTCAAGCTTAGATTTATTTGTCAATAAATCCGTGTTTAGCGTATTTAGGCATTTGGACAAGGACTTCGATAAATGGGATGTTGATGTGAAGTTGACGTAAGTTTTCCAAAAATTCCCTTTGCTGTGCTTCTTCTTTCTCTTTTCTTAACCGACTAGGGAATGGTATTGGTGGTCTGTAGGGTTCCACAAATGGTGGTTTCTTGTTTTGTTCTTGAATAACAGGTGTTTCACTTTCCACAATAATCTCTGGTGGATTATCCATGTCAATGTTTTGAGGTTCCTCATGTTTCTCAATATCAATGTCACTTTGTACCTCCTTTGTAGTAGTCACCTCATTAGTTGTTTTTCCACTTCTTGTTATTCGCCATTATATCATTTTTCGTGGTTGGCGCATTACACAAATCTCCTAATAAGCTGCTCACCTCATCTTCTAACCCCACTCATAAAATTACTTTGTTCCTTCATAATAGCTCATTGCAAGTTCTAAATTCATTAAGGAACACTTCGAATTCAACATGTTCCTTCTGACTTTCATCAATGAACTTAACTATTATTTCAAAAATGCTTGGCCTATAATCTTGATACCTTAACTCAAATCCTGACATTGTATATGAAAATCAAAACATAAATTTACGAAGTAAATTGAAGTGTGAATAAGAAATTTCAGTTGTTACAGAGTATCGATACGCCGTATTCAGGTTAATGAATACCGTATTACTATTTTATTTTAAATTCGATACGCAGTATTGAATAAATTCAATATGCTGTATTTATATTAAATACCCAGTTCTGTTTTAAAATTGTGAAGACGTTGTATTCACAAAAGTGGATACGTCGTATATGTATTAATTTGAAAATCAAGTTTGGAAAATAGGATACGCCGCATTCAATAAACTTGATATGCCGTATATGAATAACTAATTGAATACGCACTTCAAGGTTCAGAAATCAATACACCATATTTGGATGAGGAATACGCCATATCGGGTAATTTTGACAGATATCATACAGCAGACAACAATGAAATAGTAGAATCAAACAAACAAAAAGCAAACAAACACACTCAAAAATGAAAAAAAAAAACACATAAAACAAAACACAAACTAACTAAAACACAAAAATATCAATTAAAACTAGTAAAATATTAAAATTACTCCCCGGCAATGGCGCCAAAAACTTGATGTGTTATTTGTAGGTATATATATTTTACCAAGTTTTAATATTTATTTTATTGTCGAACTAACCTATAGATTAACACTAACGAGCAGTGTGCCCGATCAATGTAGCTAGTTGGATAAATACGAGTCATTCGTCAAGAGTGATTTACTAATTAACTAATCCTAAAGTTATTCTACTTATCTAATTAAATTGAAATAACGAAAAGCGGGGAGGTTTAGCACGAGAGACTAGCACAAGTTTTGTTTTTAATTAAACTACTAAAGCAATTAAATAAACTAAATAATGCAAAACAAACAAAAAAGTAAAAGTACTAAATCAATAATAGGAGAGCGTACTAGCCAAGTCTATTCGAGTTATGTGTTCTTAACATGTTTACTAGTGCAATGATTACTACCTATCCTCGTTGGTGATTTACTAATGTAAATAAGGTGGATTCTTCTCCTGTTATTCTAGACTCTCACGAGGGTTAATGTTGTTACCATTAACGAAGCTCGCATAATGAACTTCAATTACTAATAATAATTTATCTATAGTGATCTATTTTACCAACTTATTTCCCTTATTCACTTGTTAACTACCTAATGGTATTGAACTCATTAGTCACAATAAATAAACCTCCCTAGGGCTCTTTTAGACTTAGACATCCTAGATCATAATCGAATAAGATTCAAACATTTACTGTCGTGATACGGATCTAGGTTTTATAATTCAACTTACCAGTTAAATTACAGGATTTAATGGCATATTCCAAAGATCTAGTTACAAGATAACAAGCAATAAAGCATATAAACGAGTAAGGTGATAAACATAAAAATATCCAACGAGGTAAATAAGAAATCGATGTAAAACAACTGAAAAACACATAATATTCATAAACTTGGCTAACACCTAAAGATGTTAGCCCATAATCTCAGTAACTACAGCAACAAACATAACCAAAGAGTATAGAGTTTGAAACATTATGAATACGATATGCTAATCGAATGATTATACGATGAAACTACGTTACAAATAGTTCTCCTAATCAATGATTGAGTTTTGAACCTTCTTGCCTTCAAATTTATTTGGAAACCGAGCTTTGTGGTATAAATTTGTGTATAATTAAGTAAAATATGGTTTTTATATAGTCTCTAGAATTCGATCGACGGTGATCGATCTCCTTCGATCTGACAGTGTTGAGCAATATTGGCGTGGGCCCCACGATTAATATATTCTAGAATCAGATGAACCGCCGATGAATATGGCATATATAACATACGGATACGCAGATTAGTGCCTACGATCTTGTGGTTTTGATGAAGTCTTGAATGAATACGCCAGTATCCTTGGTGATGAATACGACGTATTAGGTCTCTGTAATGTGGACTTAGCTTGATTTCTTCATTTTAGCTCCAAATCACGTCCTTTTCCTTAACTTACATCAATTGTTCATGTTAATACAAATAAATCATATAAATGTTTATTTATATTTTACGATCTTCTAATGTTTTGTCGATAACAATTGAAAAATCATTTTAACGAAATAAATAAAATACGTAAAAGCTTTGAGCCAATAGTTTACTAACACAGTTTTACTAAACATATAAAATCATCAAAACATGTTTAGTTGAATAAGTTATATAAAAGCTAAACCATTTTTATAAAACACTTACAAAGTAATTTTGTTTACTTATATTTTATAAAAGTTCATATGTGCTTAGTATAACTTGTAATGGGTAAATGATGGGTAAAAACCAAAGTTCATAACCCATACCCATGGAGCATGAACCATGACCCATGATCTATTGCATGACATCATGCATAAAATCATGTTGGATATTATCCATAATCCATGACCCAAAGTACCCATGACCCAAGACCCATGACCCATTGACTAGGTACAATGTATCTAGTTGTGTGTTCATGATCCAAAGTCTATGACCCATGGTCCATAACCCATAGCCCATAACCCGGTTTGCAACCCAAAATTCGGACTAGCCTGACTTAGCTGCCGAATCCTTTGGATTGCACTGGCCGGATCCCTTGGGTGAGGGATCCGTCAGATCCAGGCTAACTCTAGGCAGTTTTCCTATTAATAGCGAGCCATTTCTCTCTTGCTCACAACCTCTTTTTGACATATCTTCTCTCAATGTTCTAACCTCTCTAACCTCATATCCAAAGGATCATTCTATGTAGTTTTCTCTTTGTGTGATTCTCTAGGTTCCTCTTAAAGCGGGATCACAACCTTTTGAAAACGTCTGACTCAAGGTCATGAGTTACTAAGCTTCATCATCATCAAGACTACTGAATTGCATCTTGTTGATGGTTCTTCTCTCCCTCCGTTAGTGTGTCAACTTGAAGGCATTGGTGTATTGTGCCAAAGGTATACATTCGATATGGGGCATCAATGTATATTTGTGTAGTTTAGGTTAAAGGGTATTGATATCCTTTGAAGTGTTGTAAAAAGGAGTTTGTCTCCTTTGGGTGTAGTGTTAGCTAGTAGTTCTCCCTTTGTAATGGAACTCGGTATCTAGCCTAGTACCGGATAAAGTGTAGGATACGTTGTGATAGGTTTGTTTCTACCCGTGAAAGAACTCGGTGTCTAGCCTTGTACCGGATAAAGTGTAGGCGACGTTGTGAAGGATTTTCCACCATATTAAGGAGCTTGTGTTGTATAGTGCATAGAAACTCTCAAGTTGGGTACTTGGGGAGTAGCGTGGGGCAAGGAATGAGTCATTGTAGCCGAACCACAATAAATACTTGTATCGTGGTTTTGTGTTCCTTTACTCTTTATCTCTTTGCATTATTTATGTATATGTCTATCTATCAATATCCAACACACGATCTAAATGGATTGACATAAGTCGATCTAAATACTTTAAAACAAAGTTTTAATCGGCAAAACTATTCAACCGCCTCTAGTTTTCCACAATTGGCATCATAGCTTCGTTACCAAGTTTCTTAGAGTATATCGTACTTTAAAAACTTGATATGATCCGTGTAAGTTTGAAAACTACAAAGAAGTAAATTTCTTAAAACAAAAATCATGTTTTAAAGATCTTTTTTTAACTTTTAACAAATGTTGGATATTGATAAATCATTCTAACATTTTCTTTTGAGAAATCTTCATGCTAGGATTCTTCCAATTACTTCGTTTTATCCGAAAAAAATGAAGTCAACACCCAAAGAAGAATCCAAAGTTATGTCAACATGCTTTTCCAAAATACGATTAAGTTTTTTAAAATTTCATGAAGTATTTTGCGTCTATGGTTTCTAAAAATCATAAAAAGGGAATATAGCAAGGGTATGTTCTCTTAGTTACTATTAGTTGGTCAGAAACGTGCTAATTGCTTATGGTTATGATATATGCTTCTCTCTTATAATAAGCATCTTCAAAAATACTTTGCGTATATTAAATGCCATGTGTATATATACGTGGATTATGTGTTTGACATCAAGTCATCATTTTCTAAAAAGTCTCTCTTCACTACTTTTGTGACAACTGGCAATTAGGGAGCCCTTTTAGGTAACCACATTACGCTAAGTTAGACCGAGTAGTTGCCTTTAGAAGCTACCGGGTAACCATGACTTGTTTTGATATCGTTATTGGTTTTTATGACTTATTTTATTATCGTATGAGTCGTCGTATGAGTTATAGCCCGTTACGATAGGCACTATTTGATTCGGCACAATAAAATCCTATAACGAGAGATAACATAACTTTTAAACCGTAACTAGAAATGTGACACATAAATAATCAAAATTCGTGAAAAAACATAAATAAAAACAATAGAAAGTCAAATGAAAGTCGTTAGACACTCGTAGGGTAAAATATGAGCTCGGGAAAGGGAAAACTAGATAGTTTATGAAAAATTGCGGGAATGGCCCCTCTTGTTTACCTAGGCCGCCCCCTCCCTCATTTTCTTTTATTATTTGGTCCCTCATCCCATCTATATATACCCATCACCCTACACACACTCACCCTTTAGTTTCTCTCTCTAAAAACACACACACACACACTTTTTCTCTCTCTAAACCAAAACCCTAACCCTAAATATACCACCTAGCCGCCGCCACCACTGCCGGCCATATTCCGGCCACACCGCCGCACGTCACCACCCACCACCACCACCATATTGTAGATCTTTCTTTCCTCTTTCCATCCATATAGGGAACGCACCCCATAGCCTTCGTATAACCTTCCAAAACGTCCTAAAACGCCACGCAAATCTAGGGTTTCATGGTATTTTTGTAGACCGGGTTTGATAAAGGTAAAGAAGCTTGGTAACGACTCATATCGTCTTGGAGAGCCATGCACGCGTGACCATTATAGGCACGATATGCGTGGTTACCATGAATGGGTTTGATGAACACGGTTCAAAACAAGTTTAAAACTAATAAAACATGTAAACTAGTGTGTTGGTATCGTGTGTTGTGTCATGTTCTTATGTTTTTTCATTTTTATCATTTTTACATGTTCTTGGTCATAACTAGTTGATGGGTTTTGATGTTTGATGGTGTTTGGATATTCTTTGGTTGTGTTTGGGCATTGAAAGAGCCATTTGGGAGTGTTTAGATGGAGTTGGATAGGGGAACGAGCCACTAGGGCCACGTTCGTGGTGTTGGGATTTGTGAACGAGATCCATATGGACCAAGGGTCTGGTTCGGGTCGTTGTGGTAACATAGTGGTAGTTGTTGTTGGAGTTTGGATGAGACGCGTGGAGCCGAAGAGCTTATAGAGCTTGTTTAGTTCACGTGGTCTTAACCGGGACCAATGTAGCACGCTATAACGGGGGGTGTAGCTCTCGTAATAGATTACGTAACCAAGTAGTCTCGGCAAAAACATTAGCAACACCACGATACTCGGCCTCTGAATTGGAACGAGAAAGAGTAGCCTGGCGCTTAGATGACCAGGACAATAAGTTGTTGCCAAGAAAGACACAATAGCCAGAGGTGGATCGACGAGTGGTGGGGCAACCAACCCAATCAACATCCGAATAGCCAATCAAAAAAAGGGTTGAAGCGTAGAGCAACTAAAGTCCATAATCAAGTATACCACGAACATATTGTAAAATCCTCTTAAGAGCTGTCTGGTGTGGTTCCTGAGGGTCATGCATAAATAAACAAATCTGTTGGACTGCATATGATAAATCAGGACGCGTGAAAGTAAGGTAGTGAAGTGCACCCACAAGACTCCAATAAACTGTCGGATCAGAAATCAGAGGGCCATCGGCACCGAACTTAGACTCGGTGTCAACAAGTGTATGACATGACTGACAATTGAGCATACATGCGCGCTCTAAAATCTCTAGGGCATACTTCCTTTGACAAAGGACATACCTGTAGCATCGCGAGTAACAGAAATGCTCAAAAAATAATGGAGAGGGCCAAGATCAGTCATCGAAAACTCACTGTGAAGAGAATCGATAATCCGATGTAAGAATGTTGTAGATGAAGCAGTCAAAATAATATCATCAACATAAATCAACAAATAAGCAATATCGAACCTTGATGGTGAGTGAAGCCACGACTATGACTAAATCCAACTCGGTGTAACGATCTTGCAAATTGTGAAACCAGGCCCTAGAACTGTTTAAGCCCATAAAGACTTCGAAGAAGACACGCGTGGTTGGGGCGTTGTGGATCCCAAAACCGGTGGGCGATGCATATACACGCCTCGTAAAGATGGTCATGAAGAAAGACATTGACATCAAGCTGATGAACTGGCCAATGTCGAGATGCCACGAGACTGAGCATAGTGTGAATGGTTGCCGGCTTAACTACCGGACTAAAAGTCTCATCGTAGTCAACCCCAACTTGTTGATTGCTGCCATTAGCAACTAGGAGAGCCTTGTATCTGCTAAGGGATCCATCTGCAAAGTATTTGTGCTTAAACAACCACATAGAGCGAACAATGTTCGTGTGTGGTCAGGCGCAAGATCCAAGTGTTATTTTAATGAGTGCATTATATTCATCACACATAGCATTTTGCCAATTAGGGTCAATGAAGGCAATATTGTATGATTTTGGTATTGGAAACGGTGGAGACATGACAATTATATTTAGGATTCGGTTGACGGATATCAAGATGAAGCCGAGTGACCATGGGATGAGTTGAAGTAGGATGAGGTTGTTATGATTTTGAGTTGGTTGAGTTGTGGGTGGTGTGGGTTCTCAATCGTGGTAGAGGTGTTTACGGTTGGGTTGAGGAGGGCTTGGGGAAGAGGTTGTTGGGGGAATGAGCTTGTGGATTGTAAAGGGTTTGGGATAGCAGGCTCGGTGATAGTGGGCCCAGTAAGAGGGGGCGTGGGTATGAAAGTCGGTTCGTCATCCGAAAAGGTGTACGAGGGAGAGGCATTTGGTGTAACCGAGCCATATGGAAATACAGTCTCGTCAAAAATGACATTACGGGAAATGATAATTTTGTCGGTTGCAAGATCGAGGCACCGGTACCCATGATGGTTTGAAGGGTAACCGAGAAAGATACAAGGTGTAGAGCGAGGTCCAAGTTTGTGGTTGGTGTCGACATGAGGGTAGCAAAGGCAACCAAAAACATGTAGAAATGTGTAGTTGGGTTTGGTGTTGTAAAGGCGAGTGTGGGGAGTGTCATTGTTTATTGCGGTTTAAGGAAGGATATTAAGTAAGTGAGTAGCCATGTAAAGTGCCTCAACCCAAAATGAGGGGTAAGTGTGCTTGAAACAAAAGAGTACTGTTTGGTTATTGATGGTAATGAATCATCCTCTCGGACTTCCCATTTTCTTGAGAAGTGCGAGGGCATGAGAAGCGAATATGAATGCCATTTTATCAAAAATACGGTGAAAGATATGATTATCAAATTCACCACCATGGTCACATTAGAATGCCTTGATATCGGTTTAAAGCGATTTTTAACAAATGTCACGAAATTGAGCAAATTTACTAAGCGTGTACGATTTATGGCGCAACGGATAAACCCATACGTAATGAGAAAAATGATCTAAAAACAAAACATAATATTTTATACACTAATACTTGGAAGTGGAGAAGTCCACAAGTCGGGTGCACAATATCAAAAGGAGTTGACAACGAATCCGAACTCATAAATGGAAGTTTCACATGTTTGCCAAGCTGACAAGCATGACAAAGCACATGAGACTTCACTTTATTACACAAAATACTATTACTAGAAATAAGAGAACGTAGCACGTCACTTCCAGGATGGCCTAGTCGTTGGTGCCACGTATGCTGACTTGTGATAAAAGCTTTAGGGGAGGTGGTGGGCTTGGTGACGGGATATAGGTCGCTAGTACTGTCACATCGGAGAAGAGTTTGACGAGTCAAATAATCCTTCACAAAAAAACCAAATTCGTCAAATTCAATGGGTTATTTATTGTCGCGAGTAAATTTACAAACAGAAATAAGATTTTTGACAACGTGGGGTGTGACAAGTACGCGATTAAGATGTAATGGTCGGTAGGGGTTTGGCAAAATGCTATGGCCGGTGTTGGTGACGGGTATCGAGGCACCGTCACCAATAATGACAGATGGATAAATACACTCATTAAAAATAGAACTTAAATTATTTGCATTGGAATTTAAATGTAGAGACGCACCCGTATCCATATTCCAACCTTCGTTCCCAAAATCCTGTAGAGTGAGTGTACTGAAAGCTTGAGGGAGTGCGGTTTCTTGAGTATCAACATGGGCCTGAAGCTGATGGTAGACCGAGGAGCTGGGCCCACGATTTTTACCAGAACTACGTGTAGACTGTTGAGCCGAAGGGGTTCGTGAATGGCCTGTGCTTGCACGTTGGGTAGAGCCTGTTTGTTGTAGCAATGTCTGATGGGCTTGTAATAGTTGGGAGTAAGCATTAAGTAATGGGCCATGACCCAAAACTGATGGATTGGACTCTTGATAAGAATTTGGACGAGTCCCATTGTTGTTCCAGTAAGCATTGTTGGAGTTAACATGCGTACGAGAATTATTCACATGAACATAGCGACACCGATCCCATAAGAACAGAACCCACGAGAAAAGTTACGGCAAGCCGAAGTAGATTTAGGTTACTGGGAACGCATGTTTGTACCTTGTGAGCGAGCCGAACTAGACTGAGTAACAAGAGCCGTTGGGGAGGACGAAGATATGCGAGAAGACGAAGTTGATGAGGTCTTCCTGTTCATGCGAGTCTCGGCAAGGTACAAAATGGAACGAGTCTCCTCCAAGTTCGGGAAGGGCTCCTTGTTGAGGATGACATGTACTACGTGTTTGTACTTATCATTGAGGCCATTGATAGCATATGTCACTAAGTCATCTTCGGTGATGTTAGACCCAAGATTATCTAAACGTGAAGCAAGGGAATCGATCTTTCAAAAATATGCATCCACACTTAGATCTCCAATGTCCAAGTTTCGTAACTCACCAACGAGTTCCACAATTTTCGAACGCTTGTTATTGTGAAAATCTTCTCCAGAACGTCCCAAATATCTTTCGCAGTTTGGGATTTGGTTTTGAGGACGCGTTCCATGAGAGGTTCGGAGATGGTAGTAAGAATCCACGACTGAATGATGGAGTCCACAGTTAACCATTCATCCGAGGGAGGCGGAGAGGGTGCGGTGCCTGACGCAGGAGATTGGATGAATTCGAGGGCATTGCAACCTCGAATATGGATCTTAAATAGGGCGCTCCAATTCGAATAGTTCAATATGTCGGCGTCTAGGGTTACAGCCATAAGGTTTTGAAGTTGTGAATGGTGAGGAGCTTTGCATACTTGGGTGGTGTTGTTGTATCATTAACCATGGTGTTGTATTGTCAATTCACAGGCTTGTATTTGGCAAGGTAAAAAATTAACAGGCAACTGCTTGAGACAAAATAGTAGAATTAGATATTTTGTAACTGCATGAGAATTCACTATATAAGAATATAATAAATTCAATCACCACAAAAGTTATGCATGGGATTTCTTTATGGTGTAAAGGTTCTCTGAATCAACGAAGCACGACAATAGAACTTTGGTGGTGGAAACTAACCGCGGCTGTTTTTGTTATTAGGATTTTTTGGGATCATTCCTGGTAACTGCTAATACCATGTAGAATTATATTGTTCCCTTATTTTATTTATGAATAACCAAATGTGTATAAATACATAATACATGAGATAAATGGGCTAGACCCAATAATAACTAAATACATACATGGGCCTAATAATACATGCTACTAACAACTAGATCATTTACCGGCTTGTAACCACAGTAAGTTCCTCCATTCATCGCACTCTAGTCAGTATTAAAATTGACTTATTGAAACCGGGGTCATGTCGATTGAAGTAGCTTGGGAATTATCATCAATTGGCATCATTGCAGGCCACACGAAAGAAGGTTTGAAGGGTGGGACCGGTGGTGCAGCATAAGATCCTGACAATATTTGCACAATGGTATGTGTTTGTGGCCTCTCGATAGCAATAGGGTGTGAGCAAGCTAACCCTAATAACAGTAGTCGTTGGGCCTCCTCTTTGTCATAATCATCTTGAATCCGTTCATCAACTACATCCAAGATACGTCCTTCTCGGTACAACGACCATACATAGTCAACCATTAATTCGAACCCGTTGATTTTTGTTCCAGGGCGTTTACCAGAAACAACCTCAATCAGCAATGCACCGAAGGCATAGATATCTGAATACTGAGTGGCTTTTCCTGTGAGGAAGCATTCAGGGGCAATGTAACCGATAGTTCCAAGCACGCCTTCGGCTTCGGCATAGGATGTTTTCTCATTGTCGAGGGCACGTGCAAGGCCGAAATCACCAAGACGGGCATTGAAATGAGAATCAAGCATGATGTTGCTCGCTTTGATGTCACGATGAACAACTTTTTGGTCATATTCGTAGTGGAGGTAGTTTAGGGCAGAGGCGACACCTGCTAATATTTGGCAACGAAGTGTCCATCTTAAGATGTCACCCGTCCTCGTGAATAAGTGCATGTCGAGACTTCCTTTTTGCATGTACTCGTACACTAGAAGGAGTTTGCCGTTCTTGTGACACCATCCTGCACCAATTTAATAGACGTTACCCACGGTATCATTAATTAAACGTACTTATAAAACGAAGCAGGATAATAACATGATCTAAGACGAGGTGACAATATGAGCATATTGAGTATCATCTAAAATGGAATATATTGAAACACGTCAACGTGGCTTAATATTTATTCTTTTTCAAATAATTAAAATTACTTTCATGGAACAAACTAATATTATTACAATAGTAAACCATATTTTCAAGCAACATAATTAATTAGAAGTTTTATCATGTTATATTGCTTTTATATTTTGCTTGAAATAGTTTAGACATCTAATTTTTGAAATCATGTTATATTTTGCTTTAAAGTATATCACTTTGTATTGTAACACTTTTGTAGTGTTTGGTTCTTGTAAGCAAAGCGGCAAATGAAAAGATTTTTACAACTTAATGAATTTTTTGTTTTTTGTTTTTTTACATTATGTAATTATTCATTACAAATAATGATCTATTACACTAATGTAGTGTTTGATATATTGTATTAAAGGGAGAATAAAAAGGATTATTACGATTAAATAAAAAAATCTACTTTGTTTACGATTATACAATATAATGAGTTATAACAAATAATGACTCATTACACCAAAAACTATCATTTGCATTCCTAAGAGGTTTGGTTCTTGTAAGCAAAGCGGCAAATGAAAAGATTTTTACAACTTAATGATTTTTTTTTTGTTTGTTTACATTATGTAATTATTCATTACAAATAATGATCTATTACACTAATGTAGTGTTTGATATATTGTAATTAAAGGGAGAATAAAAATGAGTATTACGATTAAAAAAAATCTACTTTGTTTACAATTATACAATATAATGAGTTATTCTGAAGAATGACTCATTACACCAAAAACTATCATTTGCATTCCAAAGAGCCCCCTCCCCTCCCCCTTTTTAAATGACATAAAAGTCTATTAACTAACCACATTAAATAAACTTCCTATTACAAACAAGCATTTTAGTCTTTTTTTATGGATTTCATTCCGTCCTATTATATCAACCAAACATGATTAATAACTGTAATCAATCATTACATTACATTATTTATTTCATTACGTCATTTATTTCATTATTTAACATTTTATTCTGTCATACCAAATAAACCCAAAAATCTACTATTTTGATTCTTTAAGGGTCATTTTTTCCATTTCATCTTGTAATGGAACCACAATTACATAATAGTTCATCATTAACTACTTACATTAAATAAACTTATTAACGTCAATGGGGTATTTTAGTCTTTCTCTTATCGATTTCATTCCATCTTATCATACAAAGCAAATATGATTAACGGTAATGAATCATTACATTACATCATTTATTGCATTACGTCGTTTATTGCATTCACTTGACATTTATTCCGTCCTAACAAAACGAATCCTTTATCTATTGACTAAAAATTAGTGTGGGATGAGATACTTAGCTGTATTAAGTTTTAAACCCTAAAAAACTTGTGTGTTTTATGTTTATAAAGCCATTTTTTTAGTCCCTTTCTTCAAATCATCAAAAGGAACTCAGGACAACAATGTACAAATCAAAAACATGAAAGATAATAAGTTTAATTTAAGTAGAAACACGTAAATCATTTTTGTAATTGACTTTAAAGAATAAAATAAACATGCAAGTGGGTGGAAGATTCATAAGATAAAACGTCAAGATATATAAAAGAATAATAGTCATTGTATTCACTAACGAAAACAATGTTTCTTGTCCAAGGCACAAAATACCAAATAAACCCAAAAATCTACCATTTTGGTTCTTTAAGGGTCATTTTTTCCATTTCATCTTGTAATGTAACCAAAATTATATAATAGTTCATCATTAACTACTCACATTAAATAAACTTATTATCGTCAATGGGGTATTTTTGTCTTTTTCTTATCGATTTCATTTCATCTTATCATACAAAGCAAATATGATTAACATTAATGAATCATTACATTACATCATTTATTACATTACTTCATTGATTGCATTCACTTGACATTTATTCCGTCCTAAAAAAACGAACCCTTTATCTACTAACTAAAAATTAGTGTGGGATGAGACACTTAGCTATATTAAGTTTTAAACCCTAAAAAACTTGTGTTTTATGTTTATGAAGTCATTTTTTTAGTCCCTTTCTTCAAATCATCAAAAGGAACTCAGGACAACAATGTACAAATAAAAAACATGAAAGATAATAAGTTTAATTTAAGTAGAACGTAAATCATTTTTGTAATTGACTTTAAAGAATAAAATAAACATGCAAATGGGTGGAAGATTCATAAGATAAAAAGTCAAGATATATAAAAGAAGAATAGTCATTGTATTCACTAACGAAAACAATGTTTCTTGTCCAAGGCAGAAAATACCAAATAAACCAAAAATCTACCATTTTGATTTTTTAAGGGTCTTTTTTCATTTCATCTTGTAATGGAATCAAAATTACATAAAAGTTCATCATTAACTACTCACATTAAATAAACTTATTATCGTCAATGGGGTATTTTAGTCTTTTTTTTTTTTTATCGATTTCATTCAATCTTATCATACAAAGCAAATATGATTACAGTAATGAATCATGACATTACATCATTTATTACATTACGTCGTTTATTGCATTCACTTGACATTTATTCCGTCCTAACAAAACGAACCCTTTATCTATCGACTAAAAATTAGTGTGGGATGAGACACTTAGCTATATTAAGTTTTAAACCCTAAAAAATTTGTGTGTTTTATGTTTATGAAGCCATTTTTTTAGTCCCTTTCTTCAAATCAACAAAAGGAACTATGACAACAATGTACAAATCAAAAACATGAAAGATAATAAGTTTAATTTAAGTAGAACCATGTAAATCATTTTTGTAATTGACTTTAAAGAATAAAATAAACATGCAAGTGGGTGGAAGATTCATAAGAGCATTCGGTATAATAACACAAGTTAAACTTTAATACAGTGTCACGTTAGCGGCCACATCAGCTTTAACATTTCACCTTAACTCACAAAGAAAACACCCGTTATCATAACATTCCTAAAGTTAAACATTAACTCACCAACAATTTACAAAAATAACCCCTCATTTAGGGGGCAGAAATGAAAAAAAAAAATTAAACACCGCGTTATGGTGTTAACACCATAGACGGTATGATTAACTTTGCGTTAACTTGGAAATGTTAACCTTTAACACCATATCCACATTAACATACCAAATGCTCTAAGATAAAAATTCAAGATATATAAAAGAAGAATAGTATTTGTATTCCCTAATGAAAACAATGTTTCTTGTCCGAAATAAAATTAATCTAATCTTGTAGATAATAATGTAAGAATGTCAACTAGCATTAGGGGTGTCATATGGGTCGACCCGACCCGACCCGAACCCGATAAGGCCTTATAGGGTCGGGTTGATTCGGGTCCAATATACATTATCGGGGTTTATCGGGTCAACCCGATAAACCCGATAGCCTAATAGGGTCGGGTTAGGGTTTTAGCTATTTTGTTATTGGGTTATCGGGTTAACCCGATAAGACCCATTAATATAGTTTATGTTTTCTAAAACTCTTGCTAGCTTCCTGTTATTGGCCACTTCTCTTTTGGTAGTTTCACATTACATTAGTTTCGTATATAATGATGGGATGCAGTGTGTTTAGCTATAGTTATAGTTTGTGTATGAGCTCATTCTTAGTTTGTTATTCAATCGTGAACACATACCTCACAATCATATTAATTACATTTCTTTCATTTGTTCAGTCAAATTAACTCACATAAACGACTAATTTAAAGTGAGAGGGCAAGGTGGAAAATTTAATAGCAGAAATATTAATCATCTCAATTATTTATAAAATGATTGTTAAAACTTAAAAGTATAGGTATTTAATTGTCTAGCTCTAGGTTTGCTTACCCAATTGAAAAATAAACCAATACATTCAGATTTGTATCCATTTGATCTTTAAAGGAAACCTTATTAGACCACGAAGAATATGCAATTTGCTAACTTGAAAGAGTGGAAGCCTTTGTTTGTTGAACTTTCAGTTGTCTTTAATCAAAACGTATATCCCCTAATCAACTTACAACAACGACATAAACATGTATTCTAATTTCAATAGGACTATAAAACACACACGTAAACTACTAGTACTATTTTTCATGTCATGAATCCTTGGAAATTTTATGCATGTATCCATACACAAACATTATGTATAAACAAAAACAAAAAGAGATGCGACTGCACGTCCAAATTGATGAATATGAATATTTTCAGCCTTACTTTTTTTTTTAACAAGTAACCCGATAACCCGATAGACCCAACCCGATAACCCGCAACCCGATAGAACCGAACCCGATAGACCCGATAGCTTATCGGGTCGGGTTGCGGGTTAGTTTTTATTTTTTCAAAACCCGATAAACCCGACCCGATAACCTGATTGACACCCCTAACTAGCATGATATCTAATTAACATTAACATACTTATTAGTCCACTGTAATTGTAATAAACGAGTAGAGAATAAACATGTTTTATTTAACTGTAGTGGTTTTCTATTGTAAGGTAGTTTCATCTATACTTGCTAGGTGAATCTGGTAGACCCTCGTATATACATTTGTCCTTGCTTGTTAGGTACGTCATCGGGGTAAAGAACTAAAGATTCATTGATATTCTTATCCACAAGTTTTGCTGCAACCCTTATGCCTAAATTTTATATATACGCTTCAATGCTCATTTATCTTCCCAAGCTTACTGAACTAACGTTGGAAAGTATACATTATATAATGTTCTGCTAACATGAGCTATATACATTACATATTTCATAAATATTATTAGATTCAAAATTTTGTTTGTTGAAACTTAACTTCTTGTTTACTGAGTTCAAAGTTTATTATATAGGGAGTATTAATTAATTAATTAACTAACATGTAAATTAAAGAGTATGCACTCATTAGTAGAACATTTTCTTAAACCAATTTTATTGGTGTTTGCAGAGATAAGAATAGTACGACTAAATAAAGACATAGCAACACGTATAGAACTCACCTAATAATCGAACAAGATGTTTATGCCTCAAACGATTGATGATCGTAAGTTCAGCCAAAAAATCATATTCCCCTTTTAAACTTTCCCTCGAAAACCATTTTACAGCCACCTCTCCATTATCCTCTGTTGGTAATTCAAAGACGAAACAAATAACAAATTCAAACAAACGAAGCGGAAGCTTTATTCAAATAACCAAACCAAATACAAAACCAAACTCAAAGGTACCACCAATACAAAATTCTAATTCAAAGGTACCAAACCCTTCCAAAGTACAAAGAAAACTAATGCTAATAATCCCTATTTATAGCCAAAACTAACCGTCATAGATTAGTTACTAAATTACAAATAAACTTGTAGCACAAGTCGAACAAATTACCAAATAGCCCCTAAAGTTTAAGTCACTTTTCTAACAATCTCCACCGTGACTTGAACTCCTCCACCGGCTTCAAATCAAATTCAAAGTTCCAAACGCTAGTGATACTAGCCAAATTCAAATCAAACGATCAATTCCCAAAAAACTATCCAAAACAAAGTTGATCGAAAGCAAATGCCGATAACTTCAAAACGAACAATCAAATGTTAACCGACAAATTCAAACTCGGTTAACCAAACAAACAAATCGGCTCAAACGATCTTCAACAAAGATTATCAAATTCAGCAATCAACTTCAAAAGCGAACGACGAAGATCCCAAATTTTCTAAAGTAACAAATGCCAAATGATCGAACAAATTCAAGCGACTTGAACCAAGTCTTGAAACACCAAATCGATCTTCAAATTCCAAATACCAAAATTCTAATTCTAATGACCCACTTATGTAATAAAATTACGGTCCAACTTCAAACTTATTATCAAGTATCAACCAAATTCAAGTTAATAAATAACTTGACGAACGGGCTCTAATTTACCAAATGCTCCAAATATTATACGGATAATAATTCTAATGACCCACTTATATAATAAGGATTACGGTCCAAATTCCGAACAACCAAATCCATTATCCAATTAACGTAATCGTAGATTAGTCTTCAAACAAACGATCGAATCAGAATCCAAAACAAAATTTCAAAATACCGAATAAAAGCTTACAAATTATCTCAACCAAAATTCTAATGCAATCACCAGGTGCCAAACCATGATCCAAATTAAAAACCAATGCAAACACCAAAAGCCCATATTCCAAAATTCTAAATTCTATTCAATCGTATCCCAAAAGAAACCTTACAGTCGAATTCCAATATAATAATCAACCCAAAGCAAAGCCAGATAAAACAAACTTATCGAACAATACAAATCCAATTCTATCAATCTTTTCTCTTTTTTTTTTTTTTCAAATCAAATAGTCGATCTTACAAACTAAATCCGAACAAAGTGCCTCTTCTTCTTCTTTTTCTTCATGGCGAACCAAGCTCTGATACCACTTGTTGGTAATTCAAAGACGAAACAAATAACAAATTCAAACAAACGAAGCGGAAGCTTTATTCAAATAACCAAACCAAATACAAAACCAAACTCAAAGGTACCACCAATACAAAATTATAATTCAAAGGTACTAAACCCTTCCAAAGTACAAAGAAAACTAATGCTAATAATCCCTATTTATAGCCAAAACTAACCGTCATAGATTAGTTACCAAATTACAAATAAACTTGTAGCACAAGTCGAACAAATTACCAAATAGCCCCTAAAGTTTAAGTCACTTTTCTAACATCCTCCGACAACGACCCACGGTACACCACGCCGTAACCACCTTGTCCCAACTTTCTTTTATCATCGAAATTGTTTGTTGCTTTCTTCAGTTCCTTAAACCGAAATTCCTTAGGCATTCCAGACAGTGTCCTCAACCGGTTCAATATATACGAGTTTGACCTATCCACCAATCTCCTCTTATACCAATAATAACAAAATACACCCCTAACCCCAACACTACAACCAACGGTATCCCAACACTAAGTAATAGCGTCATTAACAAAGAGTCGGATCCCGTGATATGTTCTACCGTTATGTTCCACCGGAGAACACAGTTTAGGTGAACTGA
The DNA here is from genome assembly GCA_022545495.1 of Chrysanthemum lavandulifolium. Taxonomy (NCBI): domain Eukaryota; kingdom Viridiplantae; phylum Streptophyta; class Magnoliopsida; order Asterales; family Asteraceae; genus Chrysanthemum; species Chrysanthemum lavandulifolium. The sequence goes on along the minus strand of CM040240.1, from coordinate 199,040,826 downwards.
CATCCCAGTAGAAGCAGCAAAACCGAAGTAGGAATACTTCTGAACGGTTTCTTGTAAATTAAGTTCGTATTCAATGATTGGGGTGTTCGGTTTAGGTGGGGTCGGTGATATCTTATCGTCTTGGCTGGCAATGTAAACACGTATAAACTTCTCGCGACCACTGTACTCGATCCAAACGTTGTGAAACACTGGGGATGCTAGAGGAATATTTAGCGGTGTTAATGATTTAGATTCGACAGAATCGATAGAATGGATGTTGAGACCAATATGGTTATCATCTCGATCGAAAGATTGTTTGACTGTGTCCAACTCGACAGCTACGATACCGTTTGTTGTCTGGTTGTCCTCATCAGGGTTTGTGAGTCCAAGGTATTGACCAGAACTATTATTTGGTATGCCAAGAGTTGGAGATATTACGAAGGCTAACCCTTCACCAGGTTTACTAGTGTTGGGGTTGGAAGCATGTTGACAAGAAATGGGTGTTAAAGGAGGCAACTGAGTTGTCATCGTCCCATAGTTTGAACCTTTGCTGTAACATGATCCGACCTGATTGGTTCTGGAGGTCGAATCCTGGGTTGGCGGAGTCGGGTGTTATTTGGAGGGCATCATGGTTTATGATCGCGTGGTTTTCGGTTTTTAGTTGGTCCGTCATGGATGGGTTAAAAGTGAGGTAGCTACGGGTGAATGTTTCGAACTTTGCTACCGCGCAGACTAAGCAAAGAAAGATCACGGTAGTTCTTAGGGTTGCCTGCGGTACTGCTGCCATCTCATATAGTGATTAATAACGGTGGTCTGTGTGGGTTTGAGGAAAAGAGGACGAGATATGGTTGGGATATTTTAGGTTTTAAATCGGTGAAGGAAGCAGTTGTCATTGCTTGGAAACTATCGTGATCTTTCTTTGCTTTGCCAGCGCGGTAGCGAAGTTCGAAACGTTCACCGTAGCTACCTCACTTTCAACCTATCCATGATAGACCAAGTCCAATATACGCGCGACCATAAACAATGATGACCTCCGCATGACGAGTTGAAATCATTTATATACCCCATATATACACCAAATAAACTAATTCCAGCTATCTATTTTCTTTTTTATCAATATTAAAGATAAAAAAAATAATAATAAAAAAAAATCACTTTTTTATTGAAAATAAAATATATTACAAACGGTAAATCGTTAAGCAAAAAAAATTAATTATCGCGACGAGATTTTTTTTATCTTTTACGAACACTTTGATATTCTCTCAACTATTTTTTTTTTCTTCTATTTTAGTTTTGTTTAAGTATTAAAATTTGCGTTTGAAAAAATCATATATGATTTATATGTTAGGAATCGTGTGTGATTTCACAATTCACATGTGATTTCATAAAATCAAATGTGATTTTTCTAGAAGTTAATTTCAACTCTTACAAAAAAATTGAAAAAAGTTCGTTTGAAAATAAATATGAAAGTATCCCTCTAAGGAAAGATAATTTAATTCTTGTCGTGATGATATAATTATTTTCGTATAATGATTAACGGTTTGTTACATATTTAATTTTTTTTAAATGATGAAAGTGAGTTTTGTTGTTTTAATAAAAAATGAAGGGTTATGAATGGTTCATTGGGTCTAGGAATTATTTGGGGTCTATAAAGAACTTTTCTCCTCATTTTATAAAGGGGAAAATTTAAAAGATTAATTAATTGAGAATGGATCAACTAAAAAGAAAAATAATAATAAGAAGAATGAAAAATATTTTAATCACATTTCAAATAAAGAAAGAGAATTTCATGGAAGATGCATCGTTTTTTATATGTGCATATGAAATGTGCGGTTGTGGTTATTTATAATACTTCTCATTTTACTTTAATTTCTTATTTGATCCTTACTTTTAATTAATATTATTAGATAAAATCCATTTTCCTTTTTTAATAGAGGGGCGCTTTCATATACTTTCGACAATTTTTTTTTCTCGGTGCAGTATTTTACTTAATATATCACATGTGATATAATAATAATCTGTAAGTTCATACACTCAACTGCTTTTATAAAACGGTTATAAATATTTGAGTAGTACTTCAAAATATTCATCATTTTTTGCATTGAAAAATACACATCCTAAGCTTTTCAACCATTTATCACATATGGTTTTTGAATCTCAAAATCAATATATTTTTTATAGTCAAATCCGCTTAATGTATCACATGTGATATAGCGTTAATTTGTAAGTATAAACAATGTAAAAGCAGCGATATGAAACTCACCTCAAGTAGTGGATGGGTTCGAAACTCACCTCAAGTAGTAAATGGGCGTGTCAGTGTATTATCGGGCAAGTGGTTAGGATTTGTGTATCCCCACATTCATGAGGCTGAGTCTAAATTTTAAACCCCACATACCTCAACCAAACTAATTATTTGACTTTGAGCCCTATTCCCACTAGCAAACACCTCAAACCAAACGGGTCCTAAAATACCCCTCATTCATAACACACCAATAACATCATCCCCTGCAGGTCTCATAAAATACTCACTCACTCACAATACAAAAGGAAATAAAAAGTGCAAATGGCGTGAGCCATTGCATTGGCTCAAAACTTTTGACACACATTTGATATGATGCTCCAGTATGATTGGCTCAGCTTGAGCACGAAAAAAAGGAACGGATGGCGTGTGAAATAACACCATACCGTGTGCTCTAAGGTTATCTATAATAATGTATGGAGTTTTTTTTTTACCAACTTATAGCTTTTAAAAACTTATTTATTATTGTATGACTTGTTCAAACATATTGACTATATCATGGTTCTTCTTTTTGTTTTTCTTTTAACTTCTAAATTATGTCCATTTATTTTGAATTAATCTGGATTCGGTCGAGCAATGGAAGGCTAGTGTAGCAAAAACTCATTCTCTTTTAACTCATTTTTTGCGCATATATATCATCCAAAATTGGTTGGCGAAAACTAGCTAGTTGCTCATATTATTTTAACTATATTTCAAGGTCATACATTACTTTATTGTATATCAAAATCTACTAAAGCATAAAAACCAAACTATTATAGAATTTGGCAGAAAAAAAAATCATATTATCAAAATTATCAAACAAAACAAAATTATGCATGATATCAAGTCACAAATCAAAACAAACTCAAAGAGTGAACTGGTTCAAAAACACAAAAACCAACAAAAATCAACAAAACAATTCATGCCAAATGATTAATACCTAAAATTCTTTGTAGCATACTAGCATAACTTCGTCATCGAATTATCGTACCAAATATCATATTTGTCCACATTTTGCATTTCAATTTCATTTCCAAAAACTAACAAAGACCAAAAAACAATTCAGGCCAAATGATGAATATCCAAAATCGTTTGTAGCATACTAGCATAACTTCGTCATCGAATTATCATGTCAAATATCATGTTTGTCCACATTTTGTTTCAATTTCATTTCCAATTACGTTTTCATCCTCATCAACAAATCCATCATTCATTTAACTGTTCACAACATTAATTCACGTCAGTATGTCAAAGTCAACATTATGAATCACATCTGAAACGGTATTCACATGACTAATCTTATTCATTTTTCTTATACAACAAACCTATTAAGCAACTATAAATGAACAACTTATTTCGCAGATAATCTTAAAATGATTATAAAATGTCAATATATCTAATAAATAAGCACAAAAGCCACTAATCATATATATAAGCAAAAAAGGCAAAAACATCGATAGCATACGAGGCTAGCTAAAATTATAAGTTCCTTAACTTTAATCTAAACTAAAATGTAAAAGAAACTTGAAACGGAAATCCAAACACTAGTCCTACAAATTAATTTTATAGAGGTCAAGAGCATTATACAAACACTAGGGCCCTACTAGCCTCATCGGCCGATGTCTGCCGTCTCGCTATCTTGCGTTTATGGACCGAAGGAAAATAACTCCAATCCTTCTTCAGGGCAACATGAGAGTGAAATTTAATGGTAGTTTAGGTCACTCTGAAAGGATATCTGCTTAGGCTGAAGTACCAGTGAATGAGATTGGGAATGGGAAAAAAATAACTAAGCATTGAATAAACATCTAAAATCAATACATACATGTAATATGAAATTTGAACGTTTAGTAGTAAAGACTTTTAAGGATGATAATTCACATACATGTAGCAAGAGTAGCAACGTAGAGTTTTTTTTTTTTTTTTTTTTTTTTTTTTTTTCTTTACTACATATATTTATTTCTGTTTAATGAAACAATAATAATATGACTTGTATTATTAAATACGTAGTATGCTAAAATGACACAATACATCAGTCAATATTTTTTACTAAGCCACACAATGGTAAATAAGTTTTTGAAAACCATTTATTTGGTTAAAAACTCTATAATAATGCATGTATATGTATTTTTTAAATTTAAAATACTTAATATTTGATTAATATTAATTGCTTATATTAATCTTTAGGGCATCCACTATAGTGGTTTATAAAATAATAAAGAGGTTTAAATACTTGTAAACCATATTGGAGATCCATTTCAAGCTTATGTGTCATGAAGAAGTGTAAGATGTTGGACCTTTTCATAATTTAATGTCTTTGATTACGTGAGATGTTTATAAAACTTAAATAGGTTTATACATAGTGTAGATAGGTTTAAAAATCAAAGAGGTTTATAATTTAATGTCAAAACACAAGTTTAAACCTTTTAAAAGGTTTAACATAGTGGTTGGCCTTACAAAACAAGTTTAAAAGGAAAGTTTTACTTATTGTAATTAATTTGATTTAAATGTCAAGTTTTTAAAATACCCTTAATTAAAAATGATAACAAAATCTATCACTAAATTATTAGTTTAAATATTGTTTGATCCTCAGACGTTTTTCATTTTTCATTTATAACCTATAGACTTTTTCTCGAAATTACTACAAATTAAACTAATAAGAGTTGCATAAAGGGTCACATCAAAACACAAATTTGCCAATATAATTATTTGCCGCTATACACCGTCGCTTTGCCCGAATATTTGTCTAGTCTTATAAAATATATAATATATAATATTCGTTTAGAAAGTATATCCCAATATAATTGAAATTAAAGACATTTACATACATAATTTGATGATAGAAGTGTAAAACCCCCAAAATATCACAGAGGAGAGGTAACCGGGCGTTACGTTTATAATACACATCACAATATAATAAAGAACATACTCTATAAAAACGTGTATATAAACACGTATAAAATGTGTGTAATATTGTGTTTAGAAACGTATATAAAAACGTGTATAAACACGTGTGTAAAAACGTGTATAGAAATGTATATAAAAACATATATAAAAACGTGTATAAAATCGCGTATAAAAACATGTATAGAAACGCTTTAAAATGCGTATGAAAACGTGTGTAAAAACGTGTATAAAAACGTATATAAAAACGCGTATGAAAACATGTATAAAAACGTGTGTAAAACTTGTATAAAAACGCGTATAAAATGGCGTATAAAAACGTGTTTAAAAACGCATATAAAAACGCGTATAAAACGTGTACAAAAACGTGTATAAAAACATATATAAAAACGTAAATAAAGACGTTTATAAAAACGTGTATAAAACCATTTACAAAAACATGTATAAAAATGTGCGTATAAAAACGTGTATAAAAGCGTATATAAATCATAAATAAAGACGTGTATAAAAGGACTAACGTTGTAAATGATCGTTGGTATAAAGGATTAATGTTGCAAACGATTGTTAGTATAAAGGACTAACGTGGCAAACGTTGCAAATGATCCTTGGTATAAAGGACTAACGTTACAAACGACTGTTAGTATAAAGGACTAACGTTGCCACTTGAAGACTAGACTTAACTAACAGAATTAACGTTGTTATCAAAATAGACTGAAAGTGGAATGAAAATATCACTTTGAACTGAATCCAAAACTTTTAAAAAATTTGGATCAAAATTGAAATACCCAGCAAACTACAAGGAACAAAAATGTAGTTAACTCTAATAAAAGATAGGTTAGTTTTTCTTTCTGACATAAAATCAACAAAAAAGTATATAACAATTTAAGAGCGGAGGGGGTGGTGAGGGGTTTTCCTTCGCCACATCAACTTTTTCTTTCTCATAATTTTTTTCCTTCAACTTTTCTTCAATCATTGAAGCACATTCTCTTTCTTTCATTAAATATTTTTCTATTTTTTATCATTAAAAATACTTAGAAAACAAAAATACCCACTCACAAGACAATAAAATATTGTTTATCTCTCTTCCAAAGCTTGCGTCTCTCTTCTTTTTCACTCGGGTCTCAAGTCCCACTCAGGCTATTTTTTATGCCTCTCTCCTATTTTCCTGTGAAGCATGTTGTGGATTTCCTGCATGGACAAGATTGTTCTGTTTGCTTTTCCGCTCCTACACCCATCACAATAATACTTACAAATTTTGGATAGACAACTTGAATCTTACAAGGTAAGGCGTGAACTTCATCAAATATAGTAGTATTTCCATGTATGCTCATGCTGGAAACTCTAAGAGACTGTTTGGTTAAGCTTATCAATTAGGCTTATTGTCACGGAGTCATTCCTCAGAATTTGGCTCGTGACATTATGCTTATGTTATATAAGCATTTTATGGCTTATGTATCAAATCTTATATGTTTAGTGTTTAGATTAGCTTATATTTAACAAGTTAAGAAATTAAAGTATTTGGTTTAGCTTAGGTTGGCCAATGAACAAAAAAGATATGAGGTGAAAAATATAAATGTTATTTTATATTAAGTATAATTGAATGTAAAAATGTAATTTGATATGGAGTATGTTATATAAGCTCAACCCTATTTAAAAAAGCCACACTTTTGAGGCTTATCAAAAACCTTTTACATAAGCTCATAAGCCCACTTATATAAGCTTATAAACCCATCATATAAACAAACACTGCTTAAATTCAAATAAACAAATATAGATTACACAAATGCAACCACCAATATATTCACACAAATGCCTATTATATACTTTAGCTATTGTGTGATTAGATTTGGTCTCACAAGCACTAATTTGAAAAGCAATGGCTTTATTTTGATTATTTATAAGAAAAATTTAAGTCAACTCAATGTCAATATTAGAAAGATGGTTGTTAAGATCCCGATTCTAATCCTAAGATTTTACGATTTTACGATACTACGAAGCAAAAATGATCTCATTGTTATGTAGGATCTTTTCGAGACATGATCTTAATTGGATCCCAATCTTGATTATAGGATCTTATAATCTCGTTGGGTCTGATCTTATTTTTCTCGAACCACGAGTTAAAAACTATAAAATTATGTATTAAGTTTTGTAGAAAATAAAAAACAATAGGCTAATGGTATTAAATACTTCATAATAATATTTTTGACCTACATTTTCATGATATATGATATAAATGTGTATTTGCATAATTTTACAACGCCTATTGGGCAAACCATGGAAAGAAGCCCTACTCTGGGTGTTTGGTCGTTGTTAAGGGGTGTTCGGATGGCTCTCGACGTGGGGTAGTTTTTGTGTTTGGATGCCATAAAATGAACCTTACTTTGCTAAGAAAGAAGATTCTATACACATGCAACTTAGTAATTTCTGGTACGGTTTTTTTATAACCGTATCAAAAGGGCGTTCCGAAAGATGCTTGTACAATAGTGACTATTATCATTATAAATATGTGAATTTTCGAGTTCAAGTTTTGCTAGACGCATAAACGGCCAAAGTGATCATGTCAACCTTTTAAAAGAAGAGAGCTTTGTGGGAATTTAATAATCATGACAAAGCATATAATCAAATATATATCATCAAGCACGCACCGGAAGACTTAGAATCAAATTTTCATATTTAATTAACCAAAAATTAAATCGTAAGAGTACCTTTTAGTAATCCAAGCAAATCAAAATCACCAAAATCACAAACCCTAATTAGGGTTTATAAAATGTCGATTAGGGCAAATTAAATCCGGGATTTAAATCTATGAGCCTGTACATACGTATTGGTAGCGATTCGATGTTAATGCTAGTTTCTTTGATCACAATAACCAACCTAAACACTTTAGTTTGAGCAAAACAAATCGAATACCCAATGAATAGAAGTATACGATCGGTTATTGATGAGTGTCTAAATACTCATCATTTTTGTACTGTTTAGAATGCCAAAAACATCTGAAAACACTCGGTAATGCTTCAAAATGATAAAAAATCACAAACAAGTGTTTTATATGTTTTAAATGCAAAACATCAAAATCGATGAAAAGCGTATCAAGTTTGCATAATTGGCGGTTTAGTCCCCAGTTATAAAAGTTGTCAAAATTAGTCCCTGGTCATTCAAAAACTTGTAAAATGTCATTAAAGGTCCTTGGGATTCACAAGTTGTTCAAAATAATCATTTGAAGTTTAAAATCACAAATTTACAACTTTGGTCCCTCAACTTTGCAAAAGTGTCAAAATTAGTCCCTAAGGTTTTAAAATTGGAAATTAATCAAAATAAACCGTGTACTATTCATATTTGACATAAATGGTCCTTATGATAAACTTTTGGAAAATTACAAGTTTAACCCTTCAAGTTTCAGAAAATTACATAATAGGTCCTTTTAAGTTTAAAAAATGAAAAAAAATAAAAAATGGTCCTTGTATTATTCATACTTGGCAATATAGGTCCTTGTGATAACTTTGGTATTGTGGCAGTTTTGGTCCTTCAGTTTCAGAATATTGCATGATTAGTCCTTGGGCTTTACAAGCTTAAAATACCAAATGGACTTTTAATATCAAAACAAATCCAATCCTTAACCCAGCTCAGGCCCAAACCCAATCCTATAACCCGGCTGTCCCAAACCCAACTTTTGAAATAAAAACGCGCCTTGCCACTGTTCACCTCCTTCCCCTTTCCACCTGCTACCACTCCTACACCTCCACCTGGTTTCACCACCTCACCAACACCTTTCCACCTCACATAACAGCTGGTTACCCATTTCCCTCCACCTCTACATAAGCCAAGAAGCATTAATTGCAGAAACCCACCCAAGACTTTTTTGGCGCCAAATTGCAAATCAAAGGATAGGATTGCTTTGACTCATCCAATGGTGGTGGGAATAGCTCAGAAGCATGTGGAGAGTCTCAGAGGTCAATAAATATCAAGGAAGAAGGAGAGAAGAAACCAAGTAGTGTAGTTTAGTTTCACTAATGTCGTTTTAATTATTTTAAGCTTTCTAGTGTATGTTTAAACTTTTAAGTACTGGTTTAAGTGTTTTAAGTGTAATTGAATCTTTATCAATAAACAATTCCAAGTTTCTAGTTTAATTTTAGTTTGTGCAAATTTCACTTTTATGGTCAAAATCTTAAATCATTTTATGTTGTTTATGGTTGTTGTTCGGGCTCATTAAGCTTATATAAGCTCTAGTAGCTTGTTTAAGCCATTGCAAACATTACAAGTCAGTTTACATTTGTAAGTCAAAATTACCAAAAATTCCAAATAAATTAGCTAAAAATAAAAATCCCATGGGAAATGATCAAGAGACCTGTGCAGTGCCTATTTTGGATTGGTTTATGGTTTAGAGCTTATTGGTAAGCTATAGGTGTGTTTCTCAGTCCTTGGTTCCATGACTTGTGATTGAATTTCATTTGTAAGCTTTTAAATACATTTTGGCATTTTATTGTTTTGGTTGCTCATTAGTTCTAATTTCTGTTTGATCATGTTCATTAGGTGTAGTTAAGTTAAATTAAACATTAAAACCGTTGGGTAGTTTAATAGAATTGATAGTTGCTAAAATTTTCATCTTAACGGTCAAATTAGTATAATTAGCATACTTAAATTTCTGTTGTTATTAATGCTATTTAGTACTCATTCGGTCTTAGTAATAGATAATATAAGGTCTAAAATCATTGGCATGGTCTTAATCATTGATTTGTTTTGAAAAGCTTCTATGACCTTGTAAAGGACTGTTTGGATTTAGTTGCTCAACCGAGTTAGAAGTTGTTTAAGTCTTTGGATTTGTTTGATACATGTCTTATTAGGTTTTAGTAACTCATTGCAGCAAAGAAAACCAAAGCTTGTTAATATAAAAAGTCAACATAACCTTTAATCTCATCTTACAGTCCACTGTTGGGACTTTGAGTTGCAAGAATCATCACAGTAGCTTTAGAGTAGTTAACCTAGCTTAATCTCATCTCAACATAGCTTATTACATCATAATTAGTAAGCAAGATCAGTTTAAATTTCATAAAAGTCAAACTTGCAGTTTTAATGAAAAGTCAAAAATAATCTCTGCACAGTTGTGCGGACCTTATTCAAAAGCTCACAGAGCTTATAAATGAGCTTAAATTTGTGTAAATTAGCTTTTTGAAAAGCTGAACTGGTTAACTAGTTACTCCCAGTCTTAGTTTACATTTTCTAACTTATTTAATGCTTATTTTCATATCTTTCTTTTGACCCTTTGTCTGAAACCATGCCCTGTGCATAGTAAGTGGTACCATTTTGAAAAGCTTGCACAGAGCTTATTAGAGGGTCAAAACTTGTGGTCTTTGGTTCTTTAGATAGCCAACCAAGCTATCTTGAGGTTCCAAGTTAAGCTTCTCACTTTGTAGTTCAATTGATAGGGCTGCTAGTGCTTTTCTTTTTGTCCCAAAACTCAGCACCAACTGTAGCAGCTTATGCTAACTACAGTTTTACCACCATTTTCAAAAGCTCTTACAGAGCTTATCGTTGGTCCTCAGCTTTTGATTTTTTGCTTTTTGGAAAGCCAACCAAGCCAGCTTGTTGACTTAACTTTTGTTTTGAGTTTGTGAGCTTATTCACTCGACTTATTTTGACCTTGAAAGTGCAGTACAAGTTTGTTTGGATAATAGGATCAGTCAAGTGCTTATTTGATTATTTCTAGCTTATCAGTGTTTATATTTGTTCTTTTTAGCTTCATATAAGTAGTACTAGCTTATTTTCACCTTATTCCACCTGTGGTTTTGGCTTGTGAGTTTGTTTGAGCTTAAAACACCCAAATAAGTTCATTAGTAAAACTGTTAGCTTAATAAGCTCTTAAATCAGCTTATTCATCATTTTTATTAAAAGTTCCAGTTATAAAATATGCTTATTTTCATGTATTTAACAAGTTTGTAAAAGAAAAAATCAAAAATAAAATGTTTTGCAAAAAAGGGAGAGGCAGGGGTCGAACCTGAGACCTCTCCCTTATATGGGTGATAGTGGGGGTACCTGTAACCATTGCGCCTTGGGACTTTCTCGTTATTTTCTTACAAAACTAATCCTTTATATCGTTTTATCATTTAAGCTTATTCGAGCTTTTAGCTTATTTCTAGCTTATCCAAAGTAGCTTTTTCGGTTTCTTATTTTTATTAAGTGCGTATTAATATTAAGTATTTTACGTAAAAGTTGAGATTTTTATAATTAGTTTTAATATTTTTAATCAATTAATTAGTGTTTTATAGTATTTAAATCATAATAAATAAAATAATAATCGAGAAAAATATAATTCTTTTTCCTAAAATTTTCTTTTATCAAATAGTACGTAAGAAAATTAGTTTTACACTCTTAGGCCTTTTATTTCTTAAAATTTACGTTTTATCTTGCGCTCCAGCGCCATTTTTCGTAAATAATGCTCGTTTCCGTTTTAAATAACGTTTTTAAGTAATTTAAGTTTACGTTTTGATTAAAATAATTTATTTAAGTTATTTTGTTTTATAAAATAAGCGTTCATCGATCTGTAAAAATAGTGATAGCGTTTATTTAATAGATTTTAACTTTTAATTTTCTTAATTTGCATTTAAGTCATTATTTGTAAATCTTTTCTTTAGGTAATTTTCCATCCAAAACCTTCTTGATCACTATCCTTAGTGATCATTCTATCATCTGAAGTTGTTTATACACCAATTCATCCTCCGTGGGACTTAACGACCGAGAATTCCTATATTCCTCGATCTAAATTGCATTTGTGTTTAAAACATTTTAAGTCTGTTAGACTTGTTGTTTATACGATCAAATTTTAGCGCCCATTGCGGGGAGAAATAAGCGTGTTTAAGCATTTCAGATCCATTCTTGCATATACCACCTTTTTGTAAGCATTTTCAAAATCAAAAGTTCATTAACACTTTTCTAAAGTGTTAACAACACCAAAATATTTTCATTCTTTGTTTTGTCAAAATGTTTTTCAAAAATACCAAAATATTCCTCTTTACCCTCTTACCTTTTGATTCTTCATTTCTTACCCTCTGTTAACCTTTGATTCTTTCTATGTCTTATCCTCACCCTCTTGATTGTCAATGGTGTGGTGGTCCTTATAATGGTGGCAATGCCCCGGTTGTAGCATGGTGGAATCGAAGCAGGTCCGTCTATAACCAAGATCCCTATTCCTACCATAACACGGCCGATTTATTCCATCGACTACCACATTGTGAGACTCGGCATTTCTTGTTGTGAATCTTGTGGTGGTTCACATTCGATTCGATTGTCAATCGAAACACGCTTGTCTATGAGCGGGTTCACGATAACAATTATGACTACAACACATACCACTCGCGGCCACATCCGGTTCTATTGTTGTGAGTATTGTGGAGGTTCTCACCCTAGCTCGGATTGTCAAAGGGAACCCATTTCCTTGTAACAATTACGACTCTTCGTATCAAGACCAACCTCCACGTGCCAAATGATTCAAGCGACTCCTCGTGAAACTACGACGGACCTTCACGAAGACTCGGGTTATTAAAACAGGAGGAGTCGGCTATGTCCTCCCAAGATAATCCAAATGAAAAATCCATGGAAGTTTGTTAGCCAAGGCGTCTTTGCTAAATTAGATTCCCAGTTTCCATTGAAAACACTATTAGGGAATCAATTAGAATACAAAAGCATTCAAATCTAGCTCTCGATTCCGTTTCATTCACGATGATGATGATGATGATGATGTTACCCTTGATATTAGTGAATTATGTATGATTCATCAAGTTCATCAATTGAAATTCCTTCCGTGGAAAATCAGGGAGAAAAGACTATGATGGAATTACTAGCAGAAGAACAAATGTTAAGTATAAAACATATGTATGCTAGTCCTTCTAAACTCCCTCAGTCTATTGATATCACACCCAAAGCTTCCACTCACTCTCTAAACATGGGGGACGAGCATCTTGACACTGTTCCTGAAAAGGAATCGGACGAATTCAATAAGTCTAGTGTTGAGGACCTTGTCCCAATCCCAAGAGAGTCACAGGGAACTTTTGAGCATATGTGTGATATCCCTTCCCCTCTTGAGTGTTCAAAAGATCATTTTGAGACTTTCTCCGATTTTAGTGATGATTGTAAATCTTATGGAGACATTGAGAATGATGAGGCATCACTTTCACATTGTGATGTTGATCCTCTTTTGAGGAGTTCTTGATGAACTCACTCGCATCATTCCACTTTCATCGAAAAGTGATGATGATCTCTTTGATTTCAAAGCCAACCGAGGAGAAATTGAAAATCTCCTTTATAATGATCGTTCACTCACTTCTCACCCTAACAGGTCCAATAGAGAATGTTAATCACCTTGTTCCCGAAACATTCAAAGCTACTTTCACCAATCCTCTATTTGAATTGAATCAAATTCACTTGGATTTCTAACAATCCAATCTTTGATGAGGATAGTGATGAGCCCACAATGGAACAAGAGTTCACAAATTCACTTCATGTGAATGATTCTCTTCTGAAGAGTTCTCCTTTGAACTCAATCATATCATATCTCTACCGGAGTATGATAACTTCCATTTGATCTAGACATAAATGATTTTTGTGTTCGGAGAAATGTTCTCAACCATGAGAACTTGCTTGATATCAAAATCCCATCCCTCCGTCCATAATATGTCTTGATCAAATGAGCTTAAATGATGAGATTCATGATCCGAAATCATGAATTCTCCATGGATGAAGATGAGTTAGTCATGATTTTATCATGATTTTCTTTTCTTCACCTATCCCGTAGCTTCTCCTGTTCTTCACTCCTTCGGGAATGAAGACATTATTTTTGATCCCGGCATTTTCATGTATCATTTGTAAGCCGGTTCTGTGTATATCTCATCGGTGTGGAACTTTCACGTATTTCAATGTTTATACAAACATCTTGAATGAAAGTCCGATGGAGATTGTCTCTTCCACTTGCTTCCCCATGAACAATTTAATTGGGAATCGAGTCAAGCTAGCGACTCGGTAATCAAAACGATGGTGAACATGGGTTTTCACCCGTGTGTACCACCCTAGTGTGGGGAGATGCCCACATGTTGTATATAGATCTTAAAAATTATGAAAATTGTAAATATTTAAAAAGAAAATAATTGTTGTGTTTCTACACTTAGCTAGTAATGTTATCTTTTACGTTCTAAGTTTGACATTCACAGTAGGTACTTTGAATATTGAGGACAATATTCATTTCTAAGTGTGGGGAAATTTCGCGAATTTGATCGTAAATGTACCCTTTTAGTCCCTTTTCCCCAAATGGCCAAATTTTAAAATTTTTTATTTAGTGGAAGTACTATGTACTAAACACAACAAATGGTAATAAGTCCACCATGTCTAACCCACATAAGGATTGGCTAATCCGAGAGCAAAGCGGCTCTTGGTAAAGATATCTCAAATCCGTTTATGGCTTGCAATTTGCCTAAAATTGTATGGTGTTCACTTCACCATATCCTTAAAAGTAAAGAGTTGGCTAGCCCGCAAGGTTATGGCTTGTGGTAAAGGCGATTGAAAATCCATAATTGGTAATCGGCTCACCAAAGATAATTCGATAATTTATCTAAGAGTTGGCTAGTCCGAAGGAGTGCGGCACGGTAAAGACAAATCAAATCCGTTGAAAGTCGGTGGTTTGCTCAAAATCACATGGTTATCGGTGTACCATGGTTCTTACTTGAACTGAAACATTTGGCTACTCCGAAGTAATGGCTTTTGGTAAAGAGATAAAATCCATTAACTTTTCATAAATCATTGCTAGGGACTAGCAATATCTTAGTGTGAGGATTGATGAGTGTCAAATACTCATCATTTTGTCTTGCTTAGAATGCCAAAAACATCCGAAAACACTCGATAATGCTTCAAAATGATAAAAATATCACAAACAAGTGTTTTATATGTTTTAAATGCAAAACATCAAAATCGATGAAAACGTATCAAGTTTGCATAATTGGCGCTTTAGTCCCCAGTTATAAAGTTGTCAAAATTAGTCCTGGTCATTCAAAACTTGTAAAATGTCATTAAAGGTCCTTGGGATTCACAGTTGTTCAAAATAATCCTTTGAAGTTTAAAATCACAAATTTACAACTTTGGTCCTCAACTTTGCAAAAGTGTCAAAATTAGTCCCTAAGGTTTTAAAATTGGAAATTAATCAAAATAAACCTTGTACTATTCATATTTGACATAAATGGTCCTTATGATAAACTTTTGGAAAATTACAAGTTTAACCCTTCAAGTTTCAGAAAATTACATAATAGGTCCTTTTAAGTTTAAAAAATGAAAAAAAAAATAAAAAATGGTCCTTATATTATTCATACTTGGCAATATAGGTCCTTGTGATAACTTTGGTATTGTGGCAGTTTTGGTCCTTCAGTTTCAGAATATTGCATGATTAGTCCTTGGGCTTTACAAGCTTAAAATACCAAATGGACTTTTAATATCAAAACAAATCCAATCCTTAACCCAGCTCAGGCCCAAACCCAATCCTATAACCCGGCTGTCCCAAACCCAACTTTTGAAATAAAAACGCATGCTTGTTCACTCCTTCCCTTTCCACTGCTACTACTCCTACACTCCACTGGTTTCACCACTCACCAACACCTTTCCACCTCACATAATACTGGTTACCCATTTCCTCCACCTCTACATAAGCCAAGAAGCATTAATTGCGAAACCCACCCAAGACTTTTTGGCGCCAAATTGCAAATCAAAGGATAGGATTGCTTTGACTCATCCAATGGTGGTGGGAATAGCTCAGAAGCATGTGGAGAGTCTCAGAGGTCAATAAATATCAAGGAAGAAGGAGAGAAGAAACCAAGTAGTGTAGTTTAGTTTCACTAATGTCGTTTTAATTATTTTAAGCTTTCTAGTGTATGTTTAAACTTTTAAGTACTGGTTTAAGTGTTTTTAAGTGTAATTGAATCTTTATCAATAAACAATTCCAAGTTTCTAGTTTAATTTTAGTTTGTGCAAATTTCACTTTTATGGTCAAAATCTTAAATCTGTTTTATGTTGTTTATGGTTGTTGTTCTGGGCTCATTAAGCTTATATAAGCTCCTAGTAGCTTGTTTAAGCCATTGCAAACATTTACAAGTCAGTTTACATTTGTAAGTCAAAATTACCAAAAATTCCAAATAAATTAGCTAAAAATAAAAATCCCATGGGAAATGATCAAGAGACCTGTGCAGTGCCTATTTTGGATTGGTTTATGGTTTAGAGCTTATTGGTAAGCTATAGGTGTGTTTCTCAGTCCTTGGTTCCATGACTTGTGCTTGAATTTCATTTGTAAGCTTTTAAATACATTTTGGCATTTTATTGTTTTGGTTGCTCATTAGTTCTAATTTCTGTTTGATCATGTTCATTAGGTGTAGTTAAGTTAAATTAAACATTAAAACCAGTGGGTAGTTTAATAGAATTGATAGTTGCTAAAATTTTCATCTTAACAGTCAAATTAGTATAATTAGCATACTTAAATTTCCTGTTGTTATTAATGCTATTTAGTACTCATTCAGTCTTAGTAATAGATAATATAAGGTCTAAAATCATTGGCATGGTCTTAATCATTGATTTGTTTTGAAAGCTTCTATGACCTTGTAAAGGATGTTTGGATTTGGTTGCTCAACCGAGTTAGAAGTTGTTTAAGTCTTTGGTTTGTTTGATACATGTCTTATTAGGTTTTAGTAACTCATTGCGACAAAGAAAACCAAAGCTTGTTAATATAAAAGTCAACATAACCTTTAATCTCATCTTACGATCCCTTTGTTGGGACTTTGAGTTGCAAGAATCATCACAAGTAGCTTTAGAGTAGTTAACCTAGCTTAATCTCATCTCAACATAGCTTATTACATCATAATTAGTAAGCAAGATCGGTTTAAATTTCATAAAAGTCAAACTTGCGCTTTAATGAAAAGTCAAAAATAATCTACACAGGTTATGCGGACCTTATTCAAAAGCTCACGAGAGCTTATAAATGAGCTTAAATTTGTGTAAATTAGCTTTTTGAAAAATTGAACGGTCAACTAGTTACTCAGGTCTTAGTTTACATTTTCTAACTTATTTAATGCTTATTTTCATATCTTTCTTTTGACCCTTTGTGCGAAACCATGCCTGTGCATAGTAAGTGGTACCATTTTGAAAAGCTTGCAGAGCTTATTAGAGGTCAAAACTTGTGGTCTTTGGTTCTTTAGATAGCCAACCAAGCTATCTTGAGGTTCCAAGTTAAGCTTCTCACTTTGTAGTTCAATTGATAGGGTGCTAGTGCTTTTCTTTTGTCCCAAACTCGGCCAACTTGTAGTGACTTATGCTAACTCAGTTTACCACCATTTTCAAAAGCTCTTCTGAGCTTATCGTTGATCCTCGCCTTTTGATTTTTTGCTTTTTGGAAAGCCAACCAAGCCAGCTTGTTGACTTAACTTTTGTTTTGAGTTTGTGAGCTTATTCACTCAGCTTATTTTGACCTTGAAAGTCTGTACAAGTTTGTTTGGATAATAGGATCAGTCAAGTGCTTATTTGATTATTTCTAGCTTATCAGTGTTTATATTTGTTCTTTTTAGCTTCATATAAGTAGTACTAGCTTATTTTCACCTTATTCCACCTGTGGTTTTAGCTTGTGAGTTTGTTTGAGCTTAAAACACCCAAATAAGTTCATTAGTAAAACTGTTAGCTTAATAAGCTCTTAAATCAGCTTATTCATCATTTTTATTAAAAGTTCCAGTTATAAAATATGCTTATTTTCATGTATTTAACAAGTTGCAAAAAGAAAATTTCAAAAATAAAATGTTTTGCAAAAAAGGGAGAGGCAGGGGTCGAACCTGAGACCTCTCCCTTATATGGGTGATAGTGGGGGTACCTGTAACCATTGCGCCCTTGGGACTTTCTCGTTATTTTCTTACAAAACTAATCCTTTATATACGTTTTATCATTTAAGCTTATTCGAGCTTTTTAGCTTATTTCTAGCTTATCCAAAGTAGCTTTTCAGGTTTCTTATTTTATTAAGTCTCATTAATATTAAGTATTTTCTGTAAAAGTTGAGATTTTATAATTAGTTTAATATTTTAATCAATTAATTAGTGTTTTATAGTATTTAAATCATAATAAATAAAATAATAATCGAAAAATATAATTCTTTTCCTAAAATTTTCTTTTATCAAATAGTACGTAAGAAAATTAGTTTTACACTCTTAGGCCTTTTATTTCTTAAAATTTACGTTTTATCTTGCGCCCAAAGCGCCATTTTCGTAAATAATGCTCGTTCCGTTTTAAATAACGTTTTTAAGTAATTTAAGTTTACGTTTTGATTAAAATAGTTTATTTAAGTTATTTTGTTTTATAAAATAAACGTTCATCGATCCGTAAAAATAGTGATAGCGTTTATTTAATAGATTTTAACTTTTAATTTTCTTAATTTGCATTTAAGTCATTGTTGTTGTAAATCTTTTCTTTAGGTAATTTTCCATCCAAAACCTTCTTGATCACTATCCTTAGTGATCATTCTATCATCTGAAGTTGTTTATACACCAATTCATCCTCAGGTGGGACTTAACGACCCGTGAATTCCCTATATTCCTCGATCTAAATTGCATTTGTGTTTAAGTGTTTTAAATCATTAGACTTGTTGCTTAGCATGATCGAGTTATAGTCAAGAGAGGGAGGAGAGAGAAGTTAGGGCTAGCTAATGAGTATCAATAGTACCCTAGAATGAACACATGCCTTTGTATTTATACTAGGTAAACTTAGAGTCCAAGTTAGGGTTGAATACCCCTTCTATAACCCTTAAACATTTGGCTATGAGAATCCAAAGGGATTTTAGAACCTTCTCATAGCTTATTTTCACTTCTAGTCCTTCATCTTTTATTTAACAACCGTTAGTCTTTTTACCGTTAAGTACTAACGATCGTTAGACGTAATTTTGAATTAATAATTAAAACATAACTATTATATTGATTATTAACATCGACTCTCATACGCAAAGTGTGCAATCCCATAGTCTCGTGTTCGAATCCGGTAATACACATATAAAATGTGTCCATAAACTAACAGCTCCTACTTGGACAGATCTTAATATGTGTAATGACATTGGTTAACATCTAGCAACAAGTCAATGCTCCCAGAACAACCCTGATTGTGGTTTCCTGGAAAAACCTTATAATGATTCATCACTATACTTATCCTTTTGTTACTAATACCACGTTAAATATGGATATGGATCTTAGTCATTTCATTATTTAACTATTCTATTTCTCGTTATATATGATTGAACAAGATTACCAAATCATCTGAACGTATTCGGATAGATCTTGAGGTTTGGCCAAACAAACATTTTGTCAACCATACGAGGGGACTAGTAGTATTAAACTTCAAAATAAATTTGAATGAACAAATTCTTTCTTGACTACAAGCAAAACCTATGAATTTCACATATCTTCTGATAATAGCCCTTATTACTAACTGTTACGTATAGTGCTAGACTATTTTACAAAAATGAGCTACACCCATGACAGTTTTCTGGTATCTCAAATTGAGGATAACTATTCAAGATTTACTTGATGACAAAGATCCATAAAGTACAATCATGCAGTTGGGATCAGTCCTATATTCAGTTCATTGAATATCATGTGAATTTGGCATGACTACGCATCAAGATACATAAGTATATTCTAACCAAAACTCAGACTTGTCTTAATTCAATGATATTCTCATATCATTGATTGGCAACGAAATATTTAGAATACAATAAGTTATTCACGGATTTAAACATGCAAATATAGGATACAATATATTATAAATGAAAATTAAACATAACTAATACTTTATTTCATTGAAATATTAATTGTTTAATGCGTCCTTTATCCAAATACATAACCATAGATTTACATGAAACTACTAGCTAAATGAAGTCCAATGCTATTAACATGTTGAGTAAGCTTTTTCTTAGGTAAATCCTTCGTCAAGGAG
This sequence comes from Chrysanthemum lavandulifolium, assembly GCA_022545495.1. Taxonomy (NCBI): domain Eukaryota; kingdom Viridiplantae; phylum Streptophyta; class Magnoliopsida; order Asterales; family Asteraceae; genus Chrysanthemum; species Chrysanthemum lavandulifolium. The sequence goes on along the minus strand of CM040240.1, from coordinate 199,020,686 downwards.
TCAACTAGATTGTCATATGTGTGAAATTTGAGTAGATTGATTTCACTTGTTTCAAATTGTTCTCGAACATAGTGACATCGCCTAGGAAAATGTCTAGCACCCTTCATGACTCCAGGTTCATTGGCGAATGTAATTGCGGCAGAATTGTCACAATACATATTTATAGGTAAATCAATTGAAGGCATAACTCTGAGCCCTGAAATGAATTTCCTAATCCAAACATCTTCTATTGAAGCTTCTGACGCAGCTATATACTCAGCTTCTGTTGCAGACATCACAATTGTACTATGCTTCTTGCTCTTCCAGTCTGCTCCTCCTCCATTGATTACAAAGACATATCCCGTCTGAGACTTCGTATCATCTTTATCAGTTTTCCAGGACGCATCGCAGAAACCTGTAACATCAAGCTCTGCCTCTGAATTTCCACCATACACTAGAAACATATCTCGAGTAGCCCTTAAGTACTTGAGAATGTGTTAACAGCATGCCAGTGAAGATCACCTTGGTTCTGTTGATATCGACTTGTGATATTTTGTGCAAATGCCACATCTGGCCTTGTGCATCTTACTGCATACATGATAGATCCTACAGTTGAAGCATAAGGAACTCTACTAATGCATGCCACCTCAACAGGTGTTGAAGCACATAGTTTGCTACTTAAGCCATGATCTAATTGCATTGGAAGATATCCCTTTTTGGAATTCTCCATCCTGAATATCTTCAAGATTTTAACAATTTAAGCACTTTGACTTAATCCAATTAACCGCCTAGATCTACCTCTGTATTGATTTCAAGGATGTATGATGCTTCTCCTAAATCCTTTATAGAAAAACATCTTCCAAGATAGGTGTAATACCACAAAAATTTCAAACAAATTTTAACAATAAACTATAGTAATTATGTTCCTAAGTTTCACTCTGGATTTTCTAAGCCTATTTGAATCAAGAACGATAGATTTTCTCGTAAAACATAAAAACCGACACTCGACACATACCGACACCGTCGGACTAACAACAAAATGATTAAAATTTAATCTTTACATAATAAAGACACCGTAGTATTACGCCTTCGAAAAAGTTTCCGAAAAACATAATTTTTATATTTTACGTCGCCAAGTGTCACACCCCAAAATACATTTTTCGCGGAATGGAATACACAGGGCGTGGCGCCATAGCATCACAATTACATTTATATTGAACGACCTAAAGTGTCGTTTTGAAAATATCGTTTGATTAAGTAAAATAATCAGAGTTTACAAAACATAGGTCCCAAAAGATTTCCAAAAGTACCAACATGAGTTTGTTATAATCAAACGATAGTTAAGTGCATAAAATCCATGTGAGACGCGTCAACTCAACGACTCCATGCAAGCCATGATGATATGCTAAATACCTGAGATAAAACATGCTAAAAGTGTCAACACAAAGGTTGAGTGAGTTCATAAAGTTTGGTTTATCATGAAAAGCTTTTAAAGAACGTTCACCCAGCAAAGGCATTGTAAATCCACTCAGTTCCAAGTTCCGCCCATACAAAACTTGCAACTTGTGTGTTTACAACCCATTACTCAAAATATAGTATAATTTATGTTCAAGCACACGTTGTCAAATGAGTTCACATAATAGTACATAACTTAATGTATCAATAGTCAATTGATATAGCACATAATTCAACGTAGAACAATAGCACATAATCAATAGTACATGACTCAATGTATTAGTATAGTTTCAAATAGTTCCACGTCCGTTAGTTCATGATTGTACCAAGTCTGTTACTTCAACATTATACCAAGTCCGTTATTATACCAAGTCCGTTAGCTCGACATTATCCAAGTCCGTTAGATCGTGATCATACCAAGTCGATTAGCTCAATGGTCTATGATATAGAAACTCTAAGTATGGCAATCTTGTTGCCATATGACTAAACATTCGATTCGGATAAACATATAGTTTGCAAATAATCATAATTGTCATAAAAGTTGTTAAAAGCATGTATCTCCCCAAAGATAGTTCAAAACAATTAAAGAGGGGCCATGAACTCACGGTAATCCTTAAAAGTTTAAAGTACTTATGAAAGTAAAGCGAAAATAGTTGAGCATGTATCTCCCCCAAAAGTAATTCAAAACTTATAAAAGTAGGGGCTATGAAACTCACCTGATGCAATGATTATGATGACAAAAGTGGATACACTGAAATGAGGTGCAATCTCTATCTACAACCTAATATGAATGATATGTTCTAATGTAAGTCATGAAACAATGTCGTACATGCAAATTTACATGTAATCTATACCACTTGTACATTTTTGAAAATGAAGTTTATCGTCAAAATATACGTTTATGACATCTCGTCATGTTATAAAATACTTTAAAAGTACTTACGTTGAAACAACATCCTACGATAGTCGTTTAGAAATAGAACAAGAATTTATAGTTTTTCTTCGTAAAATAATATACTTTGACAACTCATGAAAATGACTAAGTAACCTCGCGAAGCTTAGTCGCAAAATAGTAAATATATAAAGTGTTAGTGTTGAAGAAAATAGTTGTGATCGTCGTAATTCAAATACGTATATCTTGGTCGTTATAGGTCCGTTTTCTACGATTTATATATCCTCGGTTTCGTGTTAATGTATAATAATATATTTTTGATAAATCGACTCATTTAGATTATGTTCAAAACTCGGTTTTGCCCCTTAAAATTACCTTGACAGCTTACATTATTTCAGAAAATTAGTTTTTGTCGCTAAACTTGAAATTAACGTATCTTTTTCGTTATAAACCCGTTTTAACCCGTTCAAGCGACCACGGTTTCGTTTTAAAGTCTATTTTCTGGAAATATAACCCAAAATAATCCATGACCTACTGAAATTTCCAGATTTTATAAAAATGGACAGACCTAAATTTCAAGTTGTCGAAAATGTTTTTTATAGTGTAGAACTTGTTCTAACCCTTTCCAATCAGCACCAAAACTATTCTAAACCTACCATACACTGTCTTAGGGTGTCATGGGGTCCTAACCTTCTCCAAAAATGATAGATTTCAAGGGAATAATTATAGGATAGTTAAAATTCATTATAAGTAGAAAAACAAGTAAAAAGTGGTATGAATACATATAATACTTGCATATTTTTGTACTAGAATGATAAAATAGATCAAGCATGATTATGAAAGAGTAGTAAAAATTATGAGAAGCTTACTAGTAGTATGATGAGGTTTAAAGTAACAAGGTACTTAATTACTTCTTGGTTTTTATTTCAAAACCTAATATAGAAGTATACTAGAGTTTGATTAACACTTGAATCTTGAAAAATCTTTGGTTTCTCCTTGTGTTCTTGCTTTGGTCGACCACAATAATGAAGAGAGAAAGATGATAGAGTTTTCTTACTTGAAGATATTTGGTATGTGTAAGTAACTTAGTATAAAAGATATTATACACAAATATCTAGTGAAAGTGTGTATGTGTACACTTAGTTAGACAAATTAATTAATGAAATGGATGACAAGGGAGGGGGGTGGTCGGCAAGGGTGAAATGGGAATGGATTTGATATAGTTTTGATGATTAAATGTATTTTAAGTTGAGTATAATGTATATTTTGTACATATAATTAGTTAGTAAGTGTAGCGTTAGCTAGAAATCGATTTTAACGAAACAAAATAAAATATATCAAGTCCTAAAATTATAAAAATACATTTCTTAAATATTGAGTGAATAAATAATTATCGAATAAATTTGATATATATATATATATATATATATATATATATATATATATATATATATATATATACATTATATATAAGAGGAGGCATGCCACATAAAATGCCACTTGGCATCCCATAATGCCATGTCATATTTCCACGTCATCATTCTATTTACGTGGCATTTTTTTATAAGATGAGACATGCCACATATAATGCCACGTCATAATTCCATGTCATCACAATTAATGCCACCTCATCGCAATTAAAGTCAAATAAGGTTTTTTAATTAGTACAAAAAACTCAATAGAGAGGATCGAACCTTGGGTGATTTGTAGCATTAACACACTTGATAACCACTAGACCAACATATTTTTTGTTTTATATTTTGCAACACCTAATCTATAAACCATGCGATTAATGATTTTTTCTAATCAAATTATGCACAATATATCCCGAATCATTCATTATATCCTTTTAAAAAAATCATAACCCTAAAATCATTCTTTTCCACAAGTCGACTCTCTCTTTTTTCCTGAAACAATGCATACAGAAAAAGCCATATCATACAAACCCTAATTGAATAATTATAATGTCACACATGATATATCACACAAACACTAAATTACAATATAACAGGAGGAAAAAAAACGATGCTTTGAAGAAAAAGTATTGGAGATAATACAACTACAGATTGCCTGCGTGCACTTTGATAAGTACGTCTTTTTTTAACATTGATCATTGACAACATTAATATTAACAGTGTTAATGTATGTGTTTTCTCGAAACATTGATTTCGTTCATCATCCAGATAAGTGAATGGTGGCAACTGGAAGTACAGGCATGTGAAGTCACATTATGGACAATCACCCAAGGTTTATTATAATTGATTATGATATACGGTTTATCTTTAATTTGTGTTTTGTTTTTCTTTGAATCATATTGAAGAAACATGTATCATTTATTTATGTCAATTTTCATACAGATTTTGTTTTAGGGTTTATGTAATATAAAGTGGGTTGTACATAATCTTCATGATATCATTCATACATTACATAGTGAGGATCTTTAAGATAGTGTTAGACTGATAATTAGTGTTTCAGGTGATGTAGGTGGGTTATATATCCTTTAGCGATCCATACAGTGTTACCACGATCACTGCTGGCTGCCACTCCTCCAGTAGTGAATAGATGGCACTGCTTAAAGGCAAGTATTGTTCTTTTAGATATACTATTCGTATCATTATCATATGGTGGGCCATTTTTTTGCACCTATTGGTGTATAAGTTTATCATGGCATAAAAAAAGTGGCAATTTCGACCCATATACATATAAATGGGCAGATTTGGATTGTGTTTTATCTCGAATGGATTAAACGTTCCCCCAAAGCTTATTTTTTTAGTGCATACGACTAACGGAAGTACTAACACTTTTTAGTACATACAACTGACGCTTTTTAACAAAAGCATACAACTAAGTACTAACACCTTTGTTTTTTGTTAAGGAATGCACAAAAAACTGTTTTTTGGGTCAATGCAATCCTGTCTGTCTTCTTTTATACCCGTTTTGGCCCATTATCAACCCACGAATATTTTGACCTCTATGTTCACAGTGAACTGTGCTTTTCAAGCCTTTTAATTCAATATACACATGCTAATGAAAGCATATAACAGAGATCCAACATAAAGTTTTCCCTGATGTTAACTGTCTAGATGTTACAGCGCTATGGGGTATGGGCCTAACATTTTGCTGTTATTCAGTTGTTGCATCTCAATGTGTTAGAAGAAATATATGTAGGTGATGATATTATAATGTGATGTTAACAGAAGTTTATTGCTTCCATTATATGACAGAAAGTGCAATTCTTCGTGAAATTGTCCCACACTAGCACTTCCGTGCAATAATTATACTACATGGGAGCATTGCAGCATAATCTTGAACATGGGATTGTATATTTCTTGATAAAGGTATTCTACTACACAATTTTTTATAAAATTTAGTGGTTACGAGGATGAGGAAATTGGAGAAGAAAGAAATGGAAAAAGAAATACGTTTGACAGGGTAATGGTTTACCTGTAATACTTAGGGGTGTTTAGATTTGCGTTTTAACAATGGTGTGTAATTATTGTTTTATTTTTACGATTTCATGAACTGAAAAAAATGTTTACATGTAACTATATATACTTAATTGGGGAGACTTCTTTTCACTTTCACAACTTGATTCGTTTTTGCAGGATGGTTCATGCAGTGGAGTGCGACATTGTGCTGTGTTGCGTTGCAAGAAGGTTAAGGTTATCAGGAGTGGGTATTCTTTGCCAAATGTTGCTGTATTTTGGTTGACAAAAATGTGAGTTCTTCTTATAATAAAAGTTCTTTGTTCGCAATTTAATGTTTTTCTTTTCATGGTCACAACATCAGTTTTTTAAAATGGAGGTTCAAATCAAGCTTGTGCGAATCTAGATTATAGAAGCTACTTCGGTCCTTTGATAAAGTTTGGTTGTTGTTAACGCTTAACAAACTATATGTGCAAGAAGGGAAATATAATGATGTAAAGTGTCCCACATGCCACCAGTATAGGAGTATAAGAGTTGGGAGTGTGGGTATTTATCAGTAATGGAGTTGTAGGAGTTTGAAAATAATCTGCCTTTTGCCCATTTAATTCTTCACCAAACACTTTTAAGTATAATGGCCAAATAATTCAAGACTCAACCAAAGTTTTTGGCAGAGTTTGCACTGCAAATGAATTTCCTCTTGATCATGAGATTCTTTATGACCATGAGATGGCTTATGCGCGTTTCTGATTCTTAAAATTATTCATTCATGTGTTTAAAGGGTGTTTGGCACATGACATATCCAAACACTATTATGTTACTCGTGAATAATTCACTTAATCCTTCTCAAACGATTATTATCCAGTAGGTATTATTTTGAATAGTCTATTTCTTATCAAGATCCAAGATTTTGTGGTACTATGATATGGCGGTATTCATTAAAGAAAATGGTTTTGTTCTTTTGGTATATATAATATCAATATTATGTATGCATTTGGCTTATTCAAGGTCAGTGTAGATGAATGCACATTTACTTTTCTATGGGTAAGTGAAAGTTTATGACTTCTATAAAATGTAGGTTCATACAAGTGGAACACAAGTGGTGTTAGCCTAGAAAGCATGGATCAAACTTCTACGATGGGATCTTGAGAGACAAAAGAGGTTGTTGGATCAGAGGATTCATGGGTCATGTTTTGCAACCACTTCTTCTATGCTATGAACCTTTGGTATGATATAATCTAATGAATATCAAATTGTGATCATATATGTAGAGAAGAACACTGAACCTATGAACATCCTTAGACTTAGTGTATAACTTAAGAGCACTATTCACTAGATTAGCGATAGGGGTTGTTTATCAATGTTGTTACTTCTTAAAGAGTAATATGGTGCAAGATAGGCACACCGTTAGTCATACTTTTAGGTCTATTATTAAACCGAGACTTATTTTTGATTTTGTTGTTTATATACGATACTAATTATTACATCAGTGTCCTTTTCTAGAGTGTCCTTTTTGAATGTTATTGTTGTATTGTGGGATAGCCGATTGGTTACCAGGGAGTGATAAGGAACTGATAAGTATTAGAGGGTAAAGAGAGTCTCTGATTTCTCAAAATGAACTCAGAATCTGTAAATCAGGCTAGAGTGTTGTACATCACGGAACTGTGAGTATCATGTGGTTCAAATCAGGGTAGTAACAAGGAATCAACTGGTATTATCGCTAACAGAGGGTGTAATAAAGATCGAATGATGGTAGTTTTTTTGGCTGAGCTTATGTGGATAAGCGATCATTAATAAGGATTTTGGGACTAATCCTTAGCACGACTGAAAGAGAATGTGTCTCTCAAAAATGAAACATTAGTCATTTAAATGCGTATTCAAAACTACTACTGATGTGGTGGTTCTTGAGAGTGTGATTAACGCATTTAAGTTACTACATAACCTGAACATCCTAAACATAACTCAAGTCAGCTGATGCTTGACTTTTTGAGAATCCTCAATCACAATCCGACACCAAGCCATTCAACACTGCCATATCAGCTGATGTGGGCATAAGCTGGTTTTGAGAATCGAATCCCTGAACCATGAGTGAAACGGAGTTCTTCTCTTACCAGGGAGTGAGTTAGAAGGTCGAGGTCATCACAGCTGCAGCTTAACCAGAATGGGCGTGAGCCTGAAAGAGTGTCCTTGATTCACTCAAGTACAAGTGCAATGGCTGAAATGGTTGCATAATGTTGTTTTGATGACTTACAGTTCATAAAAAGCAGTTAGTTGTTCTGTTTTACCGGTGGCGGTGTCCATCCGGATGAGAAATAAACATTGGACAAAATATCAACTTTTGGTTTAACTAAGGACCCTTACATTCAACTAAAAGGAGGAAATTTTAATTCAAATAAATTTGGAGCGTATATAATGAATGCAGGAAGTTAAGTTACATTTTTATTCAAGTTTTAAATTATATTGTTTGTTTCTTTAATCAGTATTGGCTCATAATACAAAGGTTAGTCTTTATAAAAATGAAATACATGTATCATGAAGTCAAAGCACGTCTCTTTTGGTGACTTGGCATGTGAGTAATGCAAATAAGAAGATCCTTTGGATTGCTGAGATGTGAATCCCTATGAAGCAACGAGTTCCAAAGGTTAGTAGCGAAATTTTATCATTCATTGACGTGCTTATAATATACTTATGATTAACAATTTTTCTGTTTCATTAATATATCAGTGGAATAAAAGCAGGGTCTGCATTATTATAAATCATGTTACTTGAATCAATCACCTTACTTTCAAACGTATCTTTTAATATTGCAGCTGCTATAAAAATTGAGAAACACGTGCGTAAATGGCGTGCATGGGTAGCCTATACTCGGCTTTGGGTTTCTGTTCTTGCAGTTCAAACATGCCTGCATGCAATAGAGGCTCGCAAGAGATTCAAACTATTAGTTATTTCAATTTAACATCCATTATGTGTTACAAGATATTACAGTTCTTCCATTATTAGGCCAGTTGCATTGATTAAAATCATGAAAGAATTAAGCATGGATCAGTTGAGGGCAAAAACGGGTGTTGATATATTCGAGGCTATAGAAGAAACGATTAAGGTGGCTGCTTGTGATCTCCCAAACGAGTTTAATATAAGGCAGCCCGAGATTGCTGAAGAATTATTTTCATGCAAGTATAGTGATGGAGAAGTTAAAGAATTGTTGTTTAAGAATAATACGTTTAATTGGGGGATGGATGTTCAGGAAAATATGGTAGTTGTTGATCAAGGCGCCGAAGACTTGTGTTTAGATAAATGGGAAGGCCTCCCTTGTCCTCCTCTAGAGGATTTCGCTATTATTTGTGATCACGCAACTTGGCCATACCTGGATTTATCTACTATCTTTGATGGGATTGATGATGATAATGACAAGAAGACGGAAAATGCACCTAGGAGGCAAGGAAAGCAACTCAAACTTGTTAGCCAATGAATGTAAATAATAATGTGTGCCTACCTAAAATGTAAACAATTCTGTTGTAGGTTCTTGGAGATATAGCTGTTACCATATTATGGCAGTTGGTCTAAATGGTTATATGAGGTATGAAGCATATAGCATTTAAAACACTTTTAGATGAGTATAGAGTGGCCAACCCATATAAATTTCACATGTTTTGTTGTTTCCACTTTAGCCAAGCTTAAAATTTGACCATTTGACTCATTGGATATTAAACACAACCCATTTGAAAAGTGAGTAGTAACTTGCTAAATTGTTCTCTTATTGTTTTCTTTTTTACTTTATAAGTCTTGGCAAATGTACCTTTTTGAAGATCATGTATGAGATAAACCATGCATTTATCGAAGAGTTGAAAAAAAAATAAGAGGATTATGCACGTCTTTCTCGGATGTCAATTGTTGAAGAAGGTGCTGTCAAGGTAATTCCAAAACCTTTATGGTTTTTCTTTATATGATGTAAAGATAATTTCTTATTGAGTCGTCAACTGCATGCTACAATATGGTGGTTCTGCAGCCCACAATAAGATAATATGTTATTTTATCTAGATGGTTCGATGTATGAAGGTAGAGGTGGCAAAGCAGGCGGGCGGGCGGTCACGGGCACGGGCTAAAACAGGCACGGGCTAGAATGAGCACGGGCTTAAGCGGCACGGGCTAAACGGGCACGGGCCAAGCGGGCACATGTTATACAAATCGCTTAATAAAATACCTAAAAAGATGAAATAAATTCCTTAAACGTAATATCTTATTTATATTAGCAAACTTAAAATATATTATATAAAAAAAAATTCTTTAAAATGATCGTAATGGTCTACAATTGAGAAAAAAAATGTGCCCGTTAGTGCCCATTTAAGTTTTCAATGGGCTATATGTGCCCATTTCAAAAAAAGAAGGGGGCTAAATGTGCCCAAAGCTTTTAAAATTTTGCCCATTTAGCCTATCTTTTTGCTTTTGTGCACATTTTGACACCACTATATGAAGGTAAACCTGTTTATGAAGGCAAAATGCTTTGTAACCAGTCATCTTCTTACAAGGGTTAAGAAAGGACAAATTTGAATTTACACATTGACATGACTGGATAGTAACTTGAACATCAAATACTCATAACATATGTTGCTTAGTTTTGGAAATTGTCTTTCACTCGGGTTTAAATAAATAAAAGTTCTTGATGACCTCAGTTTCTGATATTTCTTTATTTTTCTGTATCAAGTTTAATGAATAATAGGTGTATGTTATAGTCTTTGGGCAAGTGCAACTGAGTTGCATACTGTGATATAAGACAAGCCCAAGTCTTTTTTTTTTTTTTTTTTTTTTGTATCAGTTTTGGGATTTTAAAATAAAAATCATTTGGGATGACCAGTTTTCATTTGGAATGATCATTCCTTTTAAAACATGTAGCTCTTATTTTGACTTTGGCGCATTCGACATCATGTATAACACTATAACATATAAGAATAGCATAGGCCACACTGCATTTTGTCTAGGATTATGCACTATTTCTAGGCTATGATATGGTATTCATTATCCATAGTCTGCAGGTGCCAACAGTGCATTAGGTTGCAGTTTTACCATGTTGTGGCCATAGTGCTTATGACTTGTCATAGCGTCATTTCCAGTTTCCATTATGATCGGTTTATCTCATTGAGTAGCAACTGAGCAAAACTTAATTAGATGCATCATTAGCATTCCCTAATGCATTGATACTTTAATATGACAGTTTGATAATTTAAATGGACTACACGTAAATGCCTGGATTTATAGTTTTTAATGCTTCAATTTGTTTGTATTTTATAAAAGTTTGATTTCTCTGCTTTGTGGTTTCATGTAGCGAACTTTGTGTCATTTTCTGTCAAAATTTGTTGTCGTTAAATGGAAGAAAGCTGAGGTAGTTGTATCTTTGAATCGATTTGCGGTTCTTAAAAGTGATGTGTATTTGCCTCATATATATCTCCTTCAGCATATTGGAATTGCAATGGATCTCCCTGTATGAGTAAATCAGCTAATCCAGTTATCAAAGTCAACAAAATATCATGTTTAAGTGCGTTTAAATTTCTTCAATTTTGCATCTTTTTACCTATATAATCATTAATGGGTTTTGGATAATTACGTTTTCTGATAAGTAGGTAATGAGTCTAATGGTCTGGAAAAAGACATGTTTTAATAACAATACTTCATAAGATAATATCTTTATCATCAAAACGTGTGACTGTGACTAAAGGTGACAAGATAACAGGTTGGTTAATGGGTTAAAATGAGACAATTCATTATTACATAATGGGTCAAAGCAGGTTGAGCTTGGTTGACCCGTTCCCCTTTTGGATTTTTATTTTTTATTTTACTTGAGACGGAATACAGTTATCATGTTAACCAAACTTTAAAGCTTAACCAACTTATAGTCTTGATAAGCTAATAGGACCTAGAAAGATAATAAGCCCATATGCCGCACAAACAAACTAAAAAACACACCCTGAAAGCAGAAAATGGTGTTTGGCAAACCGTCAACAAAACGTTCTTTAGAAACAATAATACTATAGTTATTTATTTTGTAAGTGTTTCTGAATTTTGTGATTGGGTTTGTTTATTTGCAGGATTATGTAGTGACAGGATGGTATAGGGCTCTTGAACTATGCTGATCGTTTTATTAAAAAAGTATAACCCACGAGGGTATATTGTGGAACATATTCCTGAGTTGGTTGCAATGTCTCTTCAGAATGTCGAAAAAAGTGTAGCTGCTCCATTACTCAAAGATGGCTTTTTGACGAGTTTTTTGCACATAATGAATGTAGAAATGTCCATGCTCTTTTTCATATTCATATGCAAGTTTTGCAAAGGTAAACTCACTATTTAACTGATATATCAAAAACAAGCTTGGACACTTGATACATTTTAGTTAGCTCAAGAAGGTTTATGCGTCTTAGAGTTACTGGTCAGGCTACACTGTAATCAATTGAGGGTGTTTAGCTTTGTGTTTTGAAAATGAGCATGTGATATGGAATAATCAGAATAAGATAATTAGGGCGTGTGTGGGATTGCTTATTTTTTTACATAATTCATAAAAAAATGTGGAAGCAGTGTCATACCAAAATCTTGAGAATTCTTTTAGAGGATCTATACCTTAAAAAGTCAGAAACATAGAAGCAACTCGAAGAACAGAAGGAAAAGGTCAAAGCTTTGGAAAATGAAATTCACTGTATAGCTTCTTCAAATCTAGAACAGTTTCTCTTCTCTAGAAGGAATTACTGATGATTTGAAGAGGGTCTCCAGTGAGAGAGATGAGTTATGTGAACAAATTAATTCTATGCAACATAGACTTGAGATGGCCTATGCCATAGCTGATGAAAATTAAGCTATTGTCGTAGAAGCACGTCAGGTAACAACTACAATAATTCTTCATGTAATTAATCTTCTGAGATGTTTTATTTGCTTGCGCCTCTTTTACCAATTTCATGAGTCACAGGCAAGCAAAATGTATAATGAACAAAAGGAAGAGGAGGTTAAGATTCTAGAAAATACGGTTGGAGCTGTTAAGGTTGTAAATGACTGCTCACCTACTGATAAACCTAGGGAAGGTGTGAATATTCGTGTTGAATGTGAGACGGGTCAAAAGTTGGATATGGCGCAGAAAAACAAGCATATATGTTAGGATTGAAGATTAAAGTGGCGTAAAAGGGTAAGGAATATCAACACTTTCAATCAAACATGTACAAAGAGTTTATGGAATGAATTCCACAATGATGCCGACTTTTATTGTTCTCTTATTCGCATGGCTGAATCGGATGTTAGTGGCTGCGGGGAGTATTCCTACTGGTACGAATCGTGAATCAAATCATGCCTTTTGTCCATGATTAAATTGAATTATCTATTTTTTTTATTTTTCTTTTGCAAACATTAAGCTTCAAGCTACATGTTGTTCGAAACTATTTGTATCCAATTTATGTCGTGAAAATGTAAGTGACCATATATTACAACTCATACTTATGTAACCTTGGGTTGGTTTCGTTTATAAAAACCCACTAGCTTGAACCTGACACGAACCGCACATCCTCTATTACTAATCATGTGCTGATACCACAATATTATAAAGAATACCTCATACCATGATTTCACAAGTTCAGGGAGTACATAAAAGTGATGCATATGTACAGTACAACCAAGCAATGCACTTTTGATAAAGTGTAGGTGCAACTTTGGCATAAAAACATAGAAATTAAAACGAAATCCTAACAGTCTTAATGTTCTTATTTTAATGTTTAACTCTTACCTAATTTATATAGGTAAATGAAATAATGGATCATTGTGGACAATTTCATTAACGAGTCAGATTGTTGGTTCGATAAGTAACTGAAATGTGTATACTGATGGTACATTAATAATCTCATAGACTCCTGATTCATTTGATCTAATGATAGTACTATTTAAAAACTTTTGAACCAACTTTCGGTGATGAAGCGATGATCGGGATCTATCGCCCAATGTTCCACTCGAGCTGATTATTTCAGAAAAGTTTTTAACTTTGCAGGGTCACGTAATGTTGAACGTGTTCAAGAGGCATGTATCTTTATTAAAATAAATCGTGTTTATGTTTTTTTCGTTTTTAACATGTTGCATTTTTTTTCTTTTACTTTCGTGTTCTGGTGCGATTTAATGAGCTCTACATTAGTTCAAAGATCACTTATGATAAATTTGGTGTAGTAGTTGGGGATAAGGCAATGGAAGTCACTGAACAAATGCTTACACTCCCAGATGTCATTGCAGATCTATTAAGTGTTACACCAAGGTTGGCATATCTTGAACTTCTCACACCATGAATCGACTGAAGTCGATGAATTCTGTCAAAATCTCATACGTGTTTGTGTAGAGAAGGGCAAGATAAGTTTCTGCTATCAAGTTACAAACAACAATCTAATATGACCGAGAATAAGAATGCACAAATAAACAAATGAACCATTTACTTTGACATACTTTTCTTTTCTACACTTCAATAAAATTTAGGTCCTTGGTACTCTTAGCTTTGAAGAAAGTTTGCAACTGACATAAACTTTTTTAACTCAGCCATATGTCCTAAAGAAGATTGAGGAAGCCCTATGAAGGCGTCTTTTCAACCTCATAGGCGATCTCAATTTGCCAAAAACTCTCTTCTTGAATGTTAAAGACTCATGCTTTTCCGTGAATATTATATGTATGAACAATATCATCAAAATATATGGACAACGTCACGTGGAAGTTATTTTCCTCTATTGTTTTAACGTATTGTATGAGTTCCACCATGAATTACGTAATGTATAGGATTATGAATTTAATGTGGCATTAGTAGTTGGTTTGTTTCGATTGATATATTGAACTATTATATATTATTATTGGGTCGTTTCATTAATCTATTCTAAAAAATTAAACATAAAATTTTATTTAATATATTGACCATTAATGTTAAAATGTAATTTTACTATATTAAATTGCTTAAATTCATCTTAAAGTTTCTTGGCTTATTACCTATGTTTTAAAACGTAATTCTACTACCCTTATTTCGTTATGAAAAATATGCCAATGATATATAAAAGTTCCTTTGCTCATTACCTATGTTTTAAAAAGTAACTTTACTACCCTTCTACACTTGCAAGACTTGCACCACTGTAGGAGTGTGTAGGGCAAGAATGCACAAGGAAAATGTGTTGTTATTTAGGTTTGATTCAGTTCTCAATATTTTGAAGTGTTTACTTTATTTCGCATTTAAACTAAAAGCATATACTTTGTAATGGTAGATAATTTATTAAGTTTTATTTCCTATTATCGTATTATCATTCATTTCTTTTTGTTCTTTATTCACTTTATAAATATTTTACGATGTTCGTACTTCATTAAGCGTTGCTTAATTTATTCCTATGTCACTTTTTCAGCCATTTTTTACCCGCATTCTTTTGATATAGTCAAATATGTCAACGATATTCATAAGCTTACGAACACTTTTCTTTCAACATGTACACTTTCCAACCATTTTCTACCGCCCTATGTCTTAGTGGGTCACTTATATGATGCAAGTGTTGACGTTCTACTTTAGATGTCAATCAACGTTTTGCCACATTTTCAACACCTCTTTAAAAAGTATAATGCTTATATAGTTTGATATCTTTACTCTAAAGTATTGAATGCAGTGTGATCTGTTTGAGCTTCCACATGACAAGAGTCAAGCTTCCTAACAAATTTATCCAATGTTTTATGTCAATCTTCAACAATTTTCTCGTCTTCTCCTACATTATTTAAAGGAAAGCCCTTTCATGTTTTATTTTCCTCTCTTTGTACTTCAATCTATTCTCAACAATGACATTAAGTACAACATCAACTGATATTTCCTTTCCTTTGACATAACTACCAGTTTGGTTCAAATATGCTTAGGACACTCACAATTAAAGAGCAGATGGTTGTAACTTGTGAGAATCATGTTCTTTTTTGCACACTGGATGACTCATTTGCTTATTAGAATACCAATGACGAGCTTATCTATGTGACCGACTGCCACAAGACTTCTTTAAGATTTTAAATATTAGGAAATATGAATACTTCATTCTTTGTAGTTACACCAATATACACCAATGTTTCTATTGTATATGTACCACTTTAGCTACAAATGTTGGCCCTAGCGGTCGCTTGCGCCGTGATCAGTTGCAAATACTTTGTCGCTATATCTTTGAAATTTGATATACTCCTACAATGATTATTTTGTTTGTTCCGAATTCATTTTTTCTTGAGCTGTTGAGGATTTTCCTAGCTACTTACCGAGTTATGTAGCAATTTGACTCTATTAATTTGCTTAGAAGCGATTGATTCGAGGTCTCTTCTGTTGCAAAGTGAGCATAGCGCCAGTATCACAAGTTTGAGAGTGAAGTGAGACTTATTTTTTGTTAAACTCATCAATCATTATCTATCTCCACTATTTGTTTTCAATCCTTCATCTTCATCCTCTCTAATAAACCTCCCCGTAGCTTATTTTGAGTTCGAAAACTTTGAGGTATGAGTTTTAACTTTAAACTTAATATCATCGTTGTTCATGTTGTTAGATGATCGTAAGTTATGATTTTAAATTGAGATCTTTCACGTCATGGATTACTCTGGAATTTAGAAGGTCCATTCATTGGACCACCGTTCTTCATTAACACGGGACTGTTTTATGAGTAAGTTCCTCACAGTAGCTACCTTAATGTTGTGGTCAAACTGTCTATTCAATCTATAAGATAGGACATCCTATAGGTTATGGGCACTCTAATTAACCTTCACTACGATAAGTATAAGTAAATAAGATGTATATATTTCCATAGCTAATAAGCACACCAAATGAAGCTAATCCCAAACACCCCTTAACACTAAATGAGCATCTTTAGTAATCCTCGAATGTGGTGCCCAATGATTTAAACGGGTGATATTGTAACTACTAATATGAATGTATACAAAAATAAAGTTATGAAAGGTTTGCTCAACGGTTCAATGAAACCATTTTAACCCCATACCTATTATGATTTGTGTATCACAGGTTGAATCAAGGTACCACCAAAGGCTCTCTTTACCCTCTAATATGAACTCTTAATAAAGACCCCAAATATCAAGTCGCAAAACTACCAATTATATTTTATCAACTCTTCTTCTATGTTGCCATAAGCAAATATAAAGTTGCAATCGTTGAACAATTTTAGAAAAAACTTTATGTTTTTTAGTATCTTTATTTATTATCATTATTATCAACTCTTTATTATCTATTATTCTGTGTGTTGTAGTCGGATCTTTATTTATTATCCGAGAAATGGAAGGAGCTTGTGGAGAAAGCAAGGTCCAAGCAACTTCAGCCTCATGAGTACAACTCACGTAAATGCTAAATAATATTATCTTTCAATGGTACTTTAGATCATGTTTATTTACATCAAATAGTATTGAGTTGTGTGGCTTTCAATAATAACTATAAAGACATTGGGCTATTTGCTATCTATGTGTTTGCTAAGGTAAGTTATAATACTAATTACAGAAATGTCATGTCTAAGTTGTTAATCATTAATTACTTTTTATTTGGAAAATTTGCATAGGTCAAACTAAATCATGGATTAAATAGGGCGATGAGCTCTTTGGTGAGGGAAATGCATACCCTACAATTAAGTTCACAAACTTGCAGCTCTGTATTTGGAGTTGTTATTTTGGAAGACGGATACAACCATTAATAATAATAAATTCGTCTATCACCAATGAATAAAGCAAAAGTCACTTTAAAACCTAAAAATAACTTTTTAGTATATATTTGTTCAACTAAATCCTAAAAATAAAAACCACAAATCAAAGTACTTACCTGCTTTTAGCCTTTTTATGGATTATGGTAACATCAATTATAGATCTTAACCGTTTCATTTAACTTTTAATTACTTTTTAGTATATATTTGTTATACTAAATCCTAAAAATAAAAACCACAAGTCATACCCGTCCATCGGACGGGTTTTGACACTAGTATATATATATATATATATATATATATATATATATATATATATATATATATATATATATATATATATATATATATTAAAATATATACGGATAATTGTTGGAAGTGTCGGATCAATTATTCAAAATAAATGATCGTGCGATAGCGTTTATTTAATAAATAAATATACGTTAATGAAATATGCAAACCCATGCATGAACTAATATGAAAATGATATTACTGATGATATGTAGACTAACTCTAGTCTATATGTAATATTCTCAATGATGTTCCATGATTACGCAGCTTAACCCTTACGGTTACGCGAATTTGATACTCGTAAACCTAGTTTACGAAAAATGATGAATAGTGAATCATGATTAACGATTTTTCTCCGAAAATGAATAGTGTTTTATGAATAGTAAAATTTTAAAATAGCCTCTCAAAGTCGCAAACTGACTTAAAAAACGATGAATAGTAAAATGATGAATAGTAATATGTGAATAGTAAATTCCCGAGATGAATAGTAAATTTGAGAAATGACCTGAAATTACTATTTGTCACACCAAGGAGGTACGTTTATTTAGAGACTCGACGGAACGCGGGGTATACAAAATACTATTAGTAATAATAACCATAATACAAATAATATCCTACCCTATCTAAAATCATGCCCACCTCTCCTCACGTTACCTTTTTCTCAGTTGTTCTTCCTCTCTGATATCAAACAACACGCCTTTCCTATTCTCAAAACCTTCACCTCCTATTTTGATGATAAAATTGATACCATCATCTATCACCATCTACTTGGTCAATCAAGAATTTGATGTCCCTCCCTCGATCTCCTCTTTTCCCACAAGGAATCACAGTATGCTTTAAAGGAGGGTTTTGATAGTGTCCTTTATTCAACCAAGATGGCACTGCAATCGACTCATCTAAAGAGGGTTGAAGACTTTCCCCTACTTCTGCCTATTTATTGCCACTCGACACCCAGCAAGTATCCACACCCTCTCAAACGTCACTAAAAATTGTATTGTAACCATAAGTATTGTTTCGTTTGGTGTGTGGACTTTACGGGGAAGAATCAAGTCGAGCTTGCTTGTTGTTCTCTCAATCGGTTCCACCCAAAGGTTTAAAATTGATTTCCTTTTTCTTATCATTGATGTTATTGTTATTGTTGTTAATAATGTAAGAGTCTCAAGTAAATGATGTTCATGTATATTTTGTTCTAACGACTGATAAAAGAAAGGTATCGGATTGATCATTTTGTTTATGAATCACCAAAAATAATGAAATACCAAAAGACCCATATTAAGATTTTTGGGATTTGATTACCGATTAATAAGTACAATTTCTGGAAAACAAATAGTTACTTTTGTTAATCATTGTGTGGTTAAGGAAATAAATTGGAAAGGGCTATGGAAGTGTATAATCTGTTATGTGAATATCAGTTTGGAAATTATTGTGGTCACTTTTGGTTCGAGTCTCTGACTCAGGAAATTACTCAACTTATTGTCGGAATGTTCTAGTATACTCATATGTTCCTAGGGCCGAAACTAAATCCTTGTTTGGATTTACGGAGTAAGAGTCATGCCTCACAAACGACTCACAAAACTTAGACTTATCTACAGTACTAAGTATAGTCGTTTGACCTTGATGAAATCCTCGACTCATGGTTCACTTTTATTCTCAAGTTAGTTATGTTGTCAAATGTACATCCTATCTTTTGCTACTCTTGAATGTCGAATCGGTGCAAAACTAGGAACCATATCTATAGTCTTTGAGTGTTAAAATGATACAAAATAAACATCATATCCACTTGTTCATTTGAGAGTCAAAAACTTTGGTATGTTCTTTCTTTTCTTTGCATTAGGGTGCGTTTAGTCTCTTAACGGGCCACAACCCTCCCTATATTGAAGTCATTTGGTCTTTGAAGTCGGGCCAAAGCCCACCTCACGCTAGGGGTCCGTTTGATTGTGAAAGGATGGGCCAATCCCATTTCCTTGGCGATCGGCCTTGTAGCCGACCCATCTAGAGTCCGTTTGAGGTTGCTCGTACAGTCGTTCCGTAACAAATATGTCAAGTTCAAGACATCTCAAGTATCACTCTACTAAAACATCATCTCATCTAACTATCGTTTCAATCTTCAAGTTTTATGCCTCGTCCAACACTCTTCTTACGACTACCATTCGTTTACTTGTTTTATACCGACTACGTAATTCTTTATTCTAAAACCACGTCTTTACCATTTCAACTAATTCATAATCGGCGTAACCTATTTCATAAACTTAAAGCTTATAAAAGCTAAACTACCTTCTAAATCTTTATAATTAACATTACACAATTCTAAATCATAACGACGTATGTTTACACTACTATTTCTAAAACAGCAAACTTTATAATCAAACTACCAACCATAACTATAAGCGAAACTCAAATTTCAAATGTTAAACTATATAAGCTATATGCAAACTAAACAAAACTATTTTGTTTAATAACTTTATTATTCTTGTCCAAAACATATATCTAAAATGTATAAGCGGGTCATGCCGATTTTTCTAAAAACCTTATGCTTTTCCTTATAAGAATAAATATTCTTTTACAACCATTGTTACTAAAACCAATACTTATTGTATACCTCTTCTTATTAACCAACATTTGGGTATATACCAACATATATATTTTAAATGACATTTCTATAACTCAATTACGTTACTATTTATCGTGATACTTCATGTCGTTGTCTTTTGGTTATCGGCGAATCAAAGACTTATTCGACTTGATATGTTACTATCCTATATGTATATATTCACGCTTCCATGAGCCAATGTGCGCTAAATTATGTAAACTTAATGACGCCACACAAGCAACAATAACATAAACTTGACTTATTTAAAAGCTATCGAGTCCAACATAAGCATAAAACTAAGACTTGCCATACTATTATAGGTCGCGCGTGGCCAGTCTGCGTGCTCCTACCATCGACTTTCGCCATTTGAGTTGCTTTCTTGAGCTAAGTTTATAGCCTCAGTTTTACTTGTTTTTCAACTCCCGTGAGGGAGATACATGCTATAAACTAGAACACAAGTCTTTTTGCAAATGTATGCTTATCTAATTATTACTGATGCCTAATTAGCTTTCAAAAAGACCCCTACATCATGAACCATTAGTCACTTGCGAGTGAACGCAAATATCGTGGATAGTACTATGGAATGTGACCCGCCTTGGTTATCGGAAATAGCAGGCGCACCATATTTAAATGTCTTTAGTAATCGGCTATTACCTCTTTCGAGGGCAAATGCTACGTATATCACTATTAGGGTGTGTCTGATTGAGTCTTGGTTTCATGAGCTTAGTGCATAATAATGCATGATTTTCTATGATTAATTGGCTTTGAAGCAATTATCATCCTTTATCTTGTGTTCAAATGACTAAACTATAAACCTATGAATTCACTCAACCGCTTGTATCGAACTTATAAGCATGCTTATCTCGGTATTAAAAAGGAGATAGCTAAGCGTTGGGGCGCTTGGCGTTGGCATGGCATGATCATAGATGACTACGAATCTATGTATTGGGACCACATTTTGTTAATGGGACATTTTCCACAACAATTCAACTTTATAAACTTTGTTTTACTATAATGAATGAAATCTTTTAAGAAGAATCTATTATTTTACACCTTGTGTTATGATCCAATTTAGTAGCATCCCAGAAACCTTTTCTTCCGCTGCAAACCATTTTTGGGGGTGTTACAATAGGACTTAACCTCTTTTAAACTTGGAATATGATTTCCCATGATCAATATGTCATCGACATACAAGATAAGGAAAGTAACATTACTCCCACAGGAGAAAAGGTCTCCTCGTAGTCAATCTCGTAGGTTTGAGTAAAGCCTTTTGCTACCGACAAGCCTTATAGGTGCGTGCCTTGACATCCATGTTAGTTTTCTTCACAGAGCCATTTGCTTCAATGACTTTAGCATTAGGAGGAAGGTCTACTTGAATCGTAATTTATTATCTTTCATGGATTGCATCTTGATATGTGCAAAACACATATCCTTTCTTTATCAAATATGACCCAAATAACCAAGAAAGAGCCGTTTATTGCTAATATTTCTTTGTTTTCTTGAGTTTATGCATGTGTAAGTGCGGATATGTCAAAACACATAAAAGATAACCAATCGACAAAAACCCGAGCACGAGAGATAAAGAGTGCTAAAGGCCAGTTAAGGTCGAATTGTGCATCTGTGAAGATTTCTATCTTGAAAAGATGATTTACGAAGATATGATCAACTTTGAAGAATTGTCGATTCGGTCCACGAACTTTCGGATATTAGCGTAGCGCACCCTTGAAATTTGAATTTACACAATCGGCCCTTGGTTATTTGAAGAATGGCAAGAAAAACCCTTGGATTACTTTTTAGAATTCTGGACTTAGTCCACTAAGTTTCGGTTTGACACCTTTGGTCCCTTATAAGCTAAATGGGTACAAATTTAATCCAAGTCCATGTCCAACTTAAACTTAGCCCAAGTTATCCCATGGCCCAATCCCATTTCATACCCGGTCCAAACCCGTAACCCTTAATACCCTTTACACCCGGTCAATTACGGTCAAACAAACCAAAAAAATATAAAAAACCCACAGGCGCCAAAAATCCCCCCAAATCCCCAGCACATATGAACCCTAAAATCCCAAATTCACCCCGCGCTTAAATTGGAACAATTAACTAAATTGAAGGGTATAATCGTACATTACTGACAACACCTGACATGTGCCCACTGCCAAGTCATCAATCCGTGTGTCACTCACCTAAATCCTCTCCTCTCATTGGTCGATAGGGAATTGGCACATGATCCAAGGGTTGTAAAAGGTGTGATGCTGCTGGGAAATGATCTAATGGATGAGAGGCACTTAAAAGAAGCACACATTTGGCTTCTGGATCCTTCTGAAGACTCAAGGCTCTCCTATATATACCTCTTCATTTTCATTGTAATAGCATCTAGTTATTTCAGTAGCTTGTAGTAGTTTTTAATTTACTTTTCAAATGTTTTTAGTATTTCTCTGATAATTTCAATTGTGTACTCTTTAGTTGTAATCAAATTTTCAATTTAATGAAATTTTACTTTTAAGCTCAATTCTCTTATTATATCATTCTTTGTTTTTAATTGCTTGTTAATCTTTGTTATATTTCATTTTAGCTTTATTCAAACTTACCTCACTTATTTCTCTCTAAATCAAAATTGCAAAAAAAAAGAAAAATATTTGAAAAATAAAAAATGATAAAATCGTTTCTGACTTCATTAAGTTTAAGTTTCTGTTAATATAAGTTCATAAGCTCTATATAGTTTTAGTGAGCTCATTCTCGCTTTTCAAATCATTTATCACTCAAAATCAAAACTTCAGTCAAACTAAGTCAAAGCGTAAGGAGGAATCGAGATATGGGTGGATTCTTGGTTTGATTTGCGAATTGGGTTAGAATTGGGTTGATTTAGCTTGATTTGGATGTAGAAAGGGTATAGAATATTATAGAGTGATTCTCGTAATCATCATTTTCTTTGGACCTCATGAGTACCATATCTCTTTATAACTCATTGAATTCCATATTACTTGTTAGTTTAGCTTAAATAGTGTTCATTCTAGTATAATTTAGTTTAAATCTTAGTTGTTTCATTATTGTTATCTTCCAATATTAGTCTTGTCATAGTTTTGAGTTTTACGCATTAAGTCTTAATTTGGCATTAGATAGATCGAGTTAATATAGGTGAGTAGACCGGTTCATTGATTTGAAGGTTTAAAATTCAATGATGTTTAAATCTAGTGTTTGGATCAAGAGGTGTAACTCGAATTTAAGGTGTTATCGAAGTTAAGTTGGTGCAATAGTTTCTCTTGGAATATTAGAGTCGCTCTAGTCATTTATTTGCACTTTGAATCTCTAAAAGTCAAAGCGCATCAAATCTTTTCTCACTCTCAATTCGGTTAGTTTCACTTGCCCATATCTTGCATAGAGGATTAAAAGTAGTTAAGCTAGCTTGTTTTAGATTCATTCGTCACTAAACATCATTTTCAATCCATTTCATAGCTCACAAGCTCATATTAGTCAAACTTATCAAAACTGTCACAAAAGTCAAAAGTGTTTTTCACAAAACTTTGTTGAATTTTCACCAGTTCATTTCTTAGTCATAATCATTGAAACTTTGGGATCTTTGAGTTCAGTTGGTCAAGTTTTGAAAAGTGATTTTTGGTAAATTTTTGGAAGCTTTTACAAGGTCAAAATAAGCTGTTCAATAAGCACTCATTTGCCCTGTTCACACTCAATATACACTGAGTGTGAACCAGGCTATTTGCATACCTTGCTTAAGTTTCATTTTAGCTTCTTAGGATCGGAATTTTGGTACAACTGATCTTTGGTTGGTGGTCTTGAGGTCCACGGAACTGGTTTTCACTTTGGCTTATTAGATAAGCTGGCAAATGAGCTTAAAGTAGGGCCTTAGAGGCTGTTTGGCATTAGTTGATTATTAGCATCAATCCCTAGTGGTTTGCTTATTTGAGGTTAGAAATAGTTGCAATTAGTTGCTTTTAGTAGATTTTGCATACTCTAGCTGCTGTGATCATTTGGTGCTCATTTGGTACTTATAGCTTATTTTTAAGTGCTTATTTTTAAGCAATTTCACTACAGCTCCCATTTCGTGCACAGTAGACTAGGTTTTCTTAATTTTCCTAGAATCAGAGTATTATTTTAGAATTTTACTGAATTTTTCATATTTTTCCAGCACTGTTTGATATTTTTCTTATTTTAAATCAGTTTTTAAGACTTTTTAAGTACTTTTTAATACTAATAAATCAGAAAATCTTCAAAAAAATAAGTTTTCAATTTTCAAAAATTAAGAAAAATATAAAAAGCAAAAAATAATTTTCTAGATTTTTCTAGTTTAATTTGTAATTTTAGCATTTAAATTAGTTTTAAATAGTTTTTAATTAGTGAAAATAGAAAAATCATCATAAAAATACAAAATCAGTTTTGAAAAGTCTTTTGAGTTATTTTAGATTTTTGAAAATAGTTTCATAATTTTCCCTTTATTTTCATAATATTTAGTATTTTAGATTTGTTTTAATAGTTAAAATTAGTTTTAATTCAAATAAATTCGGAAAAATCATAAAAATTAGTTTTAATTCATAAATAGTTTTAAAATTTCATTTTTAGCTTAATAGTAATTTTAGATCATTTTTAGGACTTAGATTAGACGTAGTTGCATTTTATTTAAGTTTCATTTTAGTTTAATTCGCGTACTTAGGATTCCCCGTAGTTTAATTTTCCTTAATTGCTTTCCCATTTCCCGTAGTTTAAATAAAATCAAAAAAATCCAAAACATCAAGCATTTTAATAACAAACCAATAACGACGTTGCCCATTCACACCTCGTTGGGACACGACTCGGATTTCCTAATCCGTATCACTATCACTCACGGGTTTTGATTCATTATCCTTTTTCCTAAAGGGATTTTAAATCATTCCTTGTGGTTACTTTTGATATCGATATTGTGGTTTTATCCATACACACATACCCCTAAGCCTACAACGAATCACATCTCCCCATTTATTGCAGCTTTCCATTTGTCCTTTTAGGATCAACCATGGCAGCTTTATAGTTAGCGGGTTCTCCAAGATCCCCAAAACTATATTCCTCAACCTTTACATTAAGACATAGACATTCAGAAGCACGTATAGTCCTTTCAGACCTACGAATGGGAGTAACTTTAGGTGGAGGTGCAAGACTTTCAGGCTCCACTTGAAGTTGGCTAGTGTTTTCAGAAGGTGATGTATCTTCTTGATCATCTTCCAGATCATAAACTCTCCCACTGAATTCTTGAGATATGAGATTCCTTTCAAGAAATCTCCATACCTAGCCACAATGACTTCATTTTTAGGTGGGAAGTAAAAATAGTAACCCATCGTTTCCTTAGGTTATCCTATGAAGATACACTAACAGATCTCTGTTGGGTTTATCACTAAGTCACGTTTAACAAATGCCTCATGATGCGGGGAAGGCGTTGGGGTCAGAAACTTCCTTTTCTCTGAGCAAGTTTTTCAACCTCCTAGCGGTGAACCTAATCGTTGTAGTGTAGTATAGGGTAAGCCTCGGGGATTGATATCGTTCTCTAGGGAATAAGAATTCTAGTAAGAAATATATGACGAAGGTGAGGTTGAGGATTATTTTTTAAACTTTTTATGGTTTTAGAAAGCTAAGGTAAATATGTCGGGAAATTGGTTATGGGGTGGTACTTCTACCGATTACTTTACTTCTACTAATTATCTAATTATCTAATCACTACGGATAGCTATGTCTAATTGAGGTGTGCTCGTATGATGATTAAAGATGTGTTCACTTAGATAGTATTACTCCATAGTTATCTTTTATTGGTTGGTTGAGTTGTCACGTCCTTTATCTTAACGCGTTGTATTCCTAAAAGTCGTAAGCGTCACGTATTCCCTAGTTCTTTGAGGTTATCTCTCGTATATGTTTCACGAATTCAAGCCTAAGCTACTTCATCCATGCACCATATCATTATTAAGCATACTCAAGCATTAAACACAATGATAGCCTAGCTGTACTTCTAAGCCAATTTCAATTAAGACAAGAAACAACCTGTTAGGAATTGGAAATTCCATGTTAAAGTGTCGGTCACCCCAATTATAGTCTAGCATAAGTTAGCTCGTAGACTTGTAGTTATTTACGTTATTTAGTAGTTAATTAGTTAGTTTGTAGCGTAGAATAGTTTAGAGTAACACCGTGGAGGAAGGACGGGTCTTTACCCACTCATACACGATCCGAGCCGATAGGAGGTCGTTATGTTTGTAACTATAAATACCCCTTCCATCCATGGAAGGGGTGGAGCTTTTCTTTAATCTAACCTTTTACATTTGTTAAACCAAGTCTCTACCAAGAAACTCCCTTTCTCTCTAACTCTCTAACTATGGCAAACATGTATTTTGATCATCCAAGACCACCCCGAATCATCAAACACAATAATATATCGATCCTAAAAATGGTACGAGCCAAGGTTGTCGTGTTGTGTTGATTTGTGTGGCTTTGTATCATAGTTATGGTGGTTTTGGATCATGTTTTAAAACTGTTTTTTGATACTATTGGTGGTCGAAAAATAATGTTTTCAGTTTTACAAACTTTGGTATAACAGTTTTTAAATATGTTTCTCGTATCCCTTATGTTTGGTAAACAATTAAAAGTCATTAGTCCTCAAATTTTTATCTGTCTTGTGTCAGTTTCTTGTCCAAAGTCAGATTATTTATTTTGTTTCCTGTCTTGTACCAACCGTATATACAAATGGTCTTTATTTGTGGTCTAAAAGGGTCATCTGATAACTTGTCATGGTCAAGCGATCAAAAAATATCATCTTTTATCTCGGTTTTACGGGTTCGTTATGAATATGGTCGAATCTTGGTCGGAAAAATCGTGGAATAATTATAATGGTCAAATTTTCGTGCTAGCGAGTTGGTGAGTTTAAATGGCGACTTGTGATGAAACTATAGCGACTTGACATTATTGAATGTCAAGCGAGTTGTTAACTTGAACTAGCGACTTGTTAAGTAAAATGAAGTAGCGAGTTATGCACCAAAATATGCTAGCGACTAGTCTTTACTAGTTAGCGACTTGTGTTTAAAAAACAGAAAGGTTGCGACTTGTGTGTTTTGTAAAAGGGTTAGCGACTTGCTTTGAAAAATTGGTAGCGACTTGACTTGACTTGGCGACTTAACAGAAAGGATGAAAGAAGAATGAAAGACCACTTGACCAAGACCATCAAAAATCAAATACCATTACCATAATGAGACTCACGACCTCAGGTTGTTAAACCTTCATCTGTCCTAAGTAAAAACTATTTCCAACCGAATATGATGAAAAGAAGAAAGCAACTTCAGCCCTTTCAAATCTAAACCACTTCAACATCATCATTCAATCCTTGTCTATCCTATATATCAAAGACTCGACTCCAAATCATCTAATAAAATGAAAAAAATAATAATAATAAATATAGAACTCATCTCAGATTGATTCAATTCGTTATCTTTCAAAGATTTTTTTGAATCATCATCATCATCGACATACTATCCGAAGATAAAGAAAGAATATAACATGTATGTTATATCTTTTCTTAGGTTCGCTCATATGCTACACTCAATCTGAATATCAAAAACAAAACTACAACACCACATCTTACCCGAGACCCTAGTTCAAGGATCTTGAAGCGAGACAATAAGAAACATACCGAGTTCGTAGTCTTCATTAAAGATTAAAGGGTATATTCTTTGGATTGAAGATGGTGAGGGGCTGAAAGGTATTCTTGATTAAGTAAGATGTGTGTTGAGATTCGATTTAATGGTGGTGTTAAGTGCTGCATTGAGATAACAGGGAATGAGATGGGGGCAGTCGACTAATGTGATTAGGGTTAGGGCATGAGTAAGTTTAGGGATATGAGCGCTAAGTATCTTATATACCCAATTATTTAGGGCAATGTTGAATGTGGATCTTATTACTTAACTCTCGAATGGGCCGGGTATTTGATCTCATTTGATGGACCGGATGTTTGATTTCACTAGGGACTATTTGGAACATTAACGAGTAATCTTGTTGATCCTAGTTGAGCAAATGATCTAATATAGAAAATGACTTAGAACAAAAGCTTATTAAGTATCACGCGGAATTTAATACTTAATCTTAAGAAGAAGATCAATAAACATTCAATACCTCAATATTATTATTAATACGAATACTATAAATAGTATTAGGGTTTTACAACCTTGAAGTGTATCGACCTTAGATATAAAACACACGTATATCTAATCTAACCTAGGACCTCCTTTTATAGGCTCGGTGTCCTTTACATTATACAATCGTAATCTACAAGATACATATCTTTTCCATATTTATCTAATACAATAAACTAAACCGACTATTCAAGACTAGCAGTGGTTACAATACATTATCGGTGGTTACACAATACTACTAGTCGCAGTTTGTCATCATCAGTGGTTCCATCCTTCATCCGTGGTTATATCAAACTCGTCAGTGGTTCCAATACTTAGAGTAATTCTTGATCCAAGGAACCTAAAACCCAACAATCCTCCCCTAAACTTTATACATTCCAACATAATTCTCAAGTTTCCTTTAAGCTCAAAACATCTAAATTGGAGGATGTAGCCAAACACTTACTAGCCTTAAGAATGTTCTCATACTTCAGCAACAAATTGTAAGCTTGACCATCATAGGGTACTAACATCTTGATACAACCAGTCTTCAACATCTGAGCAATAACTGCTGGATACTTATTCATTGAGGATAATCACCTTCTACAAGCATATGAATAACTTCTCCGAAAATGCTTAAAACATGAACTCCACAAGTTTGATATAAAACCATCTAGTAACTTGACCATTGTAGAGTCCTTTCCATTCAGGTTCATCATGAGTAGGCTCAAATAAAATCTTCAAATGATGATAGACCGCCTCTCATGATAATCATTTGGATGTACTTCACCAAACTTATTCTTGTAAAGTATCCAAAGATTCATCAAATCATCTCTATCAAAATCTTGAAGCATTTGTGAAAATTTATTATACTCATAAACTTCATTGTTGAGTCTTTGAATTTTCCAAACTCCTTCACTTCAACTTTAAGCTTAAACTCATAAGAAATAATTTGATTAACATCTTCAACTACTTTCGGTCTTTTAGAATCGAGATGTCTCAGAACCTCGATTTTCTCTTTCTTTTGCTTTGAATCCACTCTTCATCTTTTTTAATCCACTCTTCTTCCTTTTAGAATTCATTGAATGAAGTCATCTTTATTAATCCTCATACATCTCTCATAAAGCTCATAAATTCTTTCAAAAGAACACCTATTAAGATTATCGAGAACATGTATGCTTGAATTCTTAATAATCTTCATCAATACATTCCTCATCTCGTGCAATTGAAGGAGGTTTCTTTCTTATAACTTGCTTCCTTTCTTCTTGACCTTCCTTGCCCATTCACCCAAAAGTCTAGCTTTTCCTCATCATCCAACAAAGCCCATTCTTGCAAGATATACTCATCATTAATTAATTCGAAGCTTGAAGATAATTTTATGATTCATAACATGTAGCTAACCATCTCGACTAGCTTCTTCTTCATCTTGCTTCCTTTCTCTAAAGCGCTTGTTCATCGACTATAATACTTTTACATACTCGCATCATAAGCTTCTTGTTCTCGCTTTACTTTTAAACTTATTTCAGTCTCGCAACCCCTTTACCTTTTCCAATATTAGATTGAACCACTTTCTTCTTCAAAGGTTCACCAATAACTAAACTTTTTCCTTTGGGTTTAGTTGCAGTAGATTGAACAGATAAAACAGGTACAATAATGGGTGTAGAAATAGATGAGGTTTTACTTAGATTTATCAATGTACTTGAAGCTTCTTTCTCAACTTCTTTAGTTTTAGGTGGTGATACAGAGAGAGTTGTAATAACAGTGGAAGTGGTTATGATAACAGTGGGTATGATAGTAGTGGGTATAATTGCTAAGTCTGAAACTGCAGCAGTGGTTACCAAAGTACTAACCGTGGTTGCAGACCTACTATCAGTGGTTGTATCCTGCACTACTTCATCTTCTACAACATTCTTCAAATTTTCAAGAACTGCCTCATTCCCATCTTTATCGGATACCAAAATTCATGATCTCCACTATCAACATCTTCATCCATAGATACATCAGCGATACATCACCACCTCCCTCGAATTCATGCCTTCACCTCCTCCCTGTTTGGATACATCTTCCACATTCGGTGGAGAGAGTCCACCTTCTTTTCTTTCTTCTTATAGCTTTCAAAGCAAGAACCCTGTGTCTTCTTAAT
This sequence comes from Chrysanthemum lavandulifolium, assembly GCA_022545495.1. NCBI lineage: Eukaryota > Viridiplantae > Streptophyta > Magnoliopsida > Asterales > Asteraceae > Chrysanthemum > Chrysanthemum lavandulifolium. The sequence continues at coordinate 198,990,086 of CM040240.1, read as the reverse complement.
TTTTCCAAAACCAACACTCTGTGCTTCAATCTCTAATATCCTTTCCACAAACACACCCAACTCCTCAGAGACTGAAATTGTATCCTCCATTTTGGTACACTTGTCCGTCAATTCATTAAACGTTCAAGAATATCCTCCCAGCTTCGACTGCAGAACCGGGTCCGAGGTGGTTCATTGGAAATGTCATCATGTACCACTTAGGATCCGTCAATTCGGTTTCATGTTCCAAACTATCCTCATCACTTGAGCTGTGTTAACCGCTCACGAGAGGTGAATCCTTGGATATAGTAAACATAGCATCGGACTGGCCCGATCATCTATGTACCACTTTAGTAGTGATTGGCTAGGATTCTCCACTGTTAAGTTCCAAGGAACTCTCCACATTAGAAGTTGCCAAAGGTTGGGTCTTATTTATGTTTCCACTTATCGACCAAAGATCTAAGCATGAATCGATGGTGGAAGCCCTTCCAATCATGTCACCTCCACTCCATGTAGCAGCCTCATTAACAACACCACTAACACCGACTGAGGTAGCTTAGTGCCCTTCATCTCTAGTCCATACAATAGGTGTAGCATGGTTTGGGTTTGACTAACGATGGTTTAAGGTGTACTAGCGGTGGGTTCGGATGTACTAGTAGTGGGTTCGGTGACTATAGGTTGGGATTCAAGACCTTCATCAAATTCGGGATCGATGGCAAAGTAAGCATGCGGAAACAAAGGAACATCTTTATCGAACATTAGGTTTCGATTCCTCATATGTGCAAAACTTTAGGAAGCATATGATGAACTTCATACTCTAGAATGCTCAGCGGTGTTCATCAATTTGGCTTTCTACAATAAGTTGAACAAACCTAGGATACAAATAGTATTTACCTTCTTCCTAATGTTTTGTACTAACCCCATAAATCATCCTAGACCAATTGAACTTTCTTCCATCGACAAACAAATAACAAAGAAAGTAGCAATTTTGGAAGGAAAGTCATTAAACCCAATGGTCTTATTACTCATACACATCAACAAGGTATGAATAAGAAACTTCCATTGTGGTGAAAACAAACTCTTAAAAATTGTACCTTATCACCCTTATGTGTATATCCTAACTTTGTCTAAACCAATACAATCTCAACATCCGAAGATTATCAATACCATCAAGATCATCAAACTTTAAAACTCTCCTAATGATCTCCTCATCAACCGAAATAGCATTTTCATCCACAACAATACGAAACACTTCAACTCCTTCAACCTCTTCAAGCTTAACATTCCTCCGAACGATGTATGTAGGCTTTAAAGATGGTTGGTGTGACGATTAATGCATAGTAAATAGGATCAGTGAACAAGGAAATCAATCATGAGATGAAAACCTTGGATCGATCGTTTTTAGTGAGAATAGCAACAAGGTTATGTGTTGGAATACTTTTCCGCCATTGTGTTTAATGAAGGGTATGATGTGGGTTTTGTGAATTATGCAAAGAAAGTGATTAGGGTTAATGTTGAGCGTCAATTGGAAGTGGTTTGAAGATCAAATAAATGAGCCATCCGTGATTTGGGGAGATAATATACTTTTGCCAAAGTTACCAAACAGCCCCTGTAGTATCCAAAACAAAGCAACAAGCTATCCGAGGTTTTAGAATCGTTATCCGTGGTTAGAAACACACCATCGAAAGGGATACATGGTAGCACTTTAACCAAATGTCCAAGAGTTAGAGCAAGTAAATCTGTGTCATAATAAGAGAGATCTCACAAAAATAAGAAGGATTACACAATTTATTTTTTATTTTTTATTTTTTATTTTTTTTTAACAAACACAAGTAGCTAACACACCAGCTCCTATGTACACAAATCCTTCATACCTGCAAGCAAGGTTATAAATAGCGCGAGGCGTGACATGGCGGCATGATCAAGCCTCACGCCTTTGCGGCTAAAGCGAAGCTTTTGCGTTTATAAGGCGTGGCATAAGGCGGCACAAAGTATGAAAATATTTGTATATTCATATCATAATACATATATATCGAGTTTACAAAAACATGTGGCATAAGGCGGCGTGGCGGCATGGCGTGGCGGCGTGACCAAGCCTCACGCCTTTGCGGAGCCTTTGCGAGCCTTTTAGAATAGTGCCTGCAAGACAAATAACACAAAACAAACACAGAGAAGAAGGTTATTGTTGTCAGTGGTTAGAAAGAGCCAGAAGTGGTTCCAAATGACCTATCCGTGGTTTAGAACAGTAAGTCAATATGGTCAACTTCTAGGATTGATATTAGTCCAACGCCCAAGAATCTCATTAACTCCTCAACCACATTTAAACTTCCCTCATTTACTTCCATAACCCTTAACTCGCTTATATAAAGAACCCCTAATCTCATATAACGCACACCAATCAATATAAAAACCCTAATTACTCCAAAATCCCCAATCAACTACAATCACCATGTGGAACCCTAGTTGGAATAAACCAGAAGTTGTGGATCTAACATCCTCCTCATCCTCATCATCATCTTCATCATCAAGTGAAGATTCTAACCCATAGCAATCCGGCTTTCCTCCACAAGAACCAAGACCAGAAAATCCCTATTTCTTCCATCATCCGAAGATGATTGTGTGGTGGATCCAAGTGAGGCGCCCGAGGACTTTGATGACTCTCAAAGAGAGAACTTCAAACCCCAACCTTCATCATCTCAACCCCAACCAAGACCACGAGCAAGAAATCCACCACTCCCAAAGGACGTAGAGTTGGTTCTTGGTCTTCCCGCACCAAGTTGTGGTGCTTCTTCACATATCGTAAGGGGGAAGGGAAAAAGGAAAATGGAATGATGCTTTTTGGTGAAACCAGCAGATGAATGTGTGATCTAACTATGTCCTTTGTGCTTCATCTCATGTATTCATCTTCATCATCTTCGTTTTCATCAATTCATCCTTCCCATTTTGATCCTTAGCTTGTCATGCATATCCAACGGTGAGGATAGTAGAAGGAAATCATGTATAGAAGTAGTCTTCTAATTTGCACTTGAAGTTTCATTGTAAGGGCGTATCTTTGTAAACTTTTTGATGAATGAATGAACAATTTAACTTCAAGACTTCTTTAGCTTCTATAATGAACTTTCTTGTATCTACAAAATGGTTAGTGGAAACACGTAACAACAAGCGATGGTTTGAACAAAACTATTAGTGGTTAGAAACAAGAATAGCAAAATTAAAATTACATAATAACAAATCCAATACTTATACAAACCGGTACAAAAAAATTTACGAGTTTAGAGATTTATCATTCCAATACTAACAACAAGATCTCAAACCTCCCACATCAAAAGCTTTGGTGAGAAGATCGAACATTGAAATCAAGATGGATTTTAGCATTTGAATCACCCTTTTCTCATTACAATCTCTAATGAAATGATGCCTTATCTCAATATGTTTAGTTCTAGAATGTAAAATAGGATTTTTAATGATGCAAATTGTATCGTTATTATCAATGTAAATCTTAGTATGCATAAAATTGTACCCAAAATCCAAAGAATTGATTACGAATCCAAAGAACTTGACCACAACAACTAGCAAGCACCACATATTCAACTTCGCTTGTAGAATTTGCCACAATAGTTTGCTTTTACACTACCATGAAATAAGTCTCGCTTCCCAAAACCGACATCCTCCAAGAGTAGACTTCCTATCCAAACTAGCACCAAAGATAGTCACTATCTCGTGTAGGCCACCAAATCAAGGGAATCCTTAGAGTACCAAAGGCCTAATTTAGGATGACCTTTCAAATATCTAAAGATCCTCTTAACAAGATTCATGTGTGAGGTATTTGGTGTGACTTGAAATCTTGCACACACACATACCGAGAACATAATATCTCGCCTAGATGTCAGAAGATACATTAAAGATCCAATCATGGACCTGTACAACTTCAAATCAACTTTGGGACTTCCATCATCTGGTAGCAGAGGTTTATGAGTCTCCATAGGTGTACTTGCACTCTTTACATCTTGAAACCCAAACTTCTTTAAAACATCTGCTACATACTTGTCTTGACTAATGAAGATACCATCAGTCCTTTGTTGAACCTATAGCCCCAAAAAGAAAGTGAGTTCTCCCATAGAACTCATCTGAAACTTATCATGCATAAGTTTCTCAAAATCTCTGCATAGCTCCTTGTTTGTAGATCCAAAGATGATGTCATCTACATAAACCTCGAACCAATAAAATATCATCTTTGTGCTTTCTAATGAACAAAGTTTTATCAATCAACCTCTTTTAAACCCATTGTCCATCAAATAAGTAGAGATGTGCACTCATACCATGCCCTAGGAGCTTGATGCAACCCATACATAGCCTTTCTCACCCTATAAACCTTGTCGATGATCGGGATCTTCAAAACCGGAGGTTGATGGACATAAACCTCTTCATCAATTGTGCCATACAAAATGCACTTTTAACATCCATCCGATACAACAAAATTCTTGAATGAAGCGTAAGCCAAAACAATCTAATAGCCTCTATTCTGCAACTGAGCAAACACTTCATCATAATCCAAACCTTTAGTTTGTGTGTATCCTTGAGCAACCAACCTTGATTTGTTCCTTACCACAATACCTCTTTCATCCCTTTTGTTTCGAACACCCATTTAGTCCCAATTGCCTTTTCCATTTGGAAGATCAACCAATGTCCAAACCTCTTGAAGCTTAAACCTGTAGAAGCTCCTCTTGCATTGATTCTACCCACCTTCTACATTAAAGCTTCTTCCACTCTTTGGGCTCCTTTGAGACAGAAAACAAGCAAGCAGGCAATTTTGCGTATCTTTATGATGCTTCTTTTGTGAAGTGATCTTGCAAAGAACCCATATTCGTGAAAAGGTTGGTGTTCTTAACCACCTTCTTGTTTGAACTGAGTATTCAAGTTTCCAAGTATTTGTTCTTTGGGATGAATCTTGTGAATCCTTGTAGTGGTGATTGGACTTTCATTAATAGCTTCCAAATTAGTCAAATCAAGATTGAAGAAATCATCCATGTCATCATCATCGCAGGAGTATCAATTTCTATCAAAGTAGGCATGTTAGGATCATGTGATACTCCTCCTCACCAAATAATGGCTTTGCATTTGGTCCAAAGAAAGTACTATCATCGATATTTGCAACCGGGTTTTACTTGACCTATCGGTGGTAGAAGATGGCTTATTAGTGGTTTTAGTAGGCTTAGCGGTGCTTTCGGAGGCTTAGCGATTGCTTGCGAAATTCCTTTTCTTCTTTTCAATTTCTTCACCGATCTCGAGTTATCTTTCAACAACTCATTCTTATCTTGATGATGATCAACATTTCCTCCAAGATTGATACATCATCATCATCGGGACCTTGCTTGTGAATGATGGAAGGAAGAACCGACTTTCCACTTTTCAACCAAATAGAACTCCTTTGGAGAATCGACTTCCTTGAAGGTGTCTCACCGTAATCCTTTTTTGTGTACTGCATAAACATTAGTGGAAGTTCCGCAATGATAGGCTCATAATTCATAGATTTGGTTAGCATATCAATGTTAAAAAACCAATTTGGTCCTTTGGTCTCAACACTAGAGTCTTTTCACCGAATTGAACATGTAAGTTCTCTTCAACAATTCTAGTCCTCCCTATTGTATACTCTAAAGGCTTTGCTATTTGAAGAATAGCCTAAAAGTATCCATCATCGACTTTTTCTTGAAACTTGCCTAGGTAGTCTATGGTATTCAAGATGGTAACAGACACCCAAAAGGTTTTAGAAATGCAATCATTGGCTTCCTATCATGTAACGACTCATAGGGGTCTTGTTATGAGGCTTCACTACCTTACTTATGTTCTGCACATAACATGCGCTCCTACACTTCACCCAAAAGGTAGTTGGTAACTTAGATTACGACAACATTGTCCTAGCGACCTCAATTAGTGTCCTATTTTCCTTTCACCACACCATTCTATTGTGGTGTTCTAGCAACACTAAACCGTCTTTCTATACCTTTAGCTACAGGTAACCGATTCATCACATCATTCTTAAACTCGTTCCATTATCACATCGATTACCTTGACCTTATGGTTTACTAGATTTTCTATCTTAGTAATGAAACTCTTGAGGATCTCACTAGTCTCACTCTTGCGACCAAAAAGTATACCCAAGAAAATCTACTATAAGCATCGATAACTAACAATACAATCTTATGGTTCAAACTTTTAACAAAGGTAGGTCCAAATAAGTCCATATGAAGCATAAGCAGTGGTTGTGTTATGGTGTTTACTATTTTGGTCTTACAAGAAGCTCTATGTTGTTTTCCTTTTGACAAAGCCACACAGTTCCTTACACTCAAAACCTTAGAAGGTAACCCTCTCACTAAGTTTCCTTTACCGTTTATTGATTGTTTTGTAATTGAGATGACCTAGCCTTCTATGCCATAATTTTGACTCATCCACATATGCTTTAGCAAACAAACATGTTAAGGACCTATTTGGAAGAACATCTTTAAGATCAAAACAATATATATTTTCCTTCCTAGGTACCCTAAGTTGTATAAACTTCTCATCGTGCATCTTAAACTCGAGAGACAACACCACACACTCGCTTTCCCAAAAGTACCCGCTTTTTCTTATCACACATTTGAGAAACACCGAATAGATTATACTTAAGTCCTCAGACCAAATAGACTTTTCAAAGTCTAAATTCCTGATCGATTGTGCCTCTTCCAAGTATCTTTCCTCCTTTGGATCATTGCCAAATGCCACATATCCTCCATCAAAAGCTTCAAAATCTTCCGTGTTGCTTCCATCCCAAGTCATGTGCCCGAGCAACCACTATCAAAAACCCTTTATCTTTTAGCTCGGTTTGAAGATTGCCCTGCACATGAAATTAAACAAATTAGTTCTTTGTGGACCCAAGCCAATCTCGACTTGGGTCTCGCCTGTCATCAAAATATTCAAATTTCTTTAGGTCCATTGATGCACGCTGACATGATGTAAAACCTTGGTCTTAGGCTTCCATTGCCAACTTGTTGAGGCCTTAATGACATAAAATGATTTCCAACCACCGTGTCGCTTATCACCTTTGAATTTTTAAACTTCTTTTGAATCAAGTGGTGATATTTTGCTATGATGGTTTGATTCGCTTAGCCGTGTTTACATTTTGCTTAGCGATGGTTGGAACCCATTTAGGTGCAAGAATGACTATAGATTTTGTATTCCCATTCCTCATCAACACGCTCTAGGAATCATGTTTTGTTTGGATGAGGGTTTGTGTTCTTTGAAAGTTTTGATGATTTACCCTCTTCCAATGATTCCATACTTGTGGTTTGTTTTATAACAATTTCTCTGTAAGTGTTCAAAACTATCACATTTAAAACAAGCCTTTTTAACACATTAAAACTCATCTCCCAACCCGTTAGAAATTAGACCATTAAAGTTTCTCTGGTTTCCCCTAGGTATGTATCTTTGCATTTGTTCCCTAGGCACTTCCTTGTACTCAACTACTCTCTTAGCAATTTGAGCTCCAAATCTAGGTACAAGGTTGACTTGTTGAGAATCAACTTTCTTAACTTTCTATCTCTTCGTGCTTAGTTGATTCGGATCTATCTTTCTCGTAATCGATTCCCAATCTTCAATTGTGGGAGCATCGGATGACTTATCGAACTTATCTTAGGTGTTTCATCTTACTTATCCCTTCTATAGGTTTGTTAAAACCGAATTCACTACTAAATGACAGTTCTTTAGCGGTGGTGCATGTTGCATAAGAGTAGGTGGTGGCATATTATTGTATCCTATCCCAGACCCTTTTCATTAAATGACTCTATAGATTTATGAACCGATCGAAGCAAATTGTGTTTTAGCTACCCTAACAACATGTTTTTCTTTTTCTTCTAGGGCCTTTTGTTTTACACTCTCTGCCTCGCTAGTTTGTCTTTAAGCATTTTAATCTCTATTCTTAAGATCAATTTCACCACCTAGTATATTGATCTTATCTACATACTCAAACTCACATTTAATACAATATTTAAGCTTCTCTTCCACACTCCTAGACCAACTCTATAACCTAAGTTGTCCATAGTCAGTCTTCTACTTCTTTTCCTCATACTCTCGGTGATAGCTTTTGAGATTCTAAGTTATCATGACATGATTTAAAAGAACAAGTAGAATCATTAGATACCTCGAATCTGAACCGGAAGATGAAGCATAGGCCATTAGAGCTAAGTTATGATGTTTTGAAGCTTCACTAGCAAGAAAAGTCGCATTGGGACCTTCTTCATCTGATCACTCAATCATAATCACCAATCCCATCCCGAGCAACCAAAGTCGAAGAAGCATTTGTAGTCTTCTTTATGCCTTCAATTCTCTTAGAGCTCGACATTCCCTAGCAAAGTGCCCTTTCTTCTTGCGCTAAAGCACTCCATCTTGCTTTTGTCGAACCCAGCTCTCCTTTGACCATCATACTTAACTTGTCTTCCGCCCTCCTCGAAACTTCCTTGCTTGGAGAGTCAACATTTCCATTTGCCATTGAAGATTAATCTCTTCAAGATCATCGGGATCAATTTGATCCGATCTTGATTCAACACAAGAACACTAGTAGTTAAATCACCAAAAAGCACAAATTGCACCATCACCTGACATTATCACTAACAAAGGGTATTGTTTTGCAATAGCCGTGGTTATACCATAGGCGCAGTGGATACATCTTGTGGGCTCTTGTGATTAGTGGATACAAAAGCAATGTTTTGATTAGCGGAAGATGCATTAGCAAAGTTATTCTCGCACTCATAAACCTTCAGTTGTTGAAGAGATTGTCCGAGTCATCTTATCAAAGTCCACTTTATTTCTCCACACAATTGTATGAATAGCCCATTCGGATGATAAACTCCTAATGAACTTCAAATTATTATCTTCTTGAAGAACCTTGTAATCCATGACTTTAGTTGGTGATAAGTTTTGAAGTCTATTATATGCCATCAAGTTTTCTCCACTAAGAAGCGTTGAAGGTTTCAAATTGATGCTTGAGCATATTCATCCTTGACTTCTTTGTAGCTTCATTAACAAACCTTATTTCAAGAGCATCCAATAAATCTTTAGCGCACTCATATTGTTCAAAGTCCAAAGCATACTCATTAGGTATTCCATGGAGAGAATACTATGAGATTTGATCTTCATTTTCCTTTTAGCTTTATCAATTTCACTAACAATAGCTATCTCTTGACCATCCTCACCCTTCTTAGGAAGAGTGTCCCCTTTTCAACGACATCCCGAGAGCATAATCAATCATACGAATGTATTGCCTCATTCGCATTCTCCGTTTTGATACTCACCATGCTCGAGCATGGGTACCTTTAAGCGGTCACCATGTGAGTTTCGTGACATCTTTACTTACTTGAATAAAGCTTAATGAACTTCTTCTTGGTTACGGCTTCTAGATCACAAGCTCGATACCACTTGTTAATCCCAAATTGAGCAAAGCGATCTAATATAGAAACCGACTTAGAACAAAAGCTTATTAAGTATCACTGAATTTAATACTTAATCTTAAGAAGAAGATCAATAAACATTCAACACCTCAATATTATTATTAATACGAATACTCTAAATAGTATTAAGGTTTTACAACCTTGAAGTGTATCGACCTTAGATATAAAACACACGTATATCTAATCTAACCTAGGACCTCCTTTTATAGGCTAAGGAGTCCTTTACATTATACAATACGTAACCTACAAGATAAATATCTTTTCCATATTTATCTAATACAATAAACTAAACCGACTATTCAAGACTAGCAGTGATTACAATACATTATCAGTGGTTACACAATACTACTAGCCGCAGTTTGTCATCATCAGTGGTTTCATCCTTCTGTCTGTGGTTATATCAAACCTGTCCGTGGTTCCAATACTTAGAATAATTCTTGATCCAAGGAACAACCCAACAAATCTCTTGGTGGGCCGGGTATATGTTTTTCATTTGCATCGGGCCTATGTAGGCATTGTGATGGATTGGATTTGGGTTGATCAGTTAGTTTATCAATTGTTATCAATTGATCGGTATAAAACGGATATGGATATGGATATATGGATATATTGATCGGGTTTATCAAATGTTAGTGAATCAAGATTTACGTTGCTAAAACGGATATATGGATTTCATTGATTGAATCGGAATGATGTTAACGTTGGTGTAACAAAAGTGTGATTAATGTCATTGCTAACTTTGGTGTTTAGTCATGATATCCATCTATGTTTCAAAATGATATAATACAAATTTTAACTTTCATATTGTATCAAATGTGTTAATCCAAATTTATTTTTGGATAAATATGATTTGATTAATTTTAGTTAAAAGGTTGTATTTTATTCATTAAACTTTGGTGAATACACATTTCACGGCTAGTTTCTACATGTTGAATTAGAATGACTACGGGGTTGTTTGGACGATATTTCCTATTTGGATTTGAAGTGAGGTTTTTAAGGCGCATTTATTTCGCCTTCTCTCTTCTACCTTTCCATGAAGATGACTTGTTTGGGCATATAAAAGTGATAAAGACTTGGCTATTTAGTTACGTTTGTGATTCTTTATCGCTAACCCACAACGTAGCTATCACTTTGGTGTTTCACTCAGTTGAGAATGTCAAGAGGTTTTGTACATTGGGTACACCGTTTCTTCTTCACAATGATTAGTACAAGTTTAATAACAAATCTAGGAATTTTACTTCATGATCAATTTTGGTATATCGAGTTTACTTCACAAGGAGGTCACAACCTTAGCGACGTGAAGCGTGAATGATGTGTTTACCAATGTGGTTATTGAATGGTTGATGATATTGTTGATGATCAAGATGATTTGTTGATGAACCGCGCATGTTCCCCTAAAATGATATTCACCTAAACCAAAATTGTCATAACATATTCAAGTCGACATTGTTTACGGTTTTGTCTTGATTTTGTAAAATCCGCGAAAGAAACTATTTCTCGGTTTAAATCATAGACTTGTAAAATCCGTGACAATGGAAACATCCAGTAATAGTAAAGTGCATTTCGGATCTATCTTACGGTTTATTCTTGGTTTTGTAAAACCCACTAAAGAAACTATTTCTGGTTTAAACCATAGAGTTGTAAAATCCCGTATTGATGGAACCATATTGAGAAAGGAAAATGTATTTCGGGATCTTTTGATCTTGGTGCTACGGTTTGCTTTGAAGAAGGGATAAAAGGTGTACTTCATGAATTGGGTGTGTGTTTGGGTTGTCTTCATGGTAGTTTGGTTATTACTTGGTTTTACGGGTTATGTGCTTTTAACCATGGTCGGATGAAACCATTATCAAAGTTCACTTTTAAGCTCAAAGGAGGCTAGATTTGAGCTTTTAACAAGATGTGACAAAGGAGTTAATTCACTATTATTTATTTGAGGTTGAAGTGAAATGTTACGGGCGAGTGTACTTAGTATCTGAAGGTATCGGGGATGGTTGGATGATGATTCTTCATGATCCTTGTTCGAGCCTATTATCAAAAACAAAGACTTGGAAATCTAGTTAGTGTTGGGTGACTTTTACCTTTTCTTTTACCACTTGGGGGAATTGGGCTCTTACCACCACAAGATAACTATCACTTTAAGGAGTTACGTTGTTGTGCTCGAAGTCACATTCAATTGTGGATTTTCAAGAGGTAATGTACGTCTTATACTTGATGGATGATTGGTTGAAGAGTATAGAGTACATAGAGAGTACTTAGATATGCTAATGCAAATCGGCACCGCTCTTTGTTTTATATGTGCAAGTTTAAGTCACGAGTTCGGGGTAGTTTACTTGAGGTCAAATTCATCATATTGGGTTTTCTCCATCACCGTCATGACAAAGAGCCTACTTGAATGATAATGGGGTTGATTACATGTCTTGCCAAAAGAGATTGAAAAGAGAGATTATGACGTATGAACACAGTTCATGCCTCGTTCTCTAAGGAAAAGAAAAGTATGCGTGTCGGTGCTTTATCTTCCGAAGAAGAAATCTTCTCTATTATGACCATTCTCATCAACATGCTTCATACTTTTCCATGCGCTTGGTTATCAAGTGAACCGGCTACCATTGATTGTTTTCTCATTCCACTTGCTCGATTATAATGAAGATGGCGACATCATGTGCTTATTTTATGGGAGAAGTGTGAATAGAACATTCGGATGATTTTCACTTATTTAGTCAAGAATGGCAACTTCGCACGCAATTCTTGAGGGGAAAAGTGTGAATTTCATCGCATGGTTGATTGATTTATGAGAATAAATGGTCAAATGGCTCCTAACTCATGTAAGAACCGAGCTTCTTGCTTATCGGGTCATCTTTACATGGTGTTTCTTCAAGAGCCGTTGGTTAACATCTTCATAAATTTTGATTAGATTAATGACAAAGTGCTTCTAGTTCTTGGGATGATTTCCTTGATGAACATCTTTCGTTTTGTTTGATTGGGAGGATTTTAGTTAAGGAGATTTGCTACATATAAGGTAATTGGAACGCATTTGGTGACATGAAGATGTTAACTATCTATTCCTAACTGGACAATCTTGAAGAAGGTCGAGTCTACAGTCGGTTCTACATTTTATGCTACATGTTAGAAGACTAAAGACGAGTTGCATTTGATTATCTAAAGACTTCTTCTTAATTCATGCATTCATCATAAAGATTGTCGGTTTAGGGGAGAGCACTAATTGGGGAGGGTGAAATGTCCGATTTAATCCCCAATTAGACTTGCTCACACCGTAGTACTTCAAAGAAGTTGATTATCACAAAGATTACAAGTGTTCTTCTCAAAGATTTCTAGTACATGGGCTTATAATATGTTCTTGATTCAAGTGTCAAAACCAAAGAGGGAAGGAGACTCACATCTAAACACAAAGCGAGTAAACTTGATGAACTTAATTCTTCTAAGTGATTGAAGATATCCCGGAAGACAAATGTTATTACATGAGAAACTCAAGGTTTGACTCATGAGTAAACTTGATGAACTTAACTCTTCTAAGTGATTGAAGATATCCCAGAAAACAAATGTCATGACCGCAGAGAAACTCAAGGTTTTACTCATCAAGGCTTTTAGTGTTATTATTCCAACGGCGTGGGAAGTGATGTAAAAGAAATTTTCGAAGATAAAAGAGGTACATAGTGTGTGATGATTTCGATGATATCGCAATCATCGTGGAGAGAGAATTGTGTACATTGGGGCGCCAATTGTCTCACTTGAGGGCTTATTCAAGGATTCGAGATATAATCACTTATTCGAGTTGACATCCGCAGAGATTGTCATCCGCAGAGAAAATCGATGATTCGCCTTCTTCAATGTTATCGGTTATTCTCTTTTGGGCATTTGGGTACTTGGTTCTTGAGCTTCATACACTTTCTTGTGGGAGAGAAAAGTATACATCGGGGTTATTCTTTGGCTATTGGACTTAATCGCTACTTTGATGGTATAAGTTTCTTTGTCTTCGGTATGTGTATTCGGGTTCGTGAGCTCTAGTCTAAGAGGCCGATTGCATCAATTCATCTACTGGGGAAGTGTTCTCTTGACACCTTTTGGAATGGATTGCTTGAGACTTGATGGAATGAAATTTGAGAAAAGTTATTTATGTGTGGGATGATACGTTGTCGTTCTTCTACTTGATGATATAACCCGAATGGAGATCCTCGATTATTGTTCTTAAAAGGAGCAATGATTTATGATAATGGTGTGCTTATCGGTGCACTTGGCTAAGGCAAGCTTGAAATAGAGCTTTGAATCTTTCATCACAAGGATTTTCGGTTTGGGGAAGTCGCCAATGTCTCTCTTCTCATGGCTCATGTTCTTTCTTTTATTCTGAGCCTCGGAAGCTTTGGTGGTGAATGTTTAAGAGATGATGACTTCTATCTTCTACAACGGGGCTATTCGATATCCTTATCTCGGTACTCGTATCATCATCTTCTTTTACTATATCATCTACTCTATCTTTGTATATATTTATTAAAAACCAAATAGAAAAATATAAAACCAACAAAAATCCATAAAAATCAGAAAATTTCAAAAATACCAAAAATATGTTTTCTCAAGACATCTCTTCCGTATCGATAACATCTCTGGTCTTAGAAATGTCATTCAATAATGGCACGGGACCATAGATGAAGTTCGAGCAGAGGTGTAAATATTCTTTTCCAAAACATGTCTCAAAATATGGCTTACGCTATTTCGATCAGAACCAAGCTTCAAAAGATGGTTTGCTATTATTTTAGATAGCAACCCGCTTTAAAAGGAAGGAAAGTGCTACGCTCAAACAATTTGTCAAATATTTCATGCACTTATCTTAAAACAATTTGAGGAAAGTATGTCGGAGAACTGCTGTTCCTACTCAAATATTTTTCCTTCTAAAAATTCTTCAGAAAAATATTTGTTGTTTTTCAAAAAATGGTGGTAAATGAGTTGCTTGAAAATCAATCAGATTCAGAGTTTTCGTAAAAATTGAAAACTCAATCAATGACTTCAGCGCTTTAAAACTTTTCAAAGAAAGAGTCATTGATTGAGGGGGAGAATGTTTTTCAAATTTACATCATCTAACGGACTTTCTTAATTATCCTAATATGCTTAATTAAAAATTATGTTAACCTATGTTGAAGGACTAGGTGCCTAGGATATGATTGTCAGGTTTAGATGATTAGAGTTTGAGGAACACATTATTCCCATGCCTTTTATGATCTGATTGATATGTTGTATTGACTTTGATTAGTCGATTGCTGTTTGGGTGATGTCGACCACCATATATCTGTATTTGTGTCCACTAACGTATGCATATATCATGAATATAAGAATGTTCCCGATCCGGATCCCACAATTGAAGATGATTGGATGCCGAAAGGAAAGGGTAACTATATCTTGGGTTGAAAAATGAAGAAACGGAGCTTAATTGGACTTCTATGGAGAGTTGGCATGGAAAAATGCAACATAAGAGGTCTCACTGCATCAGGAAACGGTTTTCTTCATCATCAATTGAAGAAACGGAGCTTAATTGGACCTCAGTTGACATAAAAAAATGCAACGTAATAAGTCTCGCTGCATCAGCAGACAGTTTTTCTTCCAAGCCCTACAACAACAACATAAGCTTCTCAACCACCTAATGTATCTTTGTGCAGGATGCCATTTTTAAACAATTTTGAAAAATTTGAATAAATTGTTTTGAAAATGGAAAATATTGTTTGAAAATAAATTGGACTTAATTTTGAAAATCAACGGACTTTATTTTTATCAAAACTTAAGTCACTCAATCATCGACTATGGTCATCGATTGAGGGGAGAGTGATTTAAAATAAAATATTTTCAAATGATATTTCTTCATAAAAGTTCCGGTTTGTTCGTTATAAAGTGGTGATCTAAAGATTTAATGTTATGTCATGGTATGATTTTCTTTTGAATCAAGGTCTTTCAAAATGAAATTTTTACTGTTCTTGTTTGATTGTGAAATTGTTTTATTTTACTAAAAGATCTCTTAAAACTATCATACCGACACTAACAATCTTTAATGTCGAAAATATGTTCCTTATCGGTCATTCTTCATAATCAAATCTTGCCACGCCTTTCCTAAAATTTTCTAAATGATTTAAATCAATTGGGATCACAAATCTCAAAAGGTTTGAAATTTTGATCGGGAGATAGTGATTTAAATCTCAAATCTGCTTTAATGGAATTGGTTTTAGTCCTTTATAGGCACTCCTGCCTCCATGTGGCAAACGATTTCAAATACGCAATGCACATGTTGAGGAGGAGTATTTATCCAAAAACAAGATGAGCTTTTAAATCAGGCACATATTCTCCCATGTTTTCAAAACCTAATTAAATCACTTGGGATCCAAAATCTCAAAGGGTTTGATATTTTTGATCGGGGGAGAATTTGTGATTTAATAATGAAATTTGATTTAAGGTGATTGTTTTGATTCAATTATGCAGTCGCTCTCATATGTGCTAAACGCTTTTGAACCTCAAGCACATATTGAGGGGAGCGAATGGTTTCTTAATGGCTTTTGTGATCGTAAATGTGCTTCAAAAGAACTCTTGCCTCTATGTGATAAAATGATTTTATATATCCCACGCATATTGAGGGGAGAATTTACCAAGAAAATCAAATGGCTTTTTCTATGAAAATTGTGATCAAAGAAAATATTTCAAAGTCTCTTGCCTCCATGTGCTAAACAATTTCAAAATCTTATGCACATGTTGAGGGGAGCATTTAAAAGATCAAAACAATTAAGGTACAAAATGTTTTGATATTATATCACAAGCACCTTGATTGATTTTCCAAATGATTTTAATTGGTTTCAAGAAGGAAAGAACAATAACAAAAGACCGACCAATTTACTTTATGCATGGTGTTATAAGGATGGTTAGGTTAGGTATTCGTTCCCACCATCCGCCGTAACCGGAGGGATCTACCTGGGACAATCCACTAGATAGTGTAGAGTCCTTAGGTATATTGAAAAAGGAGAAAAATGAGAAATGGGAAGAGTGCGGATGAGACAGAGCTAATAATCGAATAAACCCAACAAGGTTCTAGTAATGAAGTCTCGATAAGCACCCAAGGGGTTGAAGAATGGAAAAGAATTGAATGTGAAAAGAGTGAAAAGAAATAGCCTCCAATAATTCAACCTTAGGGCGTGAATCGGTTCAATACATATACTCTTGGTGTTTACTAAGGTAACGCCAAGATTGAAGACAAGACGTCATGGACCCAAAGGACGACCGCACTAAACTTCCCAAGCTACTCAAGTTCCTCTTAAAAGGACTTGTTTCATTCTCACGGGAACCCACATTATCTATCGACTTTCTCTAGAGATTGTTGATATTGAAGAAGGAGACCTCTCCTAGTCTCCAGATAGGAACCAAATGTGCACAATTGAGTCTAGAGCCAAGAGATCATCCACAATATCTCGTTAGGACACTATATTAATGAAGACTTGATGTTTCACACAATGTGGAAAGTAAGAATATATTAAGAGTCCTCGCATTATCCTTGTGGTATTGCTGTAACATCCGAGTGATATGTAAAAATATTCACAATGAAGATGGAAATACTTCAGAGCCAACATCAAACAAGCTCTTGGTGGGTGACATGTGAGATCTTCTCGAAGATCAAGCTTTTGACAACTGGATAGAAACGATGGGAGATTCAATCTTGAATCAACCTTGCTCCGAGAATGGAATTGACGAATACTTTTGGAAAACCGCTCGATGTGCAAACCTTCTTTTCTAGCACGTCGAATGTGTATTCATTTCAAATTCAAAAGTATCTCGATTGAAAAATACTTTTAGAAAACCGCTCGATGTGTGAATCTCTTCTTTTCGCTAGCACGCCGAATGTGTACTCATTCTCTAATACAAAAGTATTTTGATTGAAAATTGATCTTCTCATAAAACCTTCGTCAGATTGCAAAACTCTTTCTTCAAGCAATACGTGATTGTTTGTCAAATCATTTTTCATCAATCGCTGAATCTCAATTTGTCGGTTCACTCACTCCGTGTTGTCTTCTTTGAGACGTTCGGTTTGAGAACAAATAGAACATTGCGAAACCCCGTCAAGGAGGTTCTTTGAACTATACCGATCACAAGCAATTTGTACTGATCAACGGGAACCGTGGGTATGTTCAATTCAACGAAAGTGATCAAAGACACTTTTGTGTGTTTTATTGCTAACCGTTGTTTGTAGGTACATTTGGACGGTTGCACCGATCAAAATTGAGAAGTCAACCAAAGTCGCATGCTCACAAAGATCCACACTTAATTGAAGAAATCATGATCGGTGCATATCTACATAACCCGGCTCGATATTTTTATACTATGCTTCGCTTATGTCAGAAATATCATGAGCCAAGAAAGCTCCGCTACTGATGGAAAGATGTCATGATCCGAAAAGTGTGAGCATGTCGGTCCAAAAGTCACAACTTCACATGATGGCAACACAATAAAGGGTGATCCGAGATTTATCGTGGTGATGATCTCAAGAAAGCTCAAAGATCATCAAAGATGTGGATCGATTAAAGGCCTCCACTAAAAGTACAAATCAATGCGGACTTTGAAGAACCGCTACAAAAGCACAAAGATTGCGGAATTGAAGAATTCAAGTTCACGAGCTCAAGAACGAAGTCAAAGATAGAATGCTAGGAAGCAAAATGTATTCATGGGGTGACCTCCTTAGGGAGATTGTTAGAATTGGAAATTCCATGTTAAAGTGTCGGTCACCCCAATTATAGTCTAGCATATGTTAGCTCATAGACTTGTAGTTATTTACGTTATTTAGTAGTTAATTAGTTAGTTTGTAGCATAGAATAGTTTAGAGTAACACCGTAGAGGAAGGACCGGTCTTTACCCAATCAGACACCGATCCACAGCCGATAGGAGGTCGTTATGTTTGTAACTATAAATACCCCTTCCATCCATGGAAGGGTGGAGCTTTCTTTAATCTAACCTTTACATTTGTTGAACCAAGTCTCTACCAAGAAACTCCCTTTCTCTCTAACTCTCTAACTATGGCAAACATGTATTTTGATCATCCAAGACCACCCAAATCATCAAACACAATAATATATCGATCCTACACAACCTAACAACAATCAATAAATAGGTTTTATAGATCTAAGCAAATACACAGGTAATTTAGCTAGACATGATAGACAAGCAAGCATACACACAATCAATCGAATATGGGGTAGACATTATGATAAATTGTATTAACAAACTTATCTTGATGTGTAAAATAGGTTATGGGACCCTAGAATACTGTCCAAGTCGGACTACAACTGAGTTAGGGTTTTCTCTCCAAAAATCTACCTCTCAAAATACAGAAAAATTGAATTCTATATGTAGATTTAAATCGTGACCATCGCTTTTGCATGCGCGCCGCCAGTCGCCGCCATTGGGGTTTGTCTCGGGCCAAGTCATCGATGGATGACGTCACTTTAGAGTTGTGATGCCGGTCTTTAGTTGAGACGTCGCCTTTATTCTAGATCCGGGTCGCCTCGAGGAAAACTTTGAGTGACGCCCTCCATATTTAAAGTGTGACGATGTCGTTATATGACCGTAAATTTCACCGAGCCGTCAGTGCATGTTTTGATCAAGTCTTCATAGGGACGATGTCGCCTTTGATGGGACGCCGTTCTCACGATCGCTCTTTAGTGGCTTCGATCTTGACTTTGCCATTTTCTTCATGTTTTGCTCCTTTTCGTCCAAATGTGCTTCATTCCATCATTTTGCTTCCAAAAGACCTAAAAAATAAAAAGGAACGAAAGTAAGTAGTAACGGATATAAAATGTGTTGAAATAAGGCTTAAATGACCCCTAAAAGCGTACGTTTTTAAATCCTTATCACCTCACAACCCTAGACCTTTAAGTAAGACAAGTTGGGAGCTTTTCCATACCATAACTCGTATGGAGTCTTATCAACCTTCTTAGTTAGAACCATATTTAAAATGCGAACAACAGTTTATAATGCATAATCCCAAAAGGATAAGGAAAGAGTTGTAAGATTAAACATTGATCGTACCATATCTAGCAATGTACGATTTCTTCTCTCGGATACACCATTTTGTTGTAGTACATGGAGATGTGAGTCGAAAAATACCACACTCTTAAAAGGTAATATTTAAACTCTTAATAATATATTCACTACCTCTATCGGATTGAAGAACTTTAATCTTCTTTGATAGTTGCAATTCTAGTTCATTCTTGAAAACCTTAAATGTTTCAAACACTTCATGCTTATGTTTAAGAGAAAATAATAACCATAACGACTAAAATCATCTCGTGAAGGTTAAGAAGTAGCTAGCAACTTTCTTTGAAACATGTCTAAGTGGTCCACATACGTCTGTATGTATCAATCCAAGTAGATCTAAATCCCTTTCCGCTTGATGCAAAAAGGTTTCCGTCATCTTCCCGTATATACAAGATCCACACTTATCAAATGATTCATCATTGATCCGTTGCAAAGCCCATCGAGTTGCGCTTTTCCATGCTTTTGCCTATGTGAGCAAGTCGACAATGTCAAAGATAAGTAGAATCCATGTCGACTTGATTCTCTTATTATTGATGCTAAAACTGAATTATTAGTATCATTCCCAATACCACGATATCAATCTCAAACACACCATTTACGTAAATTGCATTAAAGTAAAACATTATTTAAAGAGACCGAATTCCATAACTAGTAAACGTAGAACAAAACCAAGATCTTTTAACAAGGAATCAAACAACACCTCTAATTATAGAAGGTGCGAATGACAATTGTTCAAAACTAGTACTAAGCCGGCGGAAAACTAAATCAAACGCTCCAATGGTTTCAACAACTGTCAGACTCCATTTCCTACGAATAGGTATTGCTCCCCATGGACCACTTCCTTGCTCCTTTAAGTCAATTATCAGACAGCAAATATGAATATCACATCCAAGGTCATACACCTGTGAAATTATTATATGAGGAAAAGTAAATAATTACATATTTAAGATATTTGAAGTGTCGGCAACCCGTCCAAAGATTCTTTTTTTTTTTCTCGCATTCGAGAGGTAGAGTGGATGCCTGCCTTCCGTTGTCCTACCTTGGTGCAGCATGGTGGCAAGCCATCTCCTTTCCAGGACAATCTTTCTTCTTGGGAGGGTTCTTTTTAGGATTGGGTTAGTAAGCCATAACTTGCTTCCTACCTTTACCCTTACCTTTTACCTTCCCCTTGTTTCTTGCGGTTTTGTCTTTTAAATCCTACCACCTTGTATTGCTAGTACCTGAGGTGTAGATGCCTTTTTCGGTAATCCCTTCTCATAGTCAATTAGCATTGCATGAACTCACTAATTGTCTTTGTTAATACAAATAAACCGTAAAACGCTTATTAATATTTTATATCTCTTTGTGTTTTGTTGATAATAATGTTATCTTAAGTATAATTATAAGGATACATGTTATTTTTGTAAAGCATTTACATATAGCCATTTAAATACAAAATGTAGTAATTAAGCATTTGTTGTAATAGTTTATTAGGATGGGTAAAACCATAACCCACGCACTACAACCCATAGATCTTAACCCATACCTAAGTTGGTTAGATACAATGTATACTTAGATACATTGAATCTAAAGAAAACCCATGGCCAACCCATAACCCATGACCCATAACCAAAAACCCATGGGCAAAGAAGAGCTTCCATGGATCCCTAGGATTACACTAGACGGATCCCATGGAAGGGATCCGTGGGATCCGTGGAACAATGGATGATTTTGCCTATAAATAGAGAGCCATTTCTTCATTCTAACTCACCCTCTTCTTACTAAATCTCTCAAACACTCTCATTATCTTCTAACATATAGATCACTTGATCTAGAGAGTTGTTCTTCCTTCTTTCTATTGTGATCCTCATATAGGTCCTTCTAAGGCGAGATCACGAGCATTCTACAAGTCATCCAAGCAAGGGTCGTTGATTGATTTGTCACCAAAGAAGATTTCTCGTAGCTTAAGATCTTGTATTTGATATTTCACATATTTGTTGTGTAATAGTCGTGTTGGTTGGTCCACCGGTTACGGACTCGTATCTAGCTTTGTATCAAAAAGTGTAAGCAACGCTAGAAGGCTTCTCCGCCAAGTGAAGGATCTTGTTGACATAGTGCTTGAACTCGAGTAGGTGACTCGAGGAGTGAAGTAGGGCAAGGAAGGTGTCCTTGTAGCCGAACCACTATACATCGGTTGTGTCTTTTCTTTCCTTCGCTTTACTTTATTTACTTGCTTTATCATTAGATCTATACTTTCTACATCCATAAGATCTCACATATTAACTAATCTAAAGTTTTGAAACTAACTTAAAATCGGCAAACCTATTCAACCCCCTTCTAGTTTTCCACAATTGGTATCGAGCTAAGTTTATAAAAGTTTTAAAGTAAAATTGTATTTTAAAACTTTTCGATCACTATGGGTTCCGAAAATTATAAGGAAGGGCAATCTATGCAACCACCACCACTACTTGAAACTAATGGTTTTATATATTGGAAAAATAGATTCAAACATATGTGAAATCTAAAGATATTGATCTTTGGTACATTATAGTTGAAGGCATTTTGAGGCTACCTCAAAAGATGATAAAGGGAATGTAGTTAACATACCTCATGATAAACTAAATGATGATTTGAAGAAAAGCTTTCTAAAAATAGTGAAGCAAAATGGTTTTATATAATGCTTTACCAAAGAAGGAATTCAAAGAATTTCTATGCTTAAAACCTCTAAAGAAATTTGGAATTCTTTAGTTGTAACTCATCAAGGCAATGAACAAGTTAAGAATAATAAAATTGATTTATTTGTTCAACAATATGAACAATTTTCAATATCGGATGAGGAAACTATAGATCATTCATTTGCTAACTTTAATACTATTATTACATCTTTACAAGCACGTGATGAATCTTATTCTAGCCGTAAGCATGTTAGGGAGATATCTAAGGGCACTTCCATCAAGTGGAGATCCAAGGTGATGGCGATCAAGAATCAAAAGATTTGACAATCCTCACCGATGAACTTATAGGCAACCTAAAAGTCTACGAGCTTGTCCTGCAAAGACTCAAGCCTCAAAGGTGAAAGAGAACACAATCGCTGCCCTTAAAGCCAAAAAGGCTTCAAGTGATGAAGAGAACTCCTCCTGAGTAGTGACGACGAGGAGTACGCTATGGCGGTAAGGGACTTTAAAAGTTCTTTAGAAGAAAGGAAGATACGCCAAACAACCATATGACGATAAGAAAGGCTTTCGGAAAAGCAAAGAGGACGAGAAGCCAAGGGAAGATCGTACTTGCTTTAAATGTAGGGACCCAAACCACTTTATTAGTAAGTGTCCCAAACGGGATGATCAAAAGGCGTTTGTGAGAGGCAGGTGGGGAATGAGCGACGAGGAGGACGAAGAAATTTGTCTCATGGCAAATGACGAGGTATGTCACGAATACTATAGTAGTTCATCACTTGATGATGACTCATTGCATAATGAATATGACAAACTATGCAACATTAACTTAAAACTAATTAACAAAAATAAGCTTTTAAAGAGTCAAAACCAACGTTTAGATAAAGAAGTCATAGAATTAAAAGCAAAACTAAAACGCTTAGAAAAGGGTAAAATAGCAATGGTGAATGTGAACTTATGCTCAACTTCAAACACTAGTTGATCATCTAGATTCTAAAATTGCTAGAATGAGTACGAACACTTTAGATACAATACTAGATGGTGTTAAAACCAAGAATAACCAAAAGGTTTAGGTATTCAACAACTTGATCCATCAACTAGTGAAAGTAAAGAAACAAAATTTGTTAAGGCACTAGAAAACCAGCCATCGTTGTGGCGGATCCCACGGATCCCCAAAAGGGAACCGCTAGTGAAAAACAGATCCGTGGATCCGTCAGAGCAAACAAAGGTAATAACGTAGCTTCTTCATCTAGAACCGAGTTTGTTATTGTTAATAGAAGAAACCAACTCATGTCACCACTAGACAACCACCTCCAAAATATAATCCTACTTTTGCAAGAAACAAAGCTCCATCTTTTCAAAACATAATCCATCTAGAGACCTAATAACGTTTATCCAAGAAGTAACCATCAAATGGGATGGAACCCAAACATGAAAAATGGTTTTCCTTTTCAAAACTTTGCTCCATGGAATGCATACTCATCTTATCCATACATGTCTAACATGAATGGGATGTTTAACACTAATGGACCCATGAACAAATGAGGACCAAACTTTTGAGTTTATTATTGTCTTAGGTATGCTTAAAGGTCGACCTAGACCCGGATGAATGGGTCAAGGATAGCGGGTGCACGAGGCACATGACCGCAATAGAGATCTATTCTCCATATATGAATCCTTCAATGGAGGTAATGTGGTGTTTGGAAATAGCAAAGTAGAATCATCGTAAAGGTACGATTTCTAACAAATCTCAACCATTAACGATGTGTGTCACGAGAAAACCTAAACTTTAGTCTCTTAAGTATAGGACAAATATGTGATAAAAAGTGCATGTACTTTTACCCAAACCGTAGTAAGATATTAAAAATGGCATAACCATAGGAAAAGGAATTAGGAAACATGGAGTCTATGTCATTAAAATCGGTAATGAACCTAAAGACAAAATATGTCTTACTCTATGGATGATATTCACCTTATGGCATCAAGATCGGTCACGCCAACATGCGACTTCTTCAATCGCTATCATCCAAAGATCTAGTAAGAGATCTACCTAAGTTAAAATATGAACATCACTTTTGTGATGCTTGTAATGTAGGAAAACAAGCTCATTCTAGTCATAAAGCTAAAAACATGTGTCTACAACTAGGTGTCTAGAATTACTACATATGGATTTATTTGGTCCATCCGCTATCCAAAGTTATGGAGGCAACTACTACACTTTGGTCATAGTGGATGATTACTTAGGTATACATGGACAAATTTTAAAGAACAAAATGGAAACCTTTAATTATTTTGAAACATTAAGCAAAAGATCCAAAGAAAACTAGGAAGTCTTGTAGTGTCCATTAGGACGGATCATGGGGGATAATGAAGTGCAATTTGGTGCCTTTGTGACGCTAATGGTATTACTTACAACTTCTCGGCTCCACACACCCACAATCGAATGGGGTAGTAGAAAGAAAGAATAGAACCCTACACGAAATGAGTCGAACCATGCTTAATGAACAATCCATACCTCAAAAGTTTTGGTGTAATGTCATTGATACTTCAACGCATATACTCAATCGAGTCTTAATTAGACCAATCTTAGGTAAAACTCCATAAGTTACTCCGAGGCAAAAAGCCTACGTTAAATCACTTTAGAGTCTTTGGAAGCAAATGTTTTATTCTTAACACTAAAGATTACCTTACAAAATTTGATCCTAAATCAACCGAAGGAATCTTTCTAGGTTATTCGCCAAATAGCAAAGCTTACGCCATATTAAACAAAGAAACAATGAAGGTAGAAGAGTCATTAAATATAAAATTTGATGAAAGTCCACCCAAACCCTATCCACCTCTTATCGATGACGAGATTATAGAAAGTGAAGCTATAGTAATAAAGAAAAAGATAAATGAAGAAGAAGAACCATTAAATGATGAAGTCATAAACATTAAAGAGTCCAAAGATCACCCGTAGATAAAGTCATAGGAAAGCTAAACGAACGAACATTAAGGTCTCAAGTTCAAAACCAAAATAGCTTGTTTTGTTTCGCTTTCAACCATAGAACCTAAGAATACACAAGAAGCCATAAAAGATGAGAGTTGGGTAATGGCTATGCAAGAAGAACTAAATCAATTTGTTTCTAATGATGTTTGGACACTTGTCCCTCCACCTAGTAATCAAACCATAATAGGAACCAAATGGGTTTATAAAACAAATTAGATGCAAACGGAGTAGTGTCTAGAACAAGGCTAGACTCGTTGCTCAAGGGTATAACCAACAAGAAGGAATATACTTTGATGAGACCTATGCCCCGTGGCTAGATTAGAGTCTATAAGAATACTTCATGCGATGCTTGTGCTAATGATCTAAAGCTTTATCAAATGGATGTCAAAAGCGCTTTTCTAACCTGGTTTCATTAATGAAGAAGTATATGTTGCTCAACCTCCAAGCTTCATCGATTTTGAAAACCCAAACATGTGTATCAATTAAAGAAAGCCCTTTACGGTCTTAAACAAGCTCCAAAAGCTTGGTATGATAGACTCAAGTCATTTTTAATTAAACACAACTATACCATAGGTTAGTTGACAACACACTTTTACTAAGAAAAGAGAGTCACATATAATCATAGTGCAAATATATGTAGATGATATTATATTCGATCCACTTGTCAAGACATGTGTGATGATTTCTCTAAAATCATGCATGACGAGTTCGAGATGAGTATGATGGGAGAACTTAGTTTCTTTCTTGGTCTACAATCAAACAAGTAGAAGATGGTATCTTCTTTAATCAATCTAAATACATAAAGGAGATGTTAAAGAAATTTGGTCTGAAGAGTCGAAACCAATTAGGACACCAATGTCATCCGATACCAAACTCACAAAAGATGAAGACGACGAACCGTAGATAATACTAAATATCGTGGCATGATAGGTAGTCTTTCACCTCACGACAAGTAGGTCGGATATCATGTTTAGTGTTTGCTTATGTGCTAGGTTTCAAGAAGACCCTAAAACATCACACCTAGAAGCCGTAAAAAGGATATTTAGATACATTATGGTACAACACAATTAGGATTATGGTATCCTAAGGGCACGGGAGTAGAAAAATTATATATGCAGATTCTCACCATGCGTGTGATTACGTTGATAGAAAAGTACATGTGGTATGTACTTTCATGGGATGTTGTTTAACATCTTGGTTTTCTAAGAAACAAACGGCACTAGCAATATCAACAACCGAAGCCGGTATGTCTCCGCCGGAAAAGCATGCCAACAAGCACTATGGATGAAACAAGCGCTAGTCGACTACGACATTCATCTAAGCGACATAGCCATCCTATGTGACAACAAAGGTTCCATCGACTTAAGCAAGAATCTGGTATTGCATTCTCGCACAAAGCATATAGAGATCCGCCATCACTTCTTAAGAGACAATGTTCAAAGGGAACATCTCTATTGAGAAGGTAGCATCCGAAGACAACATAGCCGACGCCCTCACCAAACCGCTGAAGGGAACAATTCAACCTACTTCGCCTTGGTCTTGGTCTAATGGAACAAACGTCGAATTTATTTGACTCTACAAGGTATGTAAACACTAGCCTTCTTCTTTCCGAGTCTAGGATTTCTATTTCACGCAACTCACAAATAATACGGAATTTTCAAACCCAAGATAAGTTTTCCACTTATAGCCTTTTTATTTTTTTTTGTAAACACATAACTACATACACATTTTCAAAGAAAATCTCTTTTCAAAATGTTTTCTAAGAAGATGATACCTTCCGGATCAATTTCACAAAAGAAATTTCACATCTAGGACAAATCGCTTTTCATTATTAATACAAAGTAAAACCCGCTTTCATTGCATCTCATGTCTTGTGAATGCTAAAGGAGATACATAACTAATATGTATTTTCGGTACATTCATTTAAGCAACAATGAATTAGGAGCATTGATAACACTAAATTACGAGTCAAAGTACTAAATATGTGTTCTCGGGTTATCTCAATAGGATTATTTTTCACTTCTAGTTAATTTTTTTTCTTCTTAGGAGTCGAGATAACCGCAACTCCAAATAGTTTGCATATAGCACACACTAGGCAAAAATGTTTCCAAAAGGAAAATTTTGTGTTTCTCGAATCACCGTATCAACGGATCCCAAATTCATGTCGGACGGATCCCTCAAGGGAAGGATTGGGATCCATGAGATGTGTCGCTTTTATCTTCTATTTTTCTCACTTTGGATGAAAAATCCACATTTATTTTATTTTTGGGAGTATTCTCTTTAATGCTTGTGTTCTCATGATCACATGCCTTAAATTCATATCTAATCATTAGATTTTAATCCACATTTGGGTCAAGCATTCATTACAATGCTTTGTTTTTCTATATATAGAACTCCCAAAATGCTTGCATAATCCATCTCACCTTCACAAACATACTACACCATGTCATTCACTAACTCTTTAGATGAAACACCTAGTACAAACAATCATCCTCATGATACCGAAACCTTTGTACTTCCACCATCCAAAATACCACAATCAAATTCTAGGATATCCGCACGGATTAGTATCCGATCTTGTTGTTTAGCAAAACCAACTTCAAATGGTTCATCCTCAACAAATAACTCACCACAAGATGCTTCCATTATAGCACCTCCCTCATCACCAACAAGTACACCACCTAAAGTCACTCTTTTGGAACTCCTTAAGACTCCAACAAGATCTAAACAACCTAAACAAAAAGAAATAGTCTTTTTAACACCCCCCACATCTCCAAATACTATCTTTCAAGATCTAGAAACATCACCACTGTTAGCTCCCATAACACTACAAGAACATCTAGGTTCTTTTCCACCACCACTTTCAAACTTTTCGATGTTGATCCATATTTTCCTATTTTTCCACCACATCTTCCGTGATAACTCAAATCAAAACAACTCGGAAAACTTCCGCACTCATTACCCACATCACTTACATTATGAACATTGCCAATCCACTAGGGAAATTGCAATAGAAGTTAGGGAATAAATGCGACTCATACTCAACCTCATCCTTGATCGCATCAATGCCATCACTCATCAAAACCTCCATCCATAAACCTTATGCAAGCATGGACGGACTCATTACTACTATTTTCTTTTTAGTACTTTTCATTTGAGTCATTTTCAAGAACAAGTCTTGTTCTTACTTTTACATGCTTGTAGGTGGCATAAATACCACTACAATTTGTTGTTTTTATTACAAGGCCTCGCTTACATACCTTGGCTCCCAATCTTGATTCTCACAA